>CM075213.1:21608972-22069010 GCA_037577465.1 Liposcelis bostrychophila | reverse complement strand
TATGTAAGTAACTCAAAAGTAGATGTTATATTTAAAAAAATTAATTGTTATAAGTTTTTAATCTGATATCGATCTAATTTTTGCAGGGTCCATTATTCCATGGTCTAGATGTACAAGAAGAAAACATTAAACGTACTCGCAATGCTGTTCAAGTTGTGGAAGAATTTTTGAGTAGGAATAAATGGATTGCCGGATCAGCACTCACCATTGCTGATTTATCTTATCTGCCTATCATCAGTAATCTCACTTTTGTAAGATTTTTATTATTTATTCTCAAGTCTTATTTTCAGATTATCGTTATTTGGCAATGTGATATCAAGGAAGACTGCAGAGTGCAGTGCATGACCCAATTTTTTAGTTTTTTAAAATTATTTTCTTTTTACTATTTTTCTTTTTCTTTTTAGGTATTCGGATTTAATTTGACACCGTATCCAAATATTCTGAAATGGTTAGAAGAATGCAAGAAAAACATATCCAGCTACAAAATCAACGAGGAAGGCGTTAATACATTAAGGCCGAAACTTCACAATTTACTTAAAAAATTTTGAAAGTGGTTTTTACTTCTGTTACACTGTGATTTTCTTTCGAGTAAAAATAAAACTTTGATTAAACAATAAGCACTATAAAAAATATTATTTACGATCTTCATTTTATATTTTCCATACTTTTATGCTGATCAATCAGGATAACATCCCACATAAAAACGATTCTGATATTTCTGTCAATACAGTAGATTTCTCCCTCGAGTTTGATTTTACGGAAATCACGTCAAAACCACATTAGCTAAATTAATGCAGTCCTTCAGGGAATAAACAGTTCAAATCATCGAAGTTCCTATTGACAGGAACATGATCCTGACTTTTTATAAATTAATTTATCATAAGTTTTTTAGTTTGGAAAAGGGAAAAGGCAAATCCTTTCATAATATTCTCGTAAGCGTAACCATGGGAAGACAAAAAGAATCCTAAAACAAATTTTTTGGTCCATTTTCTCTACCTTCCGCATTATAAGGATCCTTTTATAGCACCCCTTAAAAACGTAAAAACATTTTAATCGTTTGGACTTGCTGCCCTGACTTGGTCAGATTAATGTTTCATAATTTGATTTAAATATACACAGTGGAACAATTTTTGATAAGTGTGAATTTGTTAAGGTAAACATAGGAAACACCGCCATAAAAATTGCTCTATCGTGTACTTTTTTGAACCTGAAAATCGACCTCCTTTGACTTTTTCTTGTATTTTTAATGCAAGTTTCAACTTGTTCCAAGCAAACACGAACCTGGAAAACAATATAAAAGTTTTTCAAAAAGTAATTTTTTAAAAATTATTTTCCCGCCCCTCATACATTCCAGACAAGTTGAAACCTGTCCTAAAAATTCCATGATGTGCCAGCTAGGAGTTCGTTAGATACCTAAAATTTGGATTTTTTCACCGCAAATCGAGTATTAGAAAAAACAGCCATTCCTTTCGACATTCCGTGAAGCCTCCTCTAAATATAATGTAAGCTTACCAGAATAGTACCTTCAAGCAACCGCCAGCTCAGACTCTGGTTAACAAGTTAACTTATTTTCATGGACCTAGGTTCCTAAGGGATGTATATAGTCTTCTACTTTAATAAAAAAAAATTCTGAGCGACGCATTTACGGAATGAATACATGCTAAAGTTGACTTTTTTCATATTGAAGGGCCTTAAAGAATGACTCAACAATTTGCACCGAATTTTCACGTAATATCGATTTTTAGATAAGAGTTTAGTCGTAATAAGCAATTCAAACAAATGAAGGTGTTAAGTTTTGTCAGTCTTCAACGATATTTGACAGCAGATTGTTGTGCGGTTTTACTACAGTTTCATATCCAACCTTTTTTTAAAAAATAGCACCTCGTAATGAGGCCGATTATTCTATATTGCAATGAAACTAGTCCTCCCTGTCGTGCTGTTCGGTTACTCGGTAAAATTCTCGACTTGGAATTTGAAATCAGGGAAATAGATTGCAGAAGAGGAGACACTAAAACTGAGGAATATTTGAAAATGAATCCTCAACATCAAATCCCTGTAATTAATGACAACGGCTTTATCCTCATGGAAAGGTATGCAATATAAAGCTAATATAGAACCGAAAATTAATCAAGAGAGAATTGTTAATTTAATTGCTTGTTTTTAGCCGAGCAATTCTCGAATATTTAGCAGAGGCTTACGGTAAAGACGATTCTCTTCTTCCTACAGATGTAAAAGCTAAAGCTACCGTGCATGCCAGAGTGCATTTTGAGCTGGGCACTCTATACCCTCGGTTTTTGATGACCTACATTCATCCAAGGTATTTTGGGAAAGAGGTTTCTCCAGATAATATTAAACTGCTGAATGAAACGCTGAGCATTTTGGATCATTACTTAAGTTTAACAAAATGGGTGGCCACAGATCACATGACTATCGCAGATATTTCATTGGTAGTGTTGATTGCATCGATCGAGGTATAATCGACACTGATATTCTTTTTACGAAATTTGATTCTGATTGATAATTTTCGTTCCAGAATTCGGGGCACGATCTCAGTTCATATAAGAACATAAACCGTTGGTATGATGAATGGAAAAAGATTCCACAATATGAAGCCATGGCGGTTAAATAAAGAGAAACGCATAAGTCTTTTCCACCGATTTTTTAATATCTAAATGGTGTTAGATCTATCGCCAATTAAAATGCAGGAAAGTGCACTTTGTGAGCAGTTAATGAAATCAGACTGCTATTTTTCCTACTACGCTTTCTTGTAAAAAATAAATTAATATAGTTGTCAATAGATTACTTCAAGGCGAGTAACTAAAAGCAGTTCTGATTGCCCCCGTAGAAAGAAAGAAAAACGAAAAAAGTGCATTGAAATTCATTTTCAACATATTTACCGGGGAAAAATCCAATAGAATAAGTAGGAGTAAAATGATTATAGTAATTAAATATCAACACGAGATTTACCTAGTTTTTTTTTTTTTTCTTTTTCATCTTGATGTAGGCTTCTATACACCTTTGAAAAAAATTTCTTCCCATACTTTTTCTTTCGAAAGACCCGTATAAAACTAAGAAGAATGAGCTTTTGAGCCGGCAGTACAGACAAGCAATTTAACACGGTGTTTTCACAAAATTGAATTTTCGTAAAAGTAAAAATAAAAATAAAAGCAGAAGTCATTTTTACCGGTTTCGATTGTTTTTGTCGTCCTATCATTTTCTTTGTTTCTATTTACATACATTTTTTACAGGTAAATATTTTTTTTCATTAATTATATCTTCTTTTAAAAAAATGTTTACGGTTCTTTGATTGAAATAAAAGTAACATAAAAAACGTAAGTTTCAATTCCATAGTAATTGCATAAGAATCATGCTCAATGTCAAGGCTTTCCTCATCATGAGTCACAGTTTGTGTATTTTAAATTGCTCTAATCTTCAAAAACCCATGAAAAAGAGTGAAATTTTAAAGTTTAATCACCTTACACGGAATTTTAATAATATTATCGCTTTTTCCGGGCCTCGGTTGCGGTTTGACGCCAAAGGCTAGGATATCATAGGATATACCCAAAGTGATACACGTCAAAAATGACTCAACTGATTGATCTGTAAAAATTCTTTCGATTACATATGCGTTATATAAGTGATACCGTTTTAACGCCAAATATTGATCTTTTCTGGAATACACTCAATGAATAGAATTTGCTGTCTCATTCCTTCCTCACTTTATATATGTAATTCATATCGAGCACTTGTCTAATTTTGTTTTACTGCTTATCGGTATCATTAAGATGTAAGTACGATTTTCAAAAATTAATAGGCTAATGCTTTAAAAAGTGATTTTTTAAAAAATTTGCATACTTTAAAAGCCGCTAAAAAGTTTTTCCTTTTTAAACGGCGAATAGCGGAGGAATTATGAAGGTCGTTTTAGACGACACGTAATAATAAAAACAAAAAAACAAAGTATGGTTTATTTTCAGACTACCGATACGCTATTATCATTTTTTTTTTTTAAATATGTAGCCAATTTTAAGAACGGTCTTTATTTGAAAATAAGCCGTACAAGTTCTTATTGCGGTAACAATGGCGATGACCCGATATTTTTCGACTCAATGCGCATGTCTAAAACCGAGGCCAAAGCCAAATCAATTTAACTTTTCTTTAGACATCTCGACATCTGAAGCTTACCAAAAACAAGTTAAAATGATCTAGTTATAAGTTCTTGTCAATCGAACGACCATACGAACTTGTCTTTTTCTTACTTGGCAAATTATATCAAGTTAAACTGGTCTGACTAAAGGATTTCAGATTTTACCGTGCATGACAGTCGTCGTTAGGTAATTTGAAAAACCGGTCAACACTTGACTACATATAATTATTTTTATAGAAAAAATTCAAGAAGCTGATCTTGGGTGAGTCTTTATTTCCCCTATTTTCACCCTGAGTTATTAATAATTTTAGGTCTTTTTATTTAATTAAGGAATTTGAGTAAGTTGAATCATTCCCTGCTAACTATAAATGTAATTATAGCCACTCCACAAAGCTGTCAAATTATTACTATGTTTTTCTTTTTTTTTTTACTTCTAGTCAAAATGCCAATTGATTGTTATTACATTCCTGGAAGTTCTCCCTGCAGAGCTGTACTTTTGACAGCTAAGGTTTTGGGTGTTCCTTTGAACTTGAAGCAGACTGATTTAATGAAAGGAGAACATCTTACACCAGAATTTTTAAAACTGAATCCACAGCACACTATTCCTACAATAAATGACAATGGATTCAGCTTATGGGAAAGGTATGTACGAATAAAAAAAAAAATTTTTTTTAAAATGAACAGTGTTACGTTTTAAGATACAGCAAATGATATGTGGCATAACAATTACATTCCCATCAAATATTTTTATAAGAAATGCTGGCTTGTTTATTAAAAATATCGAAAACTATGAAATAATAATTAAATTTTTCTAATTTGGTTTGAATTACGGCAGGTAACAACCACACCCATTATCAAAACAAATAAAAGGTATCTTAATACATTGCTAGTAATAATTTTGCTGGTGTTTTGTTCCTAGTTGACTTTGATTTCAATTACAGCATGCTGAAAATTATGTGAAATTATGTTGAAACTTGTATCAACTTGAATCGATTCTTTCACAGGAAAGTATCCCAGGTCAGAATTTTTCATGATCTTGTTTTTTGAAACTGTGGTAATGAATTTCTGCTTGGAACAGAATTACTAATTACTTTGGCCTTAGAAATCTGACAACGCACAGCTAAAATCAAAAGCATTTGGCTTTGCAAGATATCAATTTAACAAATAGAATCATTAAGAAAAAAATGACTTGTAGCTGAAATTTCGATTTTGTAAAGATTAAAAATCGTGCAAAAGAACTTAACATTACCATGTTACTATTGGAAGCAATAACATAATACATATTACAAATTTATCATACAAATACTTACATATTAGTCAGCAATTTACTTTCATCAGCAGGATAATCAATAACACTTTCAATGATAATAAGGGCATAATTAAACATAAAATAACTATTCCACGCAACTGCCCATAACATTCTCTCACGTTTAACCAGATTGCAGATCACGATAATAATACCCGGCCAAAAGGGTAGATTTTTGATTGTAGGCCAAAAGGGCCCAAAAAACGGTTTCCCCACATTTAATGACATCTCCCATTCTTTCAAAATATGCAATAAATAGGTGAGAATTCTATGAATAATTTCACCCTTCGCGTTTGTTAATTATGTTACGTCAAACAAAGCAAAAAACAACATTTACAGGTAATGTAAATAAAAAAATTAACAGCGCCATATTTGATTTTTTCCGTCAACTACAATTCAAAATGGCGTCCTGGCGACTTTGTATAATGACCGTAAAAATGAGCCAAAACGTTTTCAAACTTCTTTAAAACATAATTATTATCAAATAAGTAGCATTTACAATTTATGGTTCATTTATTATTATCATCAGGTTCAGTTAGGGATTTTTATTCCTGAAATTAATTTTTATTTTGTTTACAGCCGTGCCATAATCGCTTACTTGGTCGATCAATATGGAAAAGATGATTCTCTCTACCCAAAAGATCCAAAAAAACGAGCTGTCGTCGATCAAAGATTGTACTTCGATGCTGGTACCTTGTATCAAAGATTTGGCGATTTATATGTAAGTATAAAATTATCGTTCAAAAAATAAAACCGACGAAAATATGGATTAGATGGAGAGCATGAATGTATGTCTATAAATAATAGGAAAGCTATTTATCATAACTACCCTCTGTGTCGACATCATTGACGATTATTTCTTTGTTCCCATAGAACTAGGTCGTAATAATTGGTGAAAAACTGAAAGCTAACCCGATTTTCCCCTATAGATGATTATTAATTTTGGATGCATTTCAATTTTGACAAGCATTGTTTGTAGTAATCGAAATCGTTTTTTTTTTTTTCAGTATCCAGTGATGTTCGGTGGGGCACCATTCGATCAAGCCAAGAAAGAAAAACTTGATGAAGCTTTTCAATTCTTTAACACATTCCTCGAGGGTCAAAGCTGGGCTGCAGGACCAAACCTTACCATAGCCGATATTTCATTGGCAGCAAGTGTTGCAACATGCGAAGCCGTCGGCTATCCAGTTGAAAATTATCCGAATGTTCTTAAATGGTACCAAAAAGCTCAGAAAGAGATACCGGGATACAGTGTTAATGCTGAGGGAGCCGAGCAATTTAAGCAACTCTACCAAACACTTACTAAGAAGTAAAAATACTCCTAGACCTTCCAGAAATCAGCAGGAATGCATTTTTGAAGAGCTTTGCACCACTTCCATTTTGGCTGCACATTGCTTAGAAATATTTTTTCGATGATATGTTTTATTTTCTACGATATTCAATTTTTTGTAAAGTGTGATCTTTTAGAAAATGTTAAATTTTTTGTGACTTAAACAATATGCCTTTTTATTGCCTTAATTTAAATATACCAGCATATTATGTCTTCTAATTACTTTATTTTTTTTCCCCAAAATTCTGTTTTATAAGAAATTGCTTGCAAGGAAAGCCTTAAAATTTTTTAATAATTAAAAAGTAGCCACATAACTTCCGCCTTAAATATCGTGATTAGGCCAGCATGTATCACGAACGAGAAACATAGATACCTCTTGATTTTTCAAGGTGTTGTTTTCCATTAGAACAAATAACCCTGCGTTTTAACTCAAAATTAAATCGAAATTACCTAACCTTTAACAAACAATTAAAACCTGCATAAATTAATTAAGAAATCGAGCTTTTTTTTATATAAAAAGAAAAACTGGGAAAAACAAAGAAAACTTTTCTAAAGATTTTTTGCTGTTTTAAATTTAATCAAATTTTATGAATATTTTTGAAACTATTCCAAAGTTAATAAACTGGAAAGGATCCGATTTCGGGAAATTGTAATTAAAAGCGTTAATGAAGGTGAAAATTAAAAGGGAATGATTCAAATTTTTAACTGGAATGATTTTGAAATATGACCTATTCCATCAATGTCATTCCGGTTTCATGGTCTTTTCCGAATAAAGATACAAGGCAATCGAAAAATTTTCCAGTTAATTCAATTTGTCTTTCGGTAAAATTTACAACCGTCTCACTCACTGACAAATAAAAATGTTAATTAGAAAAAGGAAAGGAAAAGGTTGGGGGAAATAAATGGAGAGAAACTTTAAAAGGCTTTTTAAATGAACAGAAATGGGTAGGTAATCGAGAAAAAAAAAACAAAGAAAGGAAAGAGAGAATGGAAAAAATTGATTTTATATGAAAGAAAAATTGTTATACAATTTCTTTTCTATTTATTAATTTTAGTATTTCACTTTCAGATTTTTTTTTAAACAATACGGGAAACAAAATACTTGAAATTATGTTAATTCTTTAAAAAATCGTTCTCATGTAAACTGAAAAAAAAAAGGGAACATATCTTAAAAAATGAGACTATTGAAACAAAAATACAAAAGTGCACAATCTTATCTACAATTAAAATACAATATTTTGAAAAATTTTTTTTTTAGCTTTTAATTTCTTCTTTCTTTGCTTTTAAAGTTAAAATTAAGGAATGAATTGTTTTTGCCTACATTTTTGGTTTAATACAGTCCAAGGTTAAAATGAAAGGTGTTCCAAGGGTTTTCGGATTATCTGGCTCCTTTTGGAAACTTTTAGAGACGAGACGAGTTGATACAGTCAGAAAAAAAAATGATCTATGAGAAAGCAAAACTGCCTTGTGACAAAACATTTTCTTAAAAACACATACGAAAAAAATAAAAATATCCTTATAAAAACGTTTTATCAGTTCTCGAATTATTGCTATTATCGTAGTAACCCTCGGAAGGTAAAAGAGCATAGTTTTTGTGACATATTGACTCAGTAATTTACACCCACCAAAATCATTGAAACGACTGGATGGAATAAAATTTACCAGATTTACTACCTATGCACTTTTTTTAACCAATGAAAGAAGAAATTGAGTGAAATATTCATTCGATAGTTTTCATACTCAGTCCTGAAATTTAAAAAAAATCTTAACAAAGAACAATCTACCTAAATTAGTTTTTCATTTCAAAAAACCAAAATTTGAAAAAAAAGAATGTTTTTCTACTTTATTTATTTATTTATTTAGGTATTTGGTTTTTTTACTTTTTTACTTTTTCAATTTCTAAACATCAAAAACGAAAACAAAATCCAAAACAAAAACCGACAACATCTATGACACTTACATGAAAACTAAACTTACAAGTCTCACAAAACGTTTAAATTTCATTCTAAAGAGGCAATCTTTTTTAATTATCGAACCTTACTTCGAAAAAGCTTAAGGCTTGCGAGCAAAGGGAGACATTTGTCATGAATTGTTAGCTCGAAAAAAAAAAAGATCTCCCTTCTTTAACGATCCAATTAATTTCAAATCCACGTGGTAATTAAAATTAATAAACGAAAACGACAAAAAGAACTTTTATTATCAGGATGGTCAGACACATCTGAACCTGCATTTGCATCCAACCATTCTTCACAATTTTTTTTATACAAAAATTATAATTAATTTTTCAAAAGCTTATTTAATCCCAAAAACCTTGCCTCAAAAAGCGTTTCTTTCACATACAGCTAAAAAGCATTCTTCAAATTTCTGAAAATTCTCTGTTAAAAAAATTTCGCTTACGAACAGTAAAATTTAATTTTTTCGGTGTAGAATTTACTCCAAAATGACTAGTGGGTCCCATCGACGCAAATGATTACTTGACTCAGATTTTTAGAGCTTATTTCAGAGCTTCGATAAAAGGAGATAAAATTAACGAAAATTGAGAAACGTGATATTCCAGGATTTTTTTTTCCTTTTGTGATACAGTAGACTACAAAGTTTTTTAAAGCGTCACATATTCCCGTTTTAAAAGTTGTTAGGAAAAAAAATATATATAAATCTAACAAGTTACCAAAAGTTTTTTTTTTTTTTTTTTTCAATCACCAACATATTCCGATAAAATTCAACATATACTGGAGTTATCTCGGCGAAAGATTAATCGCCGTAAAAAGATAGTCCAGTTTAAAGGAAGAAAAAAAAGCTTAAAAGTTTTAAAAGATGTTTTATGTTCTGGGAATAATCGGTCAGCATAAAGGGATGCAATGGCCCCATTCATTTCTCTAACTGATAGTATCTATCCTTCTCCTCGTTCAAAAAAGATTTTGAATAAAAATAATTCTTTTTTCAAATTTCCAGCTTAGAATGGATTAAACGGGAGGATTTTTTTTTAAAGCTTATGTACGTGTTCATTGAGTTTCCTATGAAACTTGCAAGCATTTTTTTTTATTCTTATCCAGAAAGTAATCACGTATCGGGTATATGGCATATACTCAAAACGTGATTCAATCATTTAGGTTTTATTATCGTCTTCATTACTTCGACGATTCTTTATTTCGTTTTTACTTTTCATTGTGTTTTTCGTTTCCGGCTAAAAAAAAGACTTTTTTTTTCTTTTTTTTATCGAGACCATTATAAATTTTTAATAGTCCTGTTATTTCGAAACAAAGAAAACAAGGAATTGGAGACTAGCTAAAATAGGTCTTATATTCTTCCAGTGCATTTAACTTTGTCTTTACAAGCGCTCTAAGTTGGGAATTTGAACATTTGCTGAAAGGCCTTTTTCTTACTTTTTACGCTCTTAAAGTGATGTATTTGGATAGAGCAAACTACGAACCCTGAAATGTTTTTAAATTGAACTTCTTTTTCGTGCGATTGAATTCAAAATTTCACTTCTGTTTTATCTTAACCCTATTATTATTATTTTTATTTTATTCTATTTTATTTATTTTTTTCAGGAGGATGCTATCCATAAAAATTTAACATCATGGGAGTTTTACCCAAGCGATGACGTCACAAAATGCGTGGGATAATGTCAACGAGGTGAGTGGAAAATTGACGACGGCAGCAAAATTTCTCCTTATTAGGCTGACGCGAAAATCTGTAATCCTGGGATTCGATTTGATTGACAGTCAAACGCTTCCAGCGGAATGCATTTCACCTCCGAACTCTGTACTGTACAGGCAGTCGCGTGTCAAATATTTTTAACACGCACTTTTCCCGCTTTTGCCCTGAAATAAAAACTGCGCTCCACAAAGTCTCAAATATAAATAAATAAATTAGCCCGGAGGTAAATTTTTATGTTGTTTTATTTTTTATTTTTATGAAAGGCCATTTGTACGAGTCGTGTTTCCCTTGTTTTCCCGCTCGACCTAATGTTCCTTTTTTGTAAAAAAGCGAACTTGTTGTTAAAACAAAACCGTTTGAAATTATAAAGCTTGAAATCTATCCCCCGTGTAACTGGATTAATGGATTATCTTGTTTATAAACAACGGGTGTTATTCTTCGTGACAGCATCAATATTCTAGGAAAAAAAAAAAAAAGAAACTTTTGTTTCGCACTCCTTTCATTTTCTGTATCCCGGTTATCCCGAAACGATAATGTCTAAAATTGAGCGGAAAAAGCTGGAAGGAAGGTTTCTCAAAGTCTCATTAATTCTTAGCCGTCTCTTGTTGTAAAGCCTGTGAAGACTGTTAGAAGAATATGTTTGCTTGCCGAAGTTACTTACCATCTCAAAGCTCCTAAAACTTTATTTTAGTGGAAAGTAATGTGGAAGATAATTAGAAAATCGCGAAATCACTTGTCGGTTCCTATGTTTGTCTTGTTTTTAAAACTTCTTGGAATGCGTGTGCAGTGCAATAAGAAAAGGGTCGTTATGGGGCGTGAATGAAATTATTTTCGTAAAACTGTTGGGTACAAGGAAATGGTTGCGCTTGAGGGGTTACTCATTCTTGAATTACTCTGTACCCTTGCTCTTGAATTATTTTGAATTATTCATAAATTACCTATGAATTACTTTTGAATTATTTTGAATTACCGTGTACACTTTTGCGATGAGTGAGAAACCCCTCGGCTATGCTTTAAATCCGTATGACCTGTTTTGAAATATTAGTGATATCGCAGTTTGACATACGCAGGAATTCAACGACAGTGAGGTACTTAAGGGCTGGCATTTTTCTGGTCAGTATTTTATTCATTTTTCGGTCAGTATTTTAATTAAACTGCAAGTATATTTACTTCATTGTCAGTTAAAAAATTAAATGGTTAGTATTTGGCGGGTGGTAAACAATCAACAAGTAAAAAAAAATCATTTGTCAGTATTTTAATGAAAACTAAGTAAAAATATTCGATTGTCAATATGTTTGGTTACATTGGTCAGTATAAAGTCCAAAAAAAAAAAGCAAGGTTTTTTAAGGGAAGGTTCAAGTATTACGTAAGACCGGAAGGGGGGTACTCAAAATACTTACGATTTCTTACATAAGGAGAGTTGTTTACGTCCGTGAAGTTGGCAGGACCCAGTCAACGGATTTGATCGAAAATAGTCTTATATAGTAGCTTTTCATTGTTCTTTAATAGTTCCGTGATTGTTCCAATTTTTTCTCTAACCTGAAATAAACTGGAGCCAAAAGTAGGTCGGTCCTGCTAACTTCACGCGAGCAGGACCCAATTTGAATTTATCAAAAATTTTTGCTTTTGTCGGTTGCTTTTGATTTGTTCTTCATTGTTCCGGCCAATTCAACGTTTGTTCTGCAACAGGTATGACAGTATTAGGAGGAGTAAGGGCACTGCCAACTTCACGGAAATAAAATAAAGTCAAATTCAGACGTTTAAATAGCTTGAATCGATTTCATTTTGTTTTTTTTCCGAGAAAAAGGTTTGTTCTTGTACGAAAAATACTATCAGGTTGAATTTTTCATTTTTGGAAAGACATTCTGGGTATGAAAAAATCATGGCCTATTTGTAATATTTAGGACTTGTCTATCAATGTCTTTTTGATTGTTCTGAAATGTTCTACAAATATTTCGGTACTCCATCTTCTCAAATCCTGGAAATACAGACTTTTGAGGTCTGCATGCAGCAGGGCCCATTTTTCCCCCCAATAGAGCGCGCCATCTTTCCGGTTTCTTATTCAATCTGCTGCCACGTCGGGTTTACAGTGTTCTTTTTTTTTGTCCATTATTGATCTGACATCGTTTGTTCTCGATTGTTCTCGTTTGTTCTCATTTGTTCTCGATTGTTCTCGTTTGTCCTCGTCAGGAAAACGTTTAAGTTCATTTGTGGCTGGAAGTTCTGATCAAAAGTCGTTTGTTCTTGATTGTTCTGGTATTAACAAGATAATTTGGAATACCTTTCATTATTGTATTGATCAGAAATCGTTTGTTCTCGATTGTTCTTCCCTGACAAACGACTGAACGAACGACTTTCGATCAGAACTTTCAGCCACAAATAAACTAAAACGTTTTTCTGACGAGAACAAACGAGAACAATCGAGAACAAACGAGAACAAACGATGTTTCATCACTACAATAATGCCAGGTATTCCAAATTATCTTGTTAATAGCAGAACAATCAAGAACAAACGACTTTTGATCAGAACTTTTAGCCACAAATAAACTTAAACGTCTTCCTGACGAGAACAAAAGAGAACAATCGAGAACAAACGAGAACAAATGAGAACAAATGAGAACAATTTTTAAAAATTTTTTAAAATTTTAACAAGAATTGCTAGCCGGGAATATTTATTCTACTGACCGAATTCTATTTTTTACTGCTCAATTCCCAATTAAGCACTGACCAAAACATAATAAAGTACTACTCATTTAATTTTTATACTGACCAAAAACGAAAAAAAAAATACTGACTATTTGATTAATGAAATACTGACCAAAAACTGAATAAAATACTGACCGAAAAAATTTTAGTCCTTAATAAGTAGATAAGCAGTGACGTAATTTTTGACATCACATCAGCAGACGCAAAAAAAAAAAAAAAAAAATGAGATCGGTGAACCGATCAAAGTGCTTTATCGACTATTTAAATAATTCTCAAAAATATGGTTAGTTTTTCGATCAGAGTTCCACCAAAGCCGCAGTACGGGCACAAGGAATACGAATTTCTGAAAAATTATTTCAGATTTTGAATCCTCAACCCCGAAAATATTCTCAAAAATACGGTTAGATTTTTGATCAGAGACACCAGAGTCGCTGTATAGGCGTAAGGAATTCGAATTTTGGAAATATTATTTCAGATTCGGAATCCTCTACCCCAAAAATATTCTCAAAAATACAGTTAGATTTTTGATCAGAGGTCCACCAAAGCCACAATACGGGCACAAGGAATTCGAATTTTGGAAAAATTATTTCAGATTCGTAATCCTCTACCCCAAAAATATTCTCAAAAATTAGGTTAGATTTTTGATCAGAGGTCCACCAAAGTCGCAATACGGCCATAAGGAATTCGAATTTCGGAAAAATTATTTCAGATTCGGAATCCTCTACCCCGAAAATATTCTCAAAAATACGGTTATTTTTTCGTTAGCTCCCACGAGGAACCCGCCAATCAGCATCCAAATCGCTTTGTTGACGTAATCGATGACGTCATATCGTGACGTTTCAAAAGTTGGAGATATCGGTTTTTAGGCCTATACCCATACTTTTAGCCCTGCTCACCATTTCTAAACCACTCAACTGAATTTAACCAAATTTTAATGGTAGCGTATCTGGATGAATATCTACTGCGGTACGAAAATCTGACTCAATCGGTGGCTGCGTTCGCGATTTATAGTCAAAAAAGATCTTGAAATTGTTGAAAATTTAACATTTTCACTCACTGCTTACGAATCGCTGGACCGATTTAACTCAAAAACTAATCAGCACCTACATTTCATTAGAAGTTGCTATCCACCAAAAATCATCGAGATCCGTTCTTTCGTTTTTCTGCTATGCTTCCGACAGACACTTTTTTTTCACATATATTCATACATTCATACACACATCCACACATACACACACACGGCCACCATCCAAATTTTGCTTTTTTCGGCATCAGGGGACTTCAAAACGTGTAAAAATATCAAAAACTGAAAATCTGAAATTTGTGCTAAAAACAATGCTTTATTCTCCCTGCGGTCGATAAAGCAAAAAAAAAAAAAGATTATATTTGTTGCGAATTTGTAAGACGTTCTGCTGCAAAGTGGAAAGAAATTTACATTAGGTCGCGTATGTCTTTCATTTTCTTTAAGTTCGTGAAGAATCTAGCTTTGCATAAAATTTATGACGACTTCCCTGCTTTTTATTTGATTTAGTTTTAACCTAAACTTAGAAAAAAAATGGCTAATGCGAAAACAAAACTGTCTTGTGACAAGACATTTTCTTAGAAATCATGGGAAAACAATAAAAATATCTCGTCAAGAAACAACCTGTCCGTTGTCATGAAGCACTTTTGTTTTGCTATGAAGTATTCCGATTTTGTTGCAAGACAAAACTTGTTCAAGACATTTTCTTTTTCTGAGTGTATGCAATTCTTTCATATGTTATCATTTTGCCTCAAACCTTCCTCGTAAAAATATGAAGGTAGAGTTTGTACAACCGTAAAATGTTTAATGCATAAACGAAACTTGCCGCGAAGCGGATAGCGCATGTGTAATTCGGCAACACCATTAAATTAAGATTAAAAATTGAAGGAGTCATCTTGGATCAAAACATGCTGCATCCACCCAATGGATTTTCATTGGACTATTATCGCCCCCTATAATACCATCTTAATGCATCTGAATCCCCAATTCGATTGGAACATAACCTTAAGTCAAGAGCGTAAATCGATTTCTCTCAGCTGAAGCATCATAAGCACCGGAAAGGATTATTAATTGATGTTCATTAGCAGCGGATTAAAACAAACGTTACATATTTGCAGTTAATACATCACTGGCACGTCAGTTAGATTAAACGTAACTTAAAACGAGGCAGAAGCAAAAAGGGATTAGAACTTGTCATTGGCATAACTTGTGATCGGCAAGAATTTTTTTCCAGTTTTTCGGTTCCCCTTCGGGACATATTCGATTCCATGATGAATAAAATGAAAATTTTATTTCATGATTGGTGAGCAAAAAAAAAAAAAAAGAGGTTGATTTTAAATTCTTAATCCATGTTTTCGCTTATGGAAGACAACGAGATCCCGGAAATATAAATAATCTTTTGTTTTTATTACATGTCGTCTGCTTTGTCCTTTTACTCCTCTTCCACTTGTTTCATTCATTTTAACATATTAGCCGTCGAGCCTTGTTTTCATTTATATTATTTTTGTTACATTAAAACCCCCTACAGTATTTTTTTTTCCTCTTTTTTTTTTAAGCGAACAAAGCGACTGTCGTTTTTATATTACACGAACCGACTTTCTGCTTTACAGCATCTGGGAGGAAAAATTGATCTAGCAGAATCACGGGAATCTGTCATTCTTTATGCTTTTCAATTTCCGAGAAAGCACATTAAAGTACATAAAAGTAATTTACACGTTTTTTTTTCCTTGGCCGGTTTTTGTGTCAAAGTTATTAATTATTAATCCTTTTTTTTTTTGTCCGATCTGATTCGGTAAATTACTCATAAAAAATTACAGTAAAATTACCAAGCCGTTTTAAGTAAACTGCTTACTAAAGGGGTGGGGGCAGAAAAAGTGGAGGGGGGGGGAGGCGAATAAAAAAATAAGAAAGAAAAATGATTACAGGTTCCTCCTGCGTAAAATGGTTAAATGGAGAGAGAGGAGAGAAGGAAATAAAGGAAACGCTCATAAAAACGAAGATGAATTAATGAAATTTTATACCTTTAACGGATATTCCGTTCAGGTTATGCTGATATTGTTTCAGAAGTTTTGAACGCCGTCAGGGGTTGTTTCATGATGACCGCGTTTTAAATTTTAAAGATCTTCGCGCTTCGTTTAGGCCTTCTTCTAGACGAGTCATTTTCCTCTTATTTAAGTTTTTGCCTGTTGCCCTCTGGCTGTTTAACCTGTCTAACTGCCTCTTTGTTAAATTTAAATAAATACGTGTTCACATTTCCCGGAATCTGATACAACGCATCTCCGAACGTTACCCATCCCATCCCTCTATTCAATGCAACAAGAATTTTTTTAACATTTTTTGATTTTAGGTTTATTATAACGACTTTTTTTTTTTTTTCATTTTTGTCCGCGGAGACTCAAAAAGTTTTCATTTTGACAAAAAAATCGCCCTCCTGAAAAATTTCTTAAATGTTGATCGGCCCCTTTTTCCCGTGTACCCTTCATATGAAAATCCGTGGAACAAAAAAGCCTCGGTTAGAGATCCTAAAAGAGATTAGCCATACTTGTAATTCCGGTTCTTCGATATTTTTGTCGTGAAAATTATTGGTCCATTAAAAATTATTTCGGAAAATTAAAAACTTAAATATAAACAGTCACAAACCATTTTTTAAACTTAAAAAATTTAATATTTCAGACGGGAATTTATTTTTCGGATTTATCGATAAAGCGGAAATGGCTAAATGGCTAATCTCTTTTAGGATCTCCAGCCTCTGTTATATTTTCTGTCCTTTTCCCTTTGTACGAACCTGATAATTCCTTCAACAACCATAACAATAAAAAAATAAAACGATGGAAGTTACTATGGAAAAATCACTGTCAGACGAAACCGATATTTTTATTCGGAATAATTTAGATTTGTTGGACACTCTGACGGACTCAAATTATCCATTTTCATCCGGGTTAGGTCCCATTTTTAGTTTCAGACAAGCTTTTAATGGCTAATCAACGTCAGGAATGAAGAGTGGTAAACGGTGCAAAATGTGACATTTCCCTATATTATTTTTGTGCTTATCCACAACATTTCTATATAAAATTTTCTATCGGTATCATCTTTTTAACTGATGTTTACAAACAAAACAAATTAATACAACTATTGTAATTATAATAATTTTCCTCCCGCCACGGAAAATCATTTAACTAAATTTGCAGGGAGCTTTTGTGTGCAGTAGAACGTTAGGCATAATAAAGGAAGCGTGGGGGTGAAAGGGGTTTTTGTTCTGAAAAACAAAAGAGAAAACAGGTAACTCGTTACGCGGGATTCGTTCTGCAAATCGATATGCCCTTTTTTCCCTCCCCGTTCTTTTTACATCTTTCGGATGAATAAACGATATGTTAAAGAGTCGAAAAGATGAGTTTTGCAAGGTCGGATTCTAAAAAATAATGCACAAAAAAGGAAGTTCCCTTTTTTACGGGGAAAAAAAATATCTTTTTGATGTTTTCAGGCAATCTGTAATTGGACGCCGATGTTTGATCAATGATTGAAGGATGATTGATCAAACATCAAATGCTTCTGCAAACTGAACCGTATCAAACAAAATTTTACATTTTTTTTTAAACGGAGTAGAAAAAAATTCGCATTACCTTATAATGAGAGTCCAAGTTTTCCACCATGTGAAATCACATCACAAATACTCCACTATCAGAGAAAAAAAAGTTCAAAGTATGCAAATGAGGGCCGAGGAAAATCGGATCTTTTATATCCCTGGAATTTTATTTCACTTGATTCGTTTTCTTAATCGTTGGAGTAGAATCGTATTGTTAATTTCAACAAAAGAAAATCGTGTTTTATCTGGATCGAAGCGATTTAACGAGCTATCGATAAATAAGCGGCTCTCCTACTACCTTTATCGGGCTTTTGGGAAAACTGCAAGTCATCATTTACTGTTTTCACTTTTTTTTTCTTTTTAAATTAAATGAAAAGCATAGGTAGTAAAAGTGGCTTCGAGAGAAAAAAAAATATGCCGTAAAAGTGGATGACGTTTCGTTGCGGGAAAATATTTTTTTCCGGAAGACACGAATTTTGTATAACGGAAATCGATGGGAAATTTCTTGTGCGTCACGAAATCGACGCCATTTGTTTTTTAGTCATTTAAAAAAGTTCTTCCGTTGTTTTATTACTTATTCAGAAAGGGTAAATGCAACAATGAAAAAAGATAATAGGATGATGTTCTCCTTTCGGAAAGAAAATCTCGAGGAATTTTATAGAGTGAGAAACAAACTCGGTTATCCGTTGCTTAAAATCTTTGTACATCTTCTTCTTAAAAATCAATCTAATATATTTTGACGGCGTTTTCCCGAACACCTAAAACATTAGAAGGAAAGGACAAAATTCATGATGCCTTTACGTTGAAAGTTACCATTTCGTGTAATTTAGTTAGCATAAACTCTGAAGATTTGGTGGCAGTCACGAGTTTAGCTTGAGTTTGAGACTTCGTTTCTAATGATAATGATAATCATACATGTGCCCTCGGCGGGAAATTTAATTAGCGATGTAAGGAGAAGCGGAAGGCTAGGGATGGAAGATCGGGAATCCCTTTACTACGAGCAGATTCATCGGATCTTTCATAAAAATTTTTACATTTCAAGGCTTTCGAATACGATGATTCATTTTGGTTCAGTTACAAAGGTTTGATGAAAAATAAATCACCTTTTTTTTGGATTGCTATCCATTTTATTTTTTCGTTCTCAGCTCCATCGGTTTCATATTAAAATATTGGTCTCAAGTGGGTTTGCCAACGCAACAAAACTTGATAATCATTTGATTTATTTCCCATATTTCCAATCTCTGAATTTTTCTTCCCAAAAGCGGGGGGAAAAACCTTTTTTTCGATTTTATGAATCGAAAAACTGTTTTTATTCGTATATTTAAGGTACATGACACTAATAAAATAAAATAAAATCGGACATTATTATACGATCAAGGGATTAGGGAGGAAGAAACCGAAATGACCTTTCTAAGCTATCACACTTGAAGGCTCTCGAAAAGGCTTTCTAACAACTAACCCATCATTTGAGTGTCTTCATCAACAAAAGGAGTGGTGGCAATTCTGTTTCATTGCCTTTATTTACAAAAGCTTTTTTTTTCCTTTTTTTTCTATTTCTCTTCTTTAAGGAAACTTGAAAATCGGATTTAGTTTTCTAAGAAATTTTCGAGTCATATCCGACTTTGATTTGCATTCTCGCGCCAAGAGATAACCCGTGGAAACCTTTTCTTTTTCATTGTATAGTTTGCGTGTGTTCGGTTGAATTTCGAATGGGTGAATCGAATTCATTCGTGTGAAAAATATCTTTCCATTTTTAATTTTTTTTTTTTTTTTTAGTTTGGTGTGGTTTAGATCGTCGCCATTTTGAAGTTAATATAGTTTTGATTGTTTCCCCCCCTTTTTTCCAACAAATGACACGAGAAAGATTTATTTATATACTTGGGGAAGAATGTGATTTTCATTCATTCGAAACGATTTCGATTTGTGAATGCGGATTGGATTGTTTTTGACAGTTAAAGAAATTTTCGTCATTGAATGGCATATTGTACAACTTGATGCATTCAAGTTTTAATGTTGAAAATTACATACTGTAACCTTCAACCCTGTTACTTTGCTTTTTGGCTGCGTTTTGTATAAGATGAATAATGTTTGGAAATATTTTGAAGTAAGTGAGTTTTTTATTATAATGCGTCTAAATCACAGCAGTACAATGTGGCAGTTCTCGAAAGACATGTATAATAATCCACGAAATCGGTGACGAGAAATACAAAGTTCTAGTGTTTCGCTGGATTAGAAGGGTCTTGTTGTCTAACCGTTTTACTTTCATTACATGAATCAAGTTCAAAACACAAAGTAACTAAACTTTCTTAATGAAATGATACTCAGTGCGGTGGTAACCCCCTGGTGAGAAGAATTGTCTCGAAGTGAGACATCTGGATTCCGATCCAAGACTTAAAGGGGGTTTTTTTTTTCAATAATGCATGTATGTAGTTCCACTCTGACCGCCGTAGAATTCAGACGGATCGAGTACGAAATTATAAATCCTAATTGTTATGTTAATAAACAGTGTCCTAACCGTGACCTAATTTCTCATTTTAAAAAAATCGCGAAGTTAGCAGTTCGTCCAGTCATCAAAAAAAAAAAAAGTATAGTAACGCTTGCTTTACATACAGCGGCTACGGAAACTAGCCTCGGATTTTCAACTCTTGGAACAAAATCTGCAATCCGCAAACACGATGTTCTGATTTAACGACGACTCTGCAAGAAAGTTTATGATCACACAAAGACCATAAAACTCAACCATCTATCGTCTGAAGAAAAATTTGAATTTAATAAAATAATTGAGAACCTTTAAAAGGAAAAAAAACGAAATTATAGAGTAGCTAACGCTAACACGATCACAACAGCCAAACAGCCAGATGGCACCACAGCCTAACTCGTTTACGGCTACAGATTGCAGAAAACGTTCATCCACACCTCCGTTGATGAAGGTTTCCCTAAAAATTTGAGCCAACAAAGGATGTCCCAGTACGTGAAACCTGCTATAAGTACCACGAATTCGCTTCCAAGCCTTGAAGAATCATGAAAGTCTGAACCTAGAAGAACAGAATGAGGTAAAAGTCCCTAAACCTCCCGTGCCTAGAGTGGAAGAATTTACAGCAGTGATAATCAAAACAAAAATTCAAGCACTCGGAGTTCCCAAAATACGAAGAAAATTTCCTTCAAGCTTCAAGCCTCTGCCTAGAAGAAGAAGATAGCCGAGGTGCTTTCACGCTATTTGCAGTCTACTGCCCACCGAAGCATACCATCAAAAGCGACCCATTTCTTAATTTCTTTTTCACCCTTGGGCCTAGATTTAGTTAGCCATAGCTGGCTAATTAAATGGAGGATTAAAGCCAACGAAGCGAAAACGAAACAAGTAACTTTCACTCTACAACAGCGATCATGCCCTGCCGTAATACGAATACAATTAGACAAAACACTCACATGGAGAAAGCACATCTGATCCAAACTTAAACAATTATGCACTGGCTCATGGGAAAAAAATCCAAACTCTCCCCAAAACAACAAAGTCTTGCTATACAAATGCGTTTTAAAGCCAATTTAGACATATGGCATTCAACTCTGGGGATCAGCTGCTAACACCAACATTGAGACCCTTGAACGCTTTCAAGTCAAAACTCTGTGGCTAATTACCAACGCAGACCGGTACGTCCCGAACGACGTCATCAGAAATGATCTCCGGATTATTTCAGTTAAAGAGGAAATTTATCGCTCTAGCTCTAGCTATGACAAAAGACTTCAACTCCATCTAAATCCGTTAGCTAGGCGATCGCTCCAACCGGAAACCACGCAACGCTTAAAGAGACACAAGCTTTCTGATTGGGATCAAAGGTTCCAACCCCCTCCAGCCAAAAAAAGAAAGAGATCTCTTTAATTTATAAAAAAAAAGTGAGTGATCGTAAAAAAGAAAATCTAGAAATCTGCATTTATTATCTGCATTTATTATCTAGAAATCGCGTTCTTTGTGTTTTGTTTTGATTTAACTATACAGACAATAATTTGACCTACTTAATTCTTATAAATATGCTAAGGAAGTATCGAGAATTGCTTACTGAAGTGATTTCTCTCTCAGGTCATCGTTTTATCACAACATTTACTTATTGTTTATTAGTTGCATGTACTTATTGTGAACATTTCAAACAGGTTGTAAATACAAACACATATTTTAAAAAATATGTATATATATGTGTGTATAAAAAATAAAAAAAGTAATGCATTTTATAGGCCTATTATTACGATAGGGCTGCTGAACTTACTACTCCTAGTATCTCTTTTATGCATCTGGAAATCCAAGAATGCAACCATAAGAAGCCATTCAAATAATTCAAATATTACGTCAGCACATTAGGGGGGCGACGGGGTTCTTGAAATACTGATTTTTGCTGGAAAGGTAGGAAGAGGAAGAGTGGGTTTACGCTGATATGACATCAGAATTTTATCGTGAGATACATTTAACGGTTTTATCATTTTAATAAAAATTCTAGTCTTATTTTTGTTCAGGCATTTCAGGGCCAAAAAAAGTGCATATCTGGGGTTTAGGAGTACGGGTAGTTATTATTATTAAGATGAACAAATTTTAGCACGAAAAGGATCTATAAAAAAAAGCGACTCTTAATGTACCGCAGACATCCAGATTATATAATACTATTTATAAAATGTATATAATTTATGTACAAATTATATATAAATAGACAACAGACATGATTTCTAATTATGGTGAATAATAAAAGTTCAAAGTTTTCTGGTCATCTAATGGCAATTTTTACTGTAGGAATTTTCTTAGAAATTAAGAAAAAAAATTATAAAGTCGTAAAATCTTTTTGTCACGCGACCCCACTCCAAAAGTTTCTCATTGGTGTGACGTCATTGTTCACTTTCAAGCGCGAGGTTATTTAAAAAACGAAACCACGAGTGCACCTGCTCGTCCTCAAAGGTTAACACGGATTTGTTCGTACGACAACTCTTCTTGCTCCGATGGGCATGCCGCGGCAGGCCGCCGATAGCTCACCTAGGAGCATACCTAAATCTTGAACTGTGACGTCACGGTCGTTTCGGCGCTAATTCAAACAGCCAAAATTTTTATTCTTTTTTATTCGGTAATTAAACATCGCATGACAGCAAAAATCGCATTTACTATTTTTATATGCTAGTGTTACGCCGGAGACCGAAAAGGAGGTTCGATCCTACGAACCTAGTTACGGTCCTAAATCTACCCGTCGCTCGGTAGACGGATTCAGGTATCGCTTATTCAGCGATTCCCACAAATTCCCTCTATCGAGCATGGGAACCGCTGACTAAGCACCCGAGCTGATATACACTCAACGCGGGCAGGCTTCAGCTTCATTCCTAGTTTGTCAGTCCTATTCCGTCATTCGTATTTGTCATTCTCATTCGGTCAGTCGTTATAGTTATTAGGTCTGTTTTATATCTCTCAACACATGTGAGGGTGAAACTTGTTAATATATTGGGGTTCGATCCTAGCTTGGTTTTATTATTTCATTCCGCTCGCACCACGATACCACTAGGTTTATTTAAAAAATATGTTCAGTACAAAATGTGTCTGTTGTCTATTTTTATATAATCTGGACGTCTGCGGTACATTAAAGAAATAGACAGATTGAAGTGATCCAAAAGTGGAAATTCTATGTATTATTACTTCGTCTTTTATTATTTAATTTAATGCACCGGAAAGGAGAGGATATCCTAAATATGACGTTTTTGAGGAGGAAAATTGAAATTCTGGAAAGTTACATGTGATGCTGTCTTTTGCTCTAATGTTCAAAAATTGATCAAAATCAAAATTAAATGGTCGAAAATTGTCAACTTCATGCTGATGTAATATTTGAATGACGCCTTGTTGTCTCAGTTTTGTAATGCTCATGATTCATTTTTACATTTTACAATTTTGGTACTGAGTAAAGAAAAAAAAAATTTATGCATTTAATGTTATAAAACGTTAACTTTCTTGTGACACCCTGTTTTGAAAAAACGGGACCTTTCGAAATCGAATTAATGCGGTTATGCTTTAACAAAATACAAATTGCCTGTTTCTTTTACTTCCTTCACTTCTTTCTTTCTTTCTTTCTTTCTTTCTGGAAAAAAGAATTTGGAAGATATATTATTTCAACACTTGAAAATCTCAAGTTTCTAAAAGGAAAATTGAAGTTCTGGAGGCTCGACTAAAAAGCCAAGCCAAGAAAGAGGAGAGCTTTTGCGGATTCAGGGTGAAATTAAAATCAGTCGAGTGAAATGCGAAAAAAAAAGAAAATATGCACTTGAAAGCCGATACATTAGCGCAGCGATTGCCATAGGAAGAGTTAAATGTTTATGGCATCCGCTTTTGCATAACATGGATGATCAAGGATCTATATTTACGATTTTCAAGTTTTTAACTATTATTTTCCCCGGTTATTTACCGATAATTGTTTCCGGAAATCTCTTCACAAATCTATGCAAAAAGAGAATTTGAATATCTATTTGAATTCCTGCTATAGTGTAAAAATGATTCCTCTTATCCAAATTCAATTTTTTCATAACGAGCTCGTAATTTCAGTGAATTAATCATATTTACTCTTTGAAATGCTTGTACGGTAAACTCTCGCGTATTTCCTTAATATGAGTTTTAGGTTTTAATTGAAAAGTTTGAGTGAATGTACGAATGTGTTACCTTTTCCCCTTTGTATGAAAATTTTTAGGCTCACCTTAAATCTTGCAAGTATGTGGATTTTAATCGCAGGGCGTGTGCGTTTAACTTTTTCTTGAAAAAAAAAAAAATGTTTTCATACGAAAGCGAGTCAAACATTAACGGAGTCCTCACCTTCGTTGGAAAACACATTTTCCACAGGTGTTTTCCGTTTATTATGTAAATAAGAAAGCAAAGTAGAGGCCAAATGCCTTTTAAAAACTTTTTTTCTTGTGCCTTCGTCGTCTTGGTGATAATTTCTTCGTAAATTCAAAACAGGTGTCTCAAGGAGGGAAGGGAAGCTTTGCATTTTTAGTGAGATTATGTCAGCTAATAAAAACTTATATGGAAACTTTGGGTATTAAGGAAAGGTTGATGAGGGGAAAAACGGAAAAGGAAGAATGGACGTTGGATAAAAAGAAAAGAACAAAAATGTCTCCCGAATCTTCCCCCCCCCCTCTTTTTATGTTTTTCTCGTTTTCCTTGTTTGCACCGACGGAATCTGATTTTTTTTTTTTTTTTTTTTTTTTTTTCAAATACAATCGAATTTGATTCCTGATCCGAAAAATTCCTTTCTTTTTTCCTACATATGAAAAAGTAGCGAACTATCTGCAAGCTTTTGCTATAAGCTAAGGATCGATTTGCTTTCCTCTTCAGACATATGCAGATTATTAACGTAAGTGGAGATCTAAAATAAAAAGGTAAAAAAATTCCTTTTTGTTCGCTTTGGAAATAAAAGACGAGAAAAACGTTTTGACCTTTTCTTTGAAAAACCCTCAGCATTTTGCTGTTGATATTAACAAAGATGATATTAATAATAATGATTTGCCACTTTTCTAACTTGCACGCGAAATTACGGATGCCTCCCTTTTTTTTTTTATTCCCATTAGGTTACATCCGGAAAAATGCTTTTTGCTTACCTCTTTTGAATCATTAAAAAACAAGCTCGTTATTGATAATCGCCATAAGTTGAACATAAAAATCTTTCCTCCATGAGGAATATCCTTTGCAAACTGAAGCGAAAGGTTTTTGCAACGCCGGAAAAAAAAAGGCATAGAAAATAACAAAATGTTAGATAAAATTTTATAACTTGGAGGTGGTTGTTCGGTGTGGAATCGATTTACAGCCATGTTTTTCTGAAACAGCGTTGACCATATCCTCCGGGCGATTTTCTTCTGCTTCTGCCGATTGTTACTTTTATTTCGCTCTTGTCTTGTTTTTTCCTGGAAAAGAGAAAATCCCTTTTCCTGCTCCAACATTGTAAATGTGGGTCGTACCTTTAATTGAAAAATGTTTTTTATTTTATGTTACTTACTGTTTTGTTTTAATTTAATTTAATTTTTTTTTCAGATGCGCATATATGTTCTCCTTCTGATTCAGATCTTCCTAACAGTTACTAACGCTGTAAATCCGGGTAAGTTGAAAAATTATAATATAAAAGTTGTCCCTTTTAATTTATCGGTTCATGTTCGCAGCACTGAACGATCGTGTAGTGCTGCGTTCCGTTATAATGAAAAAGAATTGGATTTTCTTTGCCAGATTAAAGACCTTTCGAAAGGTGGGATATAAAATTATTCGGCTAGTGAAAGAATTTCCCAAGCTGGGAATCAAGCTATTATCAAAACTTGAAAAGGGCGTGAATTTTCCTCTTAGTATCTGAGATTACTGTAATTTTCCCCGAGGGGTTTACGAAAGGTTGTATAGGAAAAAGGAAAGTATAATTCAAATGGAAACTTCGTTTTAAATCCCAATTTCAAAATTAATTCTATAAAGAATCCAAGGTAATTTCTTTCATTTCTTTGGTTTTCAATATTGTTTAAAAGAAGGGGAAAAAAATTGGTTTTTTTTTTTTTTTTTTTTTTTTTTTTGCATTTTAACTACTAACGTTTCAGAGAGAGAAAAAAATGGAAATTTGTTTTTTTCCATATCGAATCGTTTGTCCTTGAACTCCGGTCTTTTTTTTTTTTTTTTTTTTTTTTTGCAGGGATTTTTAGTGTTTTAGAAAGCATTTAAACGGAACTTTGGTGAATTTTAAATGTGACAAATTAATATTTAAAAGACTCATCAGGTTGATACTTTTAAATGTGATGGAAAATGTCGGATGGAAATAGTATTTGAATATTATTGTTGAAATACTCTTTGTTTTATAATTGAAATGCATCCATCTTTACTCTCAAAAAAGCCAACTTAATTGATCAGTGGATAAATTATTTTGATAATTGAGTATAGGTAAGAAGCAATCTTTGTTTATATTTGAGGTAATCTTTAGCTGCAGGATTGAAAGTAGCGATATTTTCCCCATTATCTTCGATTTTCATCCAAGCCAAAGGGTGCTATTTTTTGGAAAAATAGCTCTCTAAGCCAGATCTTTTAGATTAATATCAATAGTGAACTCAAAAAAATTCCAGTATGAAAAGCGAAGAAGAAAATCTTTGCAGCAAGAATTTTATTTAAAAGTTTCCTTGTTTCTGGAAGTTCTTAGTTTTTGCCGTCGTTTACGGACTTTTACATGTGTCCGATTATTGCAATTGTTATTCCGTGAGATTGGTTGTTGACCCAATTCGTCATGGTCATCGATGATCAGAGGTTGCTCTTCAGCCTGATTTTCATCGCTTTCTATCACCAATTGCTTTCTTTCAAACCGTTCTTAGCTTTCAGGATTTGATGTTTTATTTATTTGCATCCTTTTACGATAAAATAATAATATGATTTCTCATGCAAATACTGAAAGTCAAAGTCACATGATGATTGATCCGTAATATTATCCGAAACAAACAGCTTTATGGCCGGTTTGCGTCATAATGTTACACCGTTACCCAAGACCCTTGTAATTAACTGTCTTTGTTTATATTTAGTGTTGTAGCCATTAGCCATTAGCCCATCAGCTATTAGCTATAAGATACTCGTTATTTCCATGACCTGGAATCTCCAAACGCTCGAAACTTTGTCGGCTTTTGCATCCCCTTGCTTGTAATTACTGCACTTCAAAAGCCTTCGAACGATAATCATTTTTGACTCTTTCTCGAAGTCTCTTTTCCTTTAAGTTTCTCCTTCGCAACTGAAATTTTATTATCGCTTCCTTTATTTTTAGTTCTTGCAAAAATCAGCCTTCCTTCTTGAAAATTGCTTTCCAGTGTCGGACAAGGAAAAAATAAATTTTCAGAGATCTTCTTTAAGGACTAAGTAGGTTGCCACAAACGTACTTGTAGAGGCGCGTTTGTGACAAATATATATATATTTTTTTTTTTTTCCAATCGCATATTTTTTGCAAATCGGCTTGAAATGAAGATAGGGCTAAATTAAATGCATTACTTACACTCCTAGAAATAGATCCATTTTTGATATATTCTTTTATTTAATTTAATTGTGAATAAATAAAAATAAATCTTTAAAAATTTTGCAGGCGACAGTACTAGAGCACTCTAGCGGTGAAGTCGGAAACTCATTGAAATTTATTTGTATACAATGCAATTGTGGACCTCCACATGAGAAGGTGTGTAGAGCTAGAGTGTATGGTGCCTACGCAGGAAACACTTTAGACTGTGTGGTGCCTAGGCAGGATACACTCTAGAATGTCTGGTGCCTAGTCAGGATACACTCTAGAGTGTGTCGTGCCTAGGCAGGATACACTCTAGATTGTGTGGTGCCTAGGCAGGATACACTCAAGTAGAGTGTGGTGCCTACGCAGGATACACTCTAGAGTGTGTCTACTAGAGTGTATCCTGCCTAGGCACCACACACTCTACTAGAGTGTATCCTGCCTAGACACCATACACTCTAGAGTGTTTCCTGCCTTGGCATTACACACTCTAGACTTTTTCCTGCCTAGGCACCACACACTAGAGTGTATCCTGCCTAGGCACCACACACTCTAGAGTGTTTCCTGCCTAGGCACCACACACTCTAGAGTGTTTCCTGCCTAGGCACCACACACTCTAGAGTGTATCCTGCCTAGGCACCACACACTCTAGAGTGTATCCTGCCTAGGCACCACACACTAGAGTGTATCCTGCCTAGGCACCACACACTCTACTAGAGTGTATCCTGCCTAGGCACCACACACTCTAGAGTGTTTCCTGCCTAGGCACCACACACTCTACTAGAGTGTATCCTGCCTAGGCACCACACACTCTACTAGAGTGTATCCTGCCTAGGCACCACACATTCTAGAGTGTTTCCTGTCTAGGCACCACACACTAGAGTGTATCCTGCCTAGGCACCACACACTCTACTAGAGTGTATCCTGCCTAGGCACCACACACTCTACTAGAGTGTATCCTGCCTAGGCACCACACACTCTAGAGTGTTTCCTGCCTAGGCACCACACACTCTAGAGTGTATCCTGCCTAGGCACCACACACTCTAGAGTGTTTCCTGCCTAGGCACCACACACTCTAGAGTGTATCCTGCCTAGGCACCACACACTCTAGAGTGTATCCTGCCTAGGCACCACACACTCTAGAGTGTTTCCTGTCTAGGCACCACCCACTCTACTAGAGTGTATCCTGCCTAGGCACCACACACTCTAGAGTGTTTCCTGCCTAGGCACCACACACTCTAGAGTGTTTCCTGCCTAGGCACCACACACTCTAGAGTGTATCCTGCCTAGGCACCACCCACTCTACTAGAGTGTATCCTGCCTAGGCACCACATACTCTAGAGTGTATCCTGCCTAGGCACCACACACTCTAGAGTGTTTCCTGCCTAGGCACCACACACTCTAGAGTGTATCCTGCCTAGGCACCACCCACTCTACTAGAGTGTATCCTGCCTAGGCACCACATACTCTAGAGTGTATCCTGCCTAGGCACCACACACTCTAGAGTGCTTCCTGCCTAGGCACCACACACTCTAGAGTGTTTCCTGCCTAGGCACCACACACTCTAGAGTGTTTCCTGCCTTGGCACCACACACTCTAGCGCGTACATTTTCGTCACTTTGGCGACCGATTGTGCGAATTCCCTTATCACTTTCGCGACCTGTGCACTCTGGCGACCAATACCCTGGTCGCCAGTTCAGGCAACTAGGCTTAAACATAACACTCGAAAATAATCAATAATTTAGAATAAGTTTACTTTTTAAAAAAATTCTCAACCGTTTTCAAGTATTTTTAAAAAATAAAAGTATCAAAAGTAGCCCCCTGGGGATCGTCCATGTATTACGTAACGCAAAAAAGGCCACTTTTTGACTCCCCCTCCCCCCCTTGTAACACACCCGTAACGCAACATGTGACCCCCCCTTCGTTATTACGTAACACTGGTTCTAATCCCCCCCCCCTTTTGAAAAATATTTATATTCTATTTTTGAAGTCAAAAAAAATTTTTTAGCTTCATAATAAGTTTTAATCAGATTTTACGAGCTAAAAAAATTTTTAATTTTTTTATTTTGAAGAATAACTGGAAATTTTCTTTTAAAATAGTGAAATAAAATTGAAATAATTTTAATATTAAAATTACGTAACGCATGGTCCAACTCCCCCCCACCCCCCCGTAACAATGCGTAACACCTCCTTCGACCACCATCCCCCCCTCCAGGCGTTACGTAATACACGGACGACCCCCTGGAGTAAAATGTAGCCCCCTGTTACGGTAAAAGAAATGCATTCTGATACAAGTCCATCTTCATTTCACTCCGTTCCGCAATAAAATACACGACTGAAAAATAGTTAATAAAATAAAAATGTTGACCAGATCGCTCAGCTGCACGCACGTTTTTGGTAACCATCTTAGTCCTTCAGATGATCGTCACATAGAGATGTAATGCAGTTTATATTTTAAATAATTTTTTATCTGCAAGCTGAAAAATCTGGAAAATTACTCTAAAAGTTGAAAAATATTCTCAAAGAAATATCGTTTGAGTAAATAAATTATTTACCTGATTTTAGAAAAAAATTCTCAAAATCCTTTTTTTTTTTTTTTTTTTTTTTTTCTTCTTCTTATCACTGAAACGGCTGCATCCCCGATAATTTATTGCAAAGTGATCAGAAGTAAACAATATTAAAGCCGTAACGAAAGGAATGATAAAAAGGGAAAAAGAAGGAAGGGAGAGGTAAAAAAGGGTCAGAAAGAGATCGGGGGAAGTAGGTAAAAAATAAGAGAAAAGAAACGATTCTTAAATATACAGCAGAAGAAATTCTTTATTTTCGAGAGCGACATAACTCTTGAAATCGAGTAAACGTTTTCGTCTATAAGAAGGCATGACCTGCACGTAAGCTTTTACCGTCTGCAACCGCGCAAATACGAATGTATTTTTTTATCTTTTCCCTCCATTCTTTTCACCCCGTTTTCGACAGCGGACTTTCTTCATTAATTCAGTTCAGAAATCTTTTTTTAACAAAACATGCTTCATCTACTTGAATTTATGTTTTTAGAAAAAAAAAAAATGAAAAAAAGACGGGGATCAAATTTGTTAAAATTATGTAAAAAGAAAATTTATATATATAATTTCTTTTTTTTTTTGAGAGAGAGGTAGAAAAAAAAAACAAGAGTAAAAAGAGAGATAGAAAGGTGTGGGGTTAGGCAATGGAAATGCCGATAAATAAATGTGACGTTTTAGAAGATTGGGGTCAGCCTAGCTTCGAGCGAGTTAAGTATAATAACCCACAAATTTTCATTTGGTTTTTTCTGTAAGTGTAAGTGTAGTATCCATTTTAGCTTGTTCGCTTTCGAGTGTATTGATAAAAAAATAAACGTCATCTTTTTTGTATAAAAACTGGGAAAAAACGGTTTTTTCTTTCGTTTTGGGTCCAAAGAATATCCTGAAGGAAACATGATTTTTTTTGGCATGCCGAAATTGTCATATTTTTAGCCGAACGTTTTACTCTTGAAAAGAATTTTTTTTTATAAAGACCGATGAGTTATTGGTCTTCTCAATTTTTCGAATAAAACACTTTCAGGGTTTTTATTCTTCGCTACAAAATTCTTTACAAAAGCTCGTGTGTTGGACGAAGATGGGAAATGCAAAACTAGAATGCATCAAACCGTGGAATGACGAAATTCCTGGAAATAGAAGGTTCTTTGCTTACATTGCAAACAGCTTTGGAAGGGACACGTTATGAACGTTCTGTAGTCGCTTTCACTTTGGCTAATATTTCTGGCTTTGTATGCCGAAAGCAGCATTTAATTATTTTGATTTGAAAAAAAAAAAAAAAAAAAAAAAAAAATTACCTCACTTGGGAAAAAAATCGGGATTTGTATTTGTTAAAAAATAACGTCGTTCAAAAAGGGTATAGTAATCGAATTTAAAAGTAAAGCAGAGTTTAATTGGGTTATCTTAATGATGTAAATCAATTTACCCAGAAATGTAGGGTAATGGTTCGTGTTGTGATTTTTTACTTACGACTTTAAAAATCTTTTTCCTCGTTTTTATCTTTCGTTTCCTTCGAACGATTGTAGCTAAGTTCATTATTCTCTTCAACTTTAAACGTGCCGACTTTTGTTTTAATAATTAAATCAGAGTTTTTACTTTTAATCATTTTCGGTTTTGCCAAATGGATTTAAAAGAACTCAACGAATTTACATCTTGTTTTACTGAAATATAAACAAGAAAGAAGATGTATGCGTCGATCGAATATGTATGGCTGATTTTTCCACCTTGGATTTGGAGTACTTTTGATTCTACTGAAACCCACTTAGTGGTATTCATCTAAACGGATGATTGCTGCACATGTAACAAGAATATTTATTCTAACGTATCCATTAGGGATGTCACTGGGGATCACCCAGTTAAATCGATAGAGGATGTAGAGTATGAATTAATAGCCAAAATTATAGTCAGGAAATTGTAATTCTGCGGTGGAAATAAATCCGATCCTAAGTACTTTTGCCGATGACATATTCACTGTTGTACTTCCAGCTACATGTCATATTTAAAGGTAACCAATGAAGTAAGATGCAATCCTGGTTTTTTGACGTAGGACTACTTCTTGGGGCTCGGTCCTGGGGAAATCTGTTTGTCCGGTGTCTGTTCGGTATCGCACTGTTCGCACCAAAAATTTATTTAATTATTTTAATATTAATAATTATTTAATAGGGTATTTTCAGGTGTTTTTATTTTTGAAAAATTTTGGAGTAAAAATAAAGTATAGGAATTTAAAAAATTTTTTGCGCCATAAAAAGTATTAAAAAATTTTTTTTTCTGTATGTAAAAATTTGTTAACGTTGGGGGTTAAAAATCGTAGATCAAAACAGTCGGAATAAGCGCGGAAGCATCGTGACGTCATATGTTAATATCGTTCTGCCCAAAAAAATTTCCAAGAATGCTGTGGCTTGGCTTATAAACATTAAAAACATCGCATTCTATAAAAAATTTTCCGGCAGAACGATATTAACATATGACGTCACGTCTTAAACTCGCACTAAAATTCGGATTTCACAAGCTTAAAGTACGCAAAAAGCTGGCCTAGAACCATATTTTTTCACCTTTTTTACCAAAAACCTAAATGGACTAATAACGGGCCAAAACATAAAAACAGCCTAAATGAAACCTTGCCTACTCTGGAACTGAAAAAAATTAATTTTACATTTCAACACATTTTAAAATATGAAAATAAATCAGGCGGCGGTAACATCCGGGTCTTTCAAAGTGAAAATGGATAATCACAACATCTAACATACCTGAGCATCCAACTTTTTTAGACACTGTGGTCCAGGCTTTTTTTTTTAAAACTTTATCGCGATAATTTTCATCGCTATGATTATACAAACATGGAAATTTTTGTACTTCACTAATTAACAGTTCTTTGTCGGTATTATCCATTTTCAATCAATTTAATTATCTATGTTCTTAACTTTTATTTCAATTTATTCGCTTTTTTTCGGCAAAAGAAAACAAACTTTCAATTATTTATTTGCAGCCATGTTTCCGCGAAAATTTGAAAATGGGATTACTTTTTGTTCTTAGGTATTCTACTTTTCCTCCCCTTCCTTAGTGTTTAACCCTGAATTTTCGGACCAGCAAAATAAAGATAGGTGCAATATGTTTTTACAATTATTGATAAAGGAAAAAAATTCTTACTTGCATTAATCATAGATGCACAAGTTGATCGATCAGACGGAACTAAAAATCTGACTTCATATTCTGAAAGTACGCAAAAAACTGGCCTAAAACCATATTTTTTCAGATTTTTTCCCGAGGGGCTAAGTGGCCTAGTATTTGGGCTAAAGTTTGAGCTACTTCGACAAACTTTAATTAAAATTTTGACTATTTTTTTTTTTTTCAACTTTTGACCTTTTTCATCAAAAATTTTTTAAGGTTTTTTTGTGCCAGGAAAAAAATTATACTTTTATCAAAAAATTCGAATTTTTCGACGTACAAAGACTTAGTCCTACGTAGGGATATGCCCCCATATCCCAGTCCGATTTTTGTATTTTAAGTCTCTCTGTTGAAGGTTTAATCCCCCTCCCAATTTAATTTGCGCTTATTTGGACAGGAAAAATTATCGCTTTGAGTCTAATGTTAGTCAGTGAGCACATCATCCTCCGATTCGTTTAATATTTCTTCGGCAAAGGCCGTCGAGCTGTAGGCTGATGTTTGAGGGCTGAGAAAAATGCGTTTTTATGTTCGACAAAATTTATCCCACGGGTGTGATCATCGCAACTACATTCCATCATTAAAAAGCACTAATAAACGAATAAAGCGACGAAGGATCCATCATCAAAAGTCAATCTCGTAAACAGGTATAAATGGATTAATTTTAAAAAGGTCGTAATTATCATAATGAAAATGATAAATCAGAGCTTGGGAAACAATGAATGACAAATATTGTCAATTTGTTAGCATCATTCCAACGCCAGTTTCAAAACAAAGAGAAAATTGCTGGGAAATGAGATCGGGATGTGATATAGTATCGCAATCAATAATATTCGCTCCACCGAATCTTCGTCGATCATTTTATCTCGATCCTCAAGGGATTAAAATAGTCGTCATAATCGTTCGTAGTTTACCGATCAGACCGGCTTTTTAGGAATTAAATGATTTGGACAATGAGCTTAACGCATTTCCAGTTTCCGATTTAAGATAAAGAAATTGAAGATATGATCGGGGGGAATGAGATATGGCAAGGAGCCATGGGGCGATGTACATATTCTTCCGTGCATGTCTTCCCCCAATGTTCGTAGAGAAAAAAAAAAGAAAAAAAAGAAAAAAAAGAAAAGAAAAAAAGTCGTCGTGTACTTAAAAAGAAAACAATGGGCAAAATGCCATTGAAATTTGTCTCCTTTTCAGTAAAAACAAAGCTGTTCGATGAAAACTTCATTTCTTTCCCTTATACTGATAAATTTATCCGATTGACCCCGATTTCTATTATCTTAGCGACTTTATTTTTTTGCATCATATTTTTTTTTTTTTTTTTTTTTTTTTCCAGACGATGTCCCATAAAAATAAAAAAAAAAAAAGGGTTTCGGGAAAAGGAAACCGGTATTTTTATAAATCATTATATCTCCCCGATTTCCGCGAGTCGGAAACGTTTATACGTGATTAATGGGAGCTGTCGTTGACGGAAAGATGCGAAAGCTTAAGCTCATAGATTTCGGTGTGGGCTCGGAGAAAGGGAAAAGTATTAGCATAAATTCGAAACAGATTCAGGATGAATAAAGTAAATAAAGTTGCTGCGTTATTATCCGGCTCAACTGAAAAACGTCATAAATCCCTGCGGAAATTTAGTCGGGAAAACGTGGGGATCCGTTCCGCCTCCTTATTTTATCTATTTTGCTTCTCGGTCTAGTCTTTCCCAATTAAATATTCGGATATATTAATTTAGTTTGTTTGAATGGCAGAAACACAAAAGCTGAATCTAAAAGTAAAGCAGAGAATTTAATTGGATTATTTCAATGATGTAAATCGATTATGTGCAAGATTATAATAATAAACTGTATTTAGGATCTCCTAAGCGTATGTCTCGGTAATGAGGTGTATCGCCCAATTATTATTTTTTTTTTTTCAAGCACAAAAGGATTCGATTACAAAGCTCATTTTTTTTTTAAATCAGAAAATAGATTTCGTATCGAAAAAGGCAGTATAGTGTCAAAACATATTGATAAGAATTTTTTTTTGGAAACGGTTCGCGTATAACATTTGCAAGATTAAGAAAAATGATGGATTCGAAAAAAAAGGTCTAAATGTTATCGCCCTCGACCCGATGTACGATATATTTACATTTAAATGTAATATATCATATCTCCCTGCATAGCCTAGTTCGGATTCTTTTAAAAAATGAATTTTTTTTATTCTTCTATTTTATTTCAACAAGTGCTTGTTTTTTAAAAGAGCTTTTAATAAAATTAAAGTCTCCACTTTTTATTATGACCCATGATAGCCTTTTTACTTTAATTAATTCTTTTAAAAAGTAAGGTTTTTTTCTTAATCTCTTTCTTTATTCTTCATTCTTTTTATTTTGACGGACATAATATTAAAAATTACTCAAGAGGAAGCTTTTTTTTTTTTTTTTCTTTCTTATTTTTGTGTAAGTTTTCTTGGAACTAAAGTAATTACTGTCACTTTATGTATATGCAGAGACGTCGTTTTCGCCGCGTTTTAAGTTTCAAATTGGGCGAAATCGGCGAAAGAATGGCAAGAGAAAATCGCGTCTTTATTGAACAAAATATCCAAAACAAGTTGTTTTAACAGCGAAATGCTGCTCTGGTAACCTTGAAGAAAAGAAAATTTTTGCATTAAAATCCATAATTTTTTCGTCAGCAATAACCGTACGATCTTTCATGCTTCGCTGAGTAAACCTGAAACGTCGTTGCAAATTTTATATGAATATCCGAGTGTCCGACTTTCCGGTAACTGGAACAGCCGGGGGGGCACAAGACTAAAGCAATCTGCCCGAGATTCAAATATCCATCACTCATGTTCCATTTGCATCGCACGTTTTCTTTCAAATTTAACGGGAATCAAAAACATTTTAGTTGTAACATTTTTGTTTTCTCTATATTTTTTTTTTCCTACCTCCCGGATAAAAGTGAAAATCGAAAGGGGAAAAAGAAAATTTTAAAATAAATCAATCTAGGCAGTTGACGTTATTGACGACCTGTATTGTATTTTTCATTGATAACTGTCAGTTTTTCTCTATCCGTCACTACGTTTCCAAAATGATGATTCAATCCTTAATCCGTTTATAATTTGCGAAGAAACATGGATCAAATCTTCTCGTAGGAAAAGATGTTTTTGTTGTTAAAAAACCGATTTTTCAATATCACAAATATAAAAAAAAAAAAGGGAATCCGCGATCGTGTTGAATCATTGTGCTTTTTTCAATGCTCTTTTTTTTCTATTCTTTTCCTTTTTCCGAAGATCTGTTTCAGAAGATTTATTTACAGTAATTCCCAGTTTTCTTGTGTAGGTGCAACTAAAAATGTGATTGATTTTTTTTTTTTTTTTGCGAAACCTCCATTTTTATTTCTTTTTCTAAAAGTAACCTGATTTACGAGTAATGACGCGTTACGTAATATCGCAAGCTTCTGTGGTAATATCGTGATTTAAAAAAAAAAGAAGTAAGTGTACGGTGGTTAGAATAAAAATACACTGAACGAAATTACTTTTTCAAGGGAATATGAATATGGTAAATTTCTCTGCACTCCAAAACAGAGGATAGATTAGTCGGTAAATCAATTGCAGTGGGGAGATATATATACCCCGCTGAGTGTCAGTTAAAGTCGGTTCATCGAAATATTTCGTTTTCATTAAATGAGCTTATTTAACATCCATGCCTTCGGCGATCCGGTTGAAATGTTGCTAAAGGGTGATTTGCTTATTCGGTCTCGGGCTTTGTATTTCGATGTTTTGCCGAACCGTGTGCAAGATAATTACAGAGTTTAAGTGAAATCGGGTATATTCTAAGTTAATAAAAAACAAAAAAGAAGGAGGAAGGGCTTAAAAATCGTCGAATAGTTTTGCCTCATTTATCTAAAAGTTTTTTTTCCTTTTCTGGTCTTTCTGGGAGTTCTTGTTATTTATAGGTATTAAGGATTTCGGAATTTTCGAGGACAGTGCCAAAACAATTTCTTAAGAATCTCTTTTTTATTTATTTTGTTATAGCAGAACCCGGGAATAGAATCTATTTAAACGTGACGCATTTCAACCTCTTCGTCTGTAACAGTACGTTTAATCTCAAATTACATTTGTTGTAATTTTTTTGTATTGTTTAATTATCTGAAAAAAAAAAAAAGGAATTGATCCTCTTCTAAACGATTTACGTTATCCGAAGTTAATAATTATAATCGAAATGTTTCTGACGTTTGTGTTATTAAAGCTAAAAGGTGGCTCGAAATTAATGACTGTTTCAAAATGTTTCGGTCATTTTACATCACTCCTTTTAATTGCCGCCGACATTTTCGATATCGATACTTGCTCGATGAAAATAATAGTTTATTTCTCGGTTGTAATGAAGGTCTTTGTTGTATTAATGTCCTTTTAAATTAAATCGAACAGAAACAGGAAAAAAAAACAAATTCCCTTTTTAAAACACCCTCTTCTCGAAGGAGAAGACTTTGTGAAAAGCTTTTTGTTTCCTGAAATTGCATAGCAATCGTTGTAGCAAACAATCCCGCATAGAAATCTGTCAAGGAGATAAATACATACGTTGACGTTTTTTAACCTCTTTGAAGCCAACAGACAACTTCCTGCACAATTTCGAGATAATGATCTTATGCTGGTGAGGTAATCGTTAAGAGAACATCCTACAAGTTTAGAAAATAAAACCGGTCGAACTCCAAACGTTGAAAAACGTTTTCGATGTTACAATGAGGGTTATCTGTCCTTATTTATTTATTTGTTTTATTTTATTTATTTTTTTACGAGATCTAATCTTTTTTGCGTTAAATTAATTAGAAACTTTGGTTGTGGTACTTTGAAAGAGGATTTGGTCGACCTAACAAGCCGTGAATTTTTTATTTGTTACGTTGAACCTTAACCGCATGAAAGCCGGGAGACAATTTTTTTTCTTTTTTTTTTATCAAAGTGAATGAGCAAATATTAGAGAATGAAGAAATTGGTTCTTCTTTACTTTGCTTTTGCTTTAACATCAAACAAGTTCAATGATGGAATCGACGTGCAATATCGAAATCCAAATTTAATATTTTTCATGGAAAAAAACTCGCATTTTCATTGTCAAGGGGAAGGAAATACACCATGGAAAAGATAAAAGAATTCGGATTTATATGGAAATTGCAAGAAAAAGAAAAGAACAAGAACAAGGAATGATCAGAAAAGGAATCATGTAAAGATGGATCTTCTGATATTGTACAAGTTGAAATTCCGTAAGAAAAATATGGGTTTTGGCGGTTTCACTTGCCAAGTTTTGAGCTTTTCAATTGCCTTAATGGCATCGTTAATCAGCATTCATTGATGGTGTAATTATCATTTGTTAATAAAACATTGCAATTTTCATTTTCATATCCCTTTCAATTTTCCTTTTTAGTATAGTCGACATTGCTGTTGAGATTTCTTATGCAAACATTTGCCATTTAAATAAGAGCAAGTAATGCTTTTTCCTCGATGTTTCTAAGGTTCATTATTAAATTTTTGCTGTTCTTAATGTGACAAAATATTGTTCATGTGATTTTCACAGTATTGTTTTGCTATGAGCTCTTCAGCGAGTCCTTGTTGCCTCTTACAAATCGGACGTATCCTGATACTGTAGTTGAAGATGGTTTCCTTGTTTTAGATCCGAGAGCGAAGTTTACATTACGAAGAACAATTAATGAGGAAGGATTGACTAAAGAATACGGTGCTACAAAGTGTTTGAAATGATTGACAAGTGGAATCGTTGAGAAAGATGCCAACTGACAAGGAGATTCATCTAATTTTGAGTTGCTATAATTTACATCTAATTAAACGAGTCCAGCTTTTCATTTACCATGTTCCTGAATATTGAGAAATAACATAACATTTAATTAGGATCTATCAATAACATGAATAATGTAATCTATTTACTATCAACATAAAAGATTGATCGACTTTTAAGTAAACGTTTCCCCCGTCGATTTTGACAAATGGGAAAGTAAATGTCAGATATAATACTATTCATTTTTTGGAAAATTTCCCATCTTATTTCATTTAAATATTTTTTCTTCCAATAATTATTATGTACGAGTCACAAAAAGTTGGAGAAAACGGTTTTAAATGGGATCGTAAGTTTGTCTTTTGATAAATTTTATTTACGATGAATGCTTATTGCTTATTGCTTATCCATTTTTTTTGTTGCAACTGATTTTATGTTGATCTCATTTTTTTGGAAATTGTGCTATGGTGTTTTCGGAAAAAAAAATTTACGAATCGCAGTAGGCTGGAGAATATGCTTTTAAATTGTTTTGGTAGTTGAAACAGTTCGTGGAACTTTTAAAAACCTGACGTTGACCTAATGTTGATTTACTTTAACTTAAACTTACTAAACTTGCTTCAGAATTTCGACAAATGATCAAGGAAATTGATATAAATTTTAAAAAATTTGGTTCTGAAATTTTCAATTTTATTTAATCTTTTACCTGCTCCTGGTATTGATTTTTAAAAATGAATTAGTAGCCAGGTGTTAAGGATAAAAATTTTGTAACCTCGTTGGCCGAAATCCGGGCCGGTTTAGGAAGCACCATTAACTCCCAGGTAAGACACATTCTAGAGTGAATCTTACCTTAGGTAGAAAGCACTCCTAGAGTGTGCGCTACCTAAGTATCAAAAACTCTACTTTGGTATTATAAACTCTTAGAGTGTTTTTTACCTGAAAGTAGTGGCAGGTAAGAAACACTCTATAATATTTTTTTTTTTTTTTTTGCTTTATCGACCGCAGGGAGAATAAAGCATTGTTTTTAGCACAAATTTCAGATTTTCAGTTTTCGATATTTTTACACGTTTTGAAGTCCTCTGATGCCGGAAAAAGCAAAATTTGGATGGTGGCCGTGTGTGTGGATGTGTGGATGTGTGTATGAGTGTATGAATGTATGAATATATGTGCAAAAAAATCTGTCCGTCGAAAAGCAGAAAAACGGAAGAACGGATGTCGATGGTTTTTGGTGGGTAGGAACTTCTAATGAAATGTAGGTGCTGATTAGTTTTTCAGCCAAATCGGTTCAGCTATTCGGAAGCAGTGAGTAAAAATGTTGAATTTTCAACTACAATCAAGATATTTTTTGACTATAAATCGTGAACGCAGCTACCGATTGAGTCCGATTTTCGTACTGCAGTAGATATTCATCAAGATACGCTACCATTGAAATTTGGTTAAATTCTGTTGAGTGGTTCAGAAACGGTGAGCAGGGCTAAAAGTATGGATATAGGCCTAAAAACCGATATCTCCAACTTTTGAAACGTCACGACATGACGTCATCGATTACGTCAACAAAGCGATTTGGATGCTGATTGGCGGGTTCCTCGTGGGAGCTAACGAAAAACTAACCGTATTTTTGAGAATATTTTCGAGGTAGAGGATTCCGAATCTGAGATAATTTTTCCAAAATTCGAATTCCTTATGCCCGTATTGCGGCTTTAGTGGACCTCTGATCAAAAATCTAACCGTATTTTTGAGAATATTTTCGGGGTTGAGGATTCAAAATCCGAAATAATTTTTCAGAAATTCGCATTCCTTGTGCCCGTACTGCGGCTTTGGTGGAACTCTGATCGAAAAACTAACCGTATTTTTGAGAATTATTTAAATAGTCGATAAAGCACTTTGATCGGTTCACCGATCTCAATTTTTTAAAGGAGGAGGGGAAAGCTGGTGGAAGGTTCAGATATTTTTTGAAAATGCCCTCTGGAGTGCATGGTACCGGGTAGTACACACTCTAGAGTTTCCCCTACCTTCAGGTAGTGCATACTCTGGAGTATGTCGTACTGGGAGTGCACCCTACCTTCACACCTGGCAGAGTGAAATGAGCAAATCGGAAAACGGATTTCATCACCATTTTCCCCGTCCGAAAGTAGCCCCTCTACCTATGACTTATAACAAACTTTTTAAAAATAAATTAGTGAGGTATTAAAAAGAAAGATTTTGAAATCCCCGGTTGAGATCTAGGCCCGGTAGAATTAAGTGAGTTTCACAATTTTTTTTTTTTTTTTTTTTTTTTTTGTCAAATTGAGGAACTGGCGTTTTTATCGTTTTCTTCGTGCAAAAATAATCCCTGTGTGAATTTTATTAAGCTTTTAAAAATGATTTGGGCAAATATCAAACATAAATACTTTGCAAGACCCTTTGGCCGAGGTCTGGTCCCGGGAGAGTGAAGTGATTTTCATGGATTTGTTTTTCTTCTGTAAAATCGAAAAAAAGGACTCCGTCATCATTTTCCTAGTGCGAAAATACCCCCTGTAAACCCTATGTTATGTTTTTTGAAAACAATTTACCGAGTTGTTATGGATGAAGACCCGTTGGCCGAGATCTGGTCCCGGGTGAGTAAAGTTATTTCCCCGCATTTTTTTTTTTTTTTTTTTTGTCAAGCGAAAATCTTTTGGTAGTAAACAGTGTTGTTGTTCTTAATCAAATTTTAAAAAAATCTGGCCGAAATCAAATTTTTAACAGACCAAAAGGGCTATTATAACTAATAAAAATTATTAAATAACTGATCAAGTATTATTGTCTCAAAAAAAAATTCAGTAATAAGAAAATGTAAATAGCTGGCAAGGAATGCACAAAAAGGTTTTTATCACTTTTCGGTTACGAAAAGTAACACTTCACGTGGATTTCACTCGATCCCTCCAATAATATTTTATGGCTTATGAAAGACTCTAAATATTATTTCTACAACTACCTTTATTGTGCAATTTTCAAAATGTGCTTCACTTATTTATTTTTTATTTATTTTTCATATTTCTTATATCGAACTGAGAAAGTAACTGGTAAACAATTTCTGAAAAAAGTGCTTGATATTTACCTTCGCTGTTCCTTTTCGAGAACACTTAACAGTTTAACAATCTTATAAGGGTGGCTATCGTATTTGAAACGAAATCTTTTTTGTAAAGTTTTTTTCAAAGAGGATTATAATCTACAGGCAAAATCGTGCTTCTCAAAAATTTTTATAAATATATCTTTAAAATCACTCTTTAAACGAAATAACTTGCATTCTCGCTTCTTTTTGCTCGTTTTTAGACGTAATTTCATCTTTTTAGATTTTTTTAAAAAGAGAAAAAGACTTTAAGTTAACGGGATTGATCCGCATCTCAAAACTTGGAAAAAAAAAAAAAAAAAAGTTCGTGTTCGGTGAAAGTTTAGAAAAGTAAATCTTAGCTCAGGACATCACAAATCACTTTTAAGTATTTCACTTTTTTTCTTGATCGTTTTTGCTTCTCCTTAAAGAGAGGAAATATAAAAACGATTTTGTAGGCTCGGTTTTTCCAAAAATATAATTCTAGCACTTCTTGATCCCCAAGATTAATCGATTTTCCCTTGAGTCGCGACTCACAAACATTCATATTTCGAATAGCTAAGTGAAACCGCAAGAACCATTATAAAGTCAAAGTTTGAAACGGCAAGAGTCAAAGTTAACTATTTCCTAGGAAATATTTCTCTCATCTCCACTTTCTTGTAGTAAGTAGATTTAGGTCAAGCCTCATTCATGATCTTTATGATTTCTCTGAGGTTCCGACTTAAAAAGATTGATTCAGGGAAATTACCTTGTCGGAGCTGGATGCGATACTGCGATTAATGCTTCCACGGAATATTAATAAATTAACATAAACTTTGAAAATGTTAATACCGCTTTTGATTGATAGCAGTGTTAAGTTCTGAAGCATTTGTAGCTTTTAGTGACAATGAAAACTTAAAGCTTATGACCTTAATTGCTTATACGTCCGTCATGAGTTGTTTATTAATATACTCGTATGGGTTTCCCTTTCCATGAGAAAAGTAGTTGTCAAACTTTTTTTATTTCTGTTTTTCAACATTGTTGTTCTTTTTCTTTTGATTGAATCCTTTGAGAATGCTGTATAATTATATTATAAGAAATCTGTGGAAACTTCCGTTTTTCTTTTAACAACGATGTTTTCATTTTTATTTTATTTCGTTTATGCTTTTTGGAAATTGATGTGACGATATGAACAGAAGAGTAAAAGAGGGCTCAGGACGTTAGATTTTGAATCGTTGGTGACGATTCTATTCCCTCCGGCAAGCTTAACGAAGCCTCCATTCGTATAATTGAAATGATGTAGTGTTCGCATACCTTGACAGAATTGTTTTATTCAGTTTCCCAAGGTAAGTCTGTAATTAATTACCCCTTAGAAGAAAGATGAAAAGATGTCACTTTCCTGTTACGTGTTATTATAATTAAAGCTCCCTCCCTTTGCTCCTCTCGTCAGCTCTCCTAGGGCGTCCTCAGCCGCGTTTAATTACTGGAAAGCTTTGAAAACCGTATGAAGAATTAACTAGTTTGGGTAATCTCGGGAATGGCATTCGATACCGCTGACGAATAGGAATGACATATCGACCTCCCGCTTATCGCTTAACTTCCGCGGATAAATCGTATTTTTTTTTCTCCTTTTCCCCTGCCACGATCAGTCAAAAACCTTTCACGTTTTGGTTTGGGTAATAGAAAAACTTCTGAATGGAAATTTGTAATCAATCAAAATGGCACCCATCAATAGGCGATAAACGAATCATGCCGCTTTAAAATGAAAAAAGAAAAAAAGGTAAATATTTATTACCTCGATCTCACGACGTTAATGATACGTCATTAGCTTGCGATTACGTTTTTATTATTAATAGGGTTTGTATAAATTGATTGACAGGGAAAAACGATCTTTTTTTTTTTAGGATTATAAAAGAACATCTTTTTATTTTTGTATAGGAAAAAAAATATGAGAAATTATTTTTATGTGACTGTAACAGTTTAACAGAGCTAACTTTAAAAAAAAACCTCAATTTTTTTTTTTTCTCGGAAAATAAATTGAAACTCAGAAAATCGGCTCACAGAGGATTTTCGCTTAGCAGGTAAAATCTTTTTTGATAGCTTCCCCTAGGCAAAGCGACAACACCCGTCATCACTTTATACTGAACGAAAAAAAAAACGAAAGTTTAAAGCTCTTTATAAAATTAATCTAACCTAGAATTACTCGGCGTCGTTATAAAAGTCGTTATGAAGAGATGGCACGTCTTTCTTTAAGTCTCGCCTTTAATAATTCAATTATGGTTCTTGATTGAGTTCACCAAAATATAAGCTTGTAGGATAAAATTGAAAGAATAAAAAAAACTCGATTTAGAAGTGGTTAGTTAAGGTGAAAAATTTGTTACCTGATGAATCATATATAATACAATCATGTACCAAGTACTTGGTCCAAAAAGTCCTAAGGGACAGCCAATGTAACTTGTGACGATCGGTCATTTTAAAAACTAAAATCTATGCTTGGCTTGCAAATCTTTTGAATTTTTAAGCGTAATTGAATCGTTTTGAAAATCAAAGGCTACCAGGTGCACTGTAGACTGGATTGACTGGAACAGAATCGGTTGCACATTTATTTGGTGACAAGTCACTAAATAGGCCTGGACAATCTCTGATTGTGCTTGGTTGATATGATCAAAATTTTTTCGACAAAATAGAGAAGTCACATGAAGACTCCGCGGGAAAAATGATCAGATTCCATGTTTTTGTTTTGATTGTTTTGACAAAAGGTAAACATAAGAGCTAAGTGTAAACAAAAAAATGGAATCTGATCATTTTTCCCGCGGAGTCTTCACATGTTCTGAGATGACTCCATCGTTTAATTGTATTAGGGGAGATATGCCAAAAAGAGTAATTTCGACTCAGTAAAAAAAAAAGACTGTTGACCCCCGAAAAGAGGAAAAACAAAAATTTGAATTTGAATGCCCGCCAAAACGGAACGTGAAGGAACATGACGTCATCTTCCTGAAAGTGGTTGTGTTCATTTCTGAAACTCTGAACAGAATCGATGCCTAATGTTTATAAGCATGTCTACAAACAAGACGTGACTCGCTTCGAGTTCGATATCTCGCTTGGATACAGACAGATGACGTCACACCAATAGAAAATTGTTTAAGGCGTGATTAAGTGGCAAAAACTTTTCTGTACATCGTTTTTTTTTTTTTTTTTAAATTTGATGAAAAATGTTTACGTTTAAATACTACAGTTTAAATAAGAGCATACTGCATATTAGTTTCCAACGAAAATCTAAAACATGTGACTTGTCTATTTTACTTAAGAAGCAGATTGATTCTCTTGGCATACACATATTTCATTTATATAAATACTACTCTGGCTCTTAAGGTCAACAAAAAAAAAAAAAAAAATGGACTTTTTAGTAAATATAGTCTGATTAAGAATCGAAGCAATCTTTTTCTGTTGTCAAAGAAGAGGGTAGAGAAACATTTTTTCTAAATTAATAGAATTCTCGCAGGAAATAAATCGGACATTTTAAGCGAAGTTCAATTAGTAGAAACTCTGCAGTGTAAGGATTTAAATCTATTAGCTTGCCAATATCTTAAACGATCGTAAATCCCTTTAACTTTCCTCAATTACAGCCAATAATAATTTTTTGGAAAAGATAAATCCCGACCTTTCTTAATCTGGATGAGAATTTCGGTTGTCTTACTAATTAGGAGCCGCCTCGCAATTCATAATATTTCAATTTTATTTTATAAAAGCTTTGGGGGCCCCGATGATTTGTTTTACGATAAGAAGATAAGATTTATGCTTGTAAAAGCTACTAACTTATCCCATAAACCATCCCTCCCGGTAGTTATATTAACTCGATCCCTATTATATTTTAACAAACTCCTGCAATTTTTGTTGTTGATTACACATTTGAAAATTTAATTTAATTTCTTTTCTCCCCTCCCTCCCTCCCTCCCTTTCCTCCCATCTTTTCCTTTTCGCAAAATGGAATATTAATTTGGATTTATGGAGAATGTGCCAGGTGAAAACTCAAAAGAAAAGTTTTCGCTGCTTCCAGAGCGAAAGGGATTCATGTGAGTGTAAGCTTAAAAGGACAAGAGGGAAAGGAGGATTGCTCATTCTAAAAGTAAGGCATTTATCACGGACGCAGCTGTGGGAGCTAAGATTTGTAACCATCAACTTGATCCGTTACAGAAAAAATGAAGGGCATGTACTTTTCATGCAGCTTATCCGACGTTAATTTATTTTTTCCCCGTCCACATCCGGATTGTGAATTTTTTTTTTTTTTTTACTTTAATTTTAAACTATGAAAAATAAAAATGAAAATAAAGAAAAACATTTTTCCTTGAGCAATATTTTTTCGCTGGTTAATTAAATAACTGATAGTCGGAGATCCCGGAGAAGCCATTCATAACTTTTTAAAGAGATGCAGTTTCCTCGTAAACAGTCTCAAAACTTTTCAGCATACTAGAGAGTTACCGAAGTGACGAGGAAAGAAGATCAAAAAAGTTAAAGTATTCAGGAAAGTTTTTGTGACTCGGTAAACTCCACAGATACACGTTGTGCTGAATATCAGGCTATTCCGACAATATTCGAGTCATACGAACCGCATACAAATTTCGTAAAACCGCTTTGACCGATATTAAAGGGGTCTGCTTTGTTTTTTCAATTTATAACTTAGTTATATATTCAAAACCAAATTTGAAAACGGATATTTATATTTTGTGCTATCAGTTTATATTATTAAATTCAGCAGTAAAAATATGCAGGGAGCCAATTTCGAATGGCACTGTGCATGCTTCCGTCGACACGTGGTTGCAAACTTTTTTGAATGCGTTAATGAAATGATTCATCAAATATTATACTGTTTAACGAAACCGATATCGAGTAAACTTCCACTTCCGTTAAAACGGAAAAGAAAAGGATAAAAATCGATCATTTAAAAAAAGTTATATAACTTTCTTACTGATTAAACCGCTTTGAAAATAAAATTAGTCTCCGATCTAGAATTAAAAGAGGAAAAAATTGTCGCTTAAAATGAAAAGTTTTTCATTCCCATCAGAAACCTCCCCAACTTTTTTTTTCCCCGGTAATTTCCTTCTTTTCTTTTTGGCATTTTTTTTTTAAATCTATCTTGATTTGATCAGCGAACGTCTCTCAGTGATGACGCATAGCGCCGAAAACCGTCAGGCGGCAAAGGAAGAAAACTTTTGTATCATCCTTTTGAATCTTCCAAGTGGGAATTTGGAAAGATGCCAGTTTTCAGTTTTAAAAAAAGAAAAGCCGGTATGGTGTAAAAAGCTCGGGAAAGTCGACCACAGGAAAATACTCCTTTTTTTGTTCTTTTACCAGGGAAATTTTTAAAATCAAGATATGGTTACTTGATTGGTTAAACTTGCATGCGTGTTTTACTCTATGTCAAGAACTATTAATAAATCTTTTTGAGTTCGAGGAATTTTGTTCAGACTTGTTACGACTTGTTCGTAAATAATGACCATTTTAATGAGACTCCGATGCGGCCTCTCATATCTTATATTACGTTACATTATCCTTAAATGTGGTCTGCAGAAAGAAATTTTCTAATTTTGAACCTCTCCCCTTATCCCTTTATTCAGACGTGGTCACCTAATTGATGATTAAAAAATTCAAAGAAGAATCGTAAACAAATATCACGAAAGTTATATAGACATGGAAGCCCTAAACAGTCATTGTTTATTGTGAATTTGTCGATTGTCAAGTTTGAACTCGACATTGTCAAGTTCAAACTTGCCAATCTTATGTTTGAGCTTGACATTGTTCAGCTCAAACTTCATCATGTTAAGTTCAAACTCGACAATATCATGTTCAGACTTGATATTTCCAGGTTCTACCTAATAATAATAATAATACTGGCGGGTTGCAACTTGACAATCGACAAATTAGCGACAAGCAATGGTTTTTTAGAGCTTTTTTATGTCAACCCTAATTAAAAGAAAAAAAAATACTCTTACTCGAAATAAAAAATTTCCATTGCTTTTATTCCTAACTGCTGTGATATAAAAACAAATCAATTCTCGGTATCAGAAAAAAAAAGGAGAAATAAGTAGGAATCATTTCCATTGAAAATAATGAAATGACGAATGCCAAGAGCCATTAAGTAAAAGGTATAATCCTTTTGATTTTGAAAAGGTTTATGGATAATTCAAAGTGAAACCGGAAACGGCGAATATCCTCTTATGAGATATCATAATGAGTATTATCTGGCCTCATTATTTTCATACACGAGGCTGTCAATTAATTAGAGAACGTATATCATCATTTGAAACTGGTCAATCTGTCTATATGTCATGTGTGATGATGTGAAACTAAAGGCAGGGGAGGAAGTGGGTGGGGTTTGTTAACGTGAGTAATATTTAATGTATCAAGTGGATTCGGAATCGGCATTTCTCTTCTCTCACTTTCTCCCTGACTTTTCGCTCTTTCCTCCTCTCTCTCCTGAGATCGTATCGTATTTAGTTTTCGATTCGCCGGGGTATGAATAATTTTATTCCCGGCAACTACGATAAAGTTTCTGGGACTGTCAGTTTAAGGAAACTCGGAAAACACGGACTTTGGCAGACGAGTCAAGTTCACGGATCATTCACGACGCTAAGATGTTCGTATGGATATTAGACAATGAGGGTTGGGGGAAGCCTCCAGCAGCTTCGGTTCCCGCTTTTGATTTATAATTCAACTGAGACAAGAGTTTCACTCTTTGCCAAGAAGACGAGTGGCCGTCATCTTCACTTAAACTGTTGAAAAATGGGAAATCTTTTCCGTTTTTCTCCCCTTCTGCTTTTTTTTTCCTCGAGATTTTGAAGAAAGAAAAAGTGGTACTTAACCTTCCACTTTACTGCTTGCCTGTATCAGACACTTTAGTTGACGTTTTAAAATCGAACTGGAGTACTTTCTTTTTATTCGAGAAAAAAATTATAAAAGCTACTTGATTATTAGGGGAAAAAAAATATAAATGCATTGTTGATTGAAGGGAAATATTTTCAAAAAGTTTTTTAGGAAAATCCAAATAAAGCCTGCATTTTTTTATGAATTTACGGTGGAAGGAGCAAAATTTTCATAGCACGCGCATAAAACAATAGAGAAACATCTCTTATGGATTATCTTATGATATAAATAGCAGTTAGTTTGCAAAATCGATACATGACTCGACGTCTTTGCTTCAATTTATTCGGTCTTCATCAAGGGAATTGTGAAAGCACTTGTTTTTTAAATGTCTGCATATTCTTGAATTATATTTTTAAGTAGAAGAAAGGAAGAAAAAAAGGAAGAGAAAAGAAAAACAATTATTTAATCTTTCGTTAGATGTACGCCTTTTGCTTTATTTATTTGAGACAGTAAAATAAACTTGATATTTGGTAAATTTGTTATTCAACTTCAAAGATCTTCTAAAGACTTTCTCTGTTGATTTTAGCTGCAGCTTTTTAATTTGCTTGCAGACTTTTAAAATATTAAATTTTTCAGTCCTTGTTTTTCTCATAAATATTTTAAGACAATTATACTGTACATTTTTCACTTTTGTCGCAATACAAAATAATATCATTTGAATTTGGAAAAAGAAACAGGTTTCGTATCTTCACGAAAAATGGAAGGGATCTACTTCTAAAGTCCAAGGAAAATTTAAAAAAAAATTGTGTGTGGTACAAGACATAAAGTGAAAAAGAGTTTTAAACCGTAACGCATTACAGCCACGTACTCCCTTTATTCCGGAAACTTTCAGGTTAACCATAACAAACAGCGATAAGGTTTACACGACTTCTCTCTACTAGCCATGAAAACAATAACACTTGCACGAAACATATCAGATAACACGAAAGACCAACCCTTGAAGCCTTTCAGGACTTGCTCAGTTTCATATGATCCAGTTAGGCATTCATCCCTTACTGCGAGCTTTTTTTTTTCCTTTTTTAAATATATGACAAAATATAAAACCCTATAAAACCGCAGCATATAAACATTAAACACGAATATGTACATTTTTACGATTTTTTTTATTTCATTTTCTTCCCCCGAAAACTTGGAACCAGATTCCTCCATTCTAATATTTGAAAATAAATCGAAGGGTATTTTTTGAAACACTTCATGCAGGTCCTTTAAAAAAAAAATCAAAATTTTTGTTTCTTAATGAGCAGAAGACTTGTATCTGAATCGTTTGGTTTCCCCTTGGGAAGAAAGAATTTTTGTAGCAATGATAGATTATTTAAAACACTATTTTGGGATACGTGTAAAATTCCATGACTGTATCCCATGGCTGGCTACTTATAATGTAGGCTGATTCTGGTGGCAGGAGTTGCATTAGATTACTCGCTTTAACAAATAGATGTCCCCGAATAATGCGATTTAATAGGATTAGTTCTATTGTACGGGGAATAATGCGATTGTAATGAGCTTACTTCTATAGAATTAAAATTGTAAAAACAAAAAAAAAAAATTATTAGGACTGAAAACATTTTGGCAATACGAAGTACAGTGCATTACTGAACAGTCAAAATATTTGTAGAGATACTTTTTTAACTAATAAATTGAAGATAATTAAGAGGGGACAATGGCCTTATTGTATATTAAACTAACAATAACAATTGAAAGACCATTAGGAAAGTTAATTTTTTGGAGGGAAAAGACTTGAGAAATAAAACCCGAAAAATCCCGAAGGAAGTCAAATCGCGAACAAATCATGCATTACGCCATGACAATTATTTGACAACGGTTATAAAATATCGAGAAAAGATCATACCTCGAGTGGGACTCGAACCCACGAGGGCCCTGGTCACGCCTTGAAGTCCTATACGCGGACAGCGCTCTAACCAACTACGACGGGATATTTTGAAAATTTTATATATTGATCCGCAATACCCCTGGCAAGAAAAAAAGACGCGCTCGTATTTAGTATAAATAATAATAATAATTGTACAGTACTTTGAGTACTGAAATGCAGGTAACGTCTTTCGTTAATTTATATTTCTCTTAACTTCTTTAAAATCATCCTTCACGGCGTTTTTAATTAAGGAAATTAATAGATGGTTTATAAAGCAAGAAATTTATTGAAGTTTGATTAAAGTTTGTGATTCCAAGTCACTTCGATGATGGACTGAGTTTCAAAGAAAGCGATTCTATCCTCTTAAGCTTGACCGAGTTAAACTTTCAAATCCCGGGCTACTTTGGAAATTAAATAATATCGTTAATTAGCACAGGGGGTTTAACGTAAAATTTTCGGGACTCGTAAGATGCTTATTGTGACATTGTGCCATCTTGATTTTTCTTTATTTAAAAAAAATTAGACTACTTCATAAAGCAATTCTTATTTTTCATGTAAATAAAATCTAGATGTTATATTATTTTATCCTCCCTGACGCTGTTGGAAAATTTAACTGCAGTTGAGCCTAGTTGGTGTAAGGAATTTTTACTCAACTATCTTTGATAAACGGTTCCCAGGAACAACGTTGCATCTCTTGTAATTTAGTAAGTTTCTTGACGAGAAATTCATGTAATGCCTTTCAGCATCCTGTGAAACGATTTTAACAACTGAAAGGAAATCAATGGGATCAGAATTGTAACTTCTGCAGCTAAAACAACGAAAATTTGTTAAAATTACTTTTAAGCACTTCATTAGATGACCGGTTGAATGGAAATCTCATCCTCTTAGTTACCCAGAGTTCAATTTAGTATTTTAGTGATGTTTTATTTAGCCTTGTTGAGTGTAGCTTTCTTCCTAGTTTTCTTCTTATTTCACCCTTCGAAAGGAAGATTTTAATCACAAAAGCGAAGATCAAAAGATGGCGAGGTGTGGCAGCACAAAGATTTAACTTCAAGCGACTTGGTGGTGCTTTGATATGTTCAAATGCCAAAAGGCAGTTTCCAACTCTTCAAGTAACTGGAATCGGTTGCATTAAGTGCGATGGAGAAATGAGCGGAAGCAATGCATAATCAAGTTACAAGATTGTCTTTTAGGAGTAAAGCCGACAGCTTACACTTTCCATTTCGAATTCTAATGAGATCTCAAAAAGAGGTGACTTTCTTTACGTTAAAATATGGACTCGGTATAAAGAATGAAATAAAAATCCTAACTTATCGGAAAACTGGAGTGCCATTTTTTCGATTAAAACCCCTTGATTACCTTGATTACTACTTAGAAAAAATATAACGGCCAAGTAAAACGGTTTTTTGTACGGCTGAAAAAACTCAATTCCGACGCCTTTGTTTTATTATTTCCGCCCCATTTGTGCTCAGCGACCAAAAATGTTATTTTTTTTTACCCTCTCTTTTCTTTATTTGAATCGCACGGAATTCCCCCTCTAACGCTTAGTCAGATACAGACTCGAAAGGCAAAATTTGTATCTAAAGTTATCCAGTGTAAAGTTTTAATAATTCAAGCAGAAATAAGGAGATGCCGTTGCCAACTTTATTGCTCGCATTTAACATTGTTATCAATTAATAAAAAGAGTTTTGCATTTTCCCTTCGTCCGCGCATCTTTCGAATAACCCTAAGCAAAAACTTCCTTCCCGATATTAAATTCTCCTTCTATGTTGGAAATTATCAGCAAAGTATTCTTTGATGAGCTCACTTGAATAATTTATTTACTAGAACTGAACAGATGTTCGGAAAATAGGGTTATTAGCTCTTAGACGTTTCCAGTACGATTTTTGCGGAAAAGGGAGAAGATTATTCTATATACAGCATATGCATATACGGAACAAACAGTGTATAAAACGCGGTAATGCAGTTTCTGAGTCTAAGAGTATATAACTTTACTTACTGGCTTTAATTCACAAGGGATGTTAAATTAGCGGTTCCCTTTCATCTAATTATTAAATTAGATTGCCAGGGAGCGGTTTGATGGGCTCAGCCAAATGTACATTACTATTCAGCAGCGGAAGCATTCGATCCTTAGGTTCGTTCAGCGCGATATCTAACATTAGAGATTTCCCTCACCGAATATAAATAAAATACGAGGTGTCAATATCTGGGATGGGTCTTTGACATTCTTTCCGAAGTAAATCAAAACATTAATATTTAATTAGGAAGGTTCAGCGTTGAATAATTAAGCTTACTTAATCAATGTTGGTTTTTAGACTGCGAAGTGTCAGCCATTTCCATTTATAATGAGTAATTTTGATTAGGCGATCTCGAATTCAATAATAATGAATGCATGCTTTTTCTTTTTTTTTTAGAATTATTTTTAAAGTAACGATCATTTCTGTTCCTATGGCGATTATAACGAATTTAGAATAGAAAAAAAATGCTGGGGCGCTTAGATATTTTTCATTTCAATTATAGCTTTTATTTTCTTCTTAGAAGAAGAATTTCCGCAGTAAATGCACCCCTGCAATGAAAAAAGTGCTAGGACGCGTCCCTACTCCCTACTCTGCCCCACCGCAATGATAAGCACCGTAAATATTTAATTAATTGGAGTTGATTAGAGACCCTTAATTAGAAGGGACCCAACAGAAAAAATGAGTGCGAAATTTTTGTGGCATATTACCATGCGCATTGATTTTATCTTCTGTTCATGTTTTTAATTTTTTTCTGAAAGCAATTTTTATACCACTGTTTTTTGCAAAACTAGTGCGCATCGTCTGGTGCCTCCAAAATTTTGCGCCCATTTTTTTTTTGTCGGGTCTCTTTTAATTAAGGGTCTCTAGCGTTGATTAGCCGTCCAAACAAATTGAATTGAACTAAATATACAATTTTTGCTTAGTAAAAGAAGTTGTTTATTGCCTTTGAATTCACATATTTAAAAAAATATTTTCACCCTTATTAATTCCCCTGATGTAAAAACACGGCTACGAGCTTTAGCAAAGGCATGACCAAAAACTTAGTCAAACTGCACCCCCCTAATGGCGCATACGTAATTAGGTGGATCAAAAATACCAAAGAAAAGACAGTTGGATCAGTAAGACATTCGTTATTTTTATTTATTTACTTTTTTTTTTCTTGGGGGGGTTAAAACCGAATTTTGAATTTTTTTTTCGGAATCATACTCTTCTTGATGATTAGAACCCAAATCCGCACCGGCCAGTGAACATTTCCAAACGGTTTTACGGATTAGTAAAAACGAACGAGTCAATAAAATATATTTTCCCCAATAATAAATGATTTGCAAAATTTCTATTTTTGCTCAAAAATAGTCAATAAAATCGGTATGCTTTCAATTCCCTGTTCTAATATGTGACCTGAGTGTAAAGTTGCCATTTGTGGAAGTGTCCGGTTGTTAAGGGAAGGCGTTGCTTTTATTTACATTGATCCCCACAGTAAAGATCACAGCAAACAGACTTTCCTCACCAATAGTTCATTTAATGCTACATTGGCGCTATCAGTTAATTACATATTTTGGAATCCAAATATCTAGTTTTTTATATTGCATACATTGTATTTAAACATGACTATATCATTGGCGTTGTGAAACCTGCAAATGTTGCTGTATCCAAGCTTTTTCTCAGTTTATACAGAATGTCGCTTCGATGCTTTTATCCACCAATTTGAATAATTTTATTATTGAAATATTTGTTTAAAAATGTCTTTTCACATGGAAAAAGGGTGTTTTTTTTTTAGTGGCCATAAAAAAAATAATTATATGCATAAGGTAGGTGAGGTGCTCCCTCCCTCGTGCTAGGAGCAAAAATTGGTCTTAAGGAATCAAATTAACAATGGCCTCTAACTCAGAGGTCACTTAAGGCCATAGGAGTTACCTGAAGGTTTATTTGTAAATGAAGGTTCAATTACCCCTTTCAGGTAGAGACTTTGCTTGCGGTTGCGACCAGTGCCGGTTCTGTTTTTGAAGTGATAACATCCTAAAATTTTGACTAGTTTATTTAAGCAAATTATAAAGTGTAACATACCAAAGGAGCAGTTTTTTTTTTTTAATGTAATGACGTTTAGTAAGTTGAATTTTTGATTAACACGTTACGAAAAAATATTAATTAAAAATTTTGTGAAGAGATATGCAAGACCTAATTACGGGAGCTCTGAAAAGCTCAAAGCTTGAAATCTTAATAAGCTTTTTTTCTCTCAATTTCTTGAAGCTTTGTGTTAGTTAGAAAATTGCTACGAAAGCACCCATGAAAATCATCCTAAGATCTCGATCAGTCTTTATTTCATTGGATGTAAAAAATACTTGGAAGTCATATATACAGCGAAATAACAGCATAGGTTCCTAATTTTCCTGATTTTCTCTTTTTTTTAATTTCGAATTTTTTTTTAGCAGTTAAAACAATTTTAAGGGTGATTTTTTTATTAATAATTTATTAATTGAGCTATCAAAAGCAGAGTCTTTCAAAAAAAAAAAAAAAAAAAAACAGTAGAACCGTTATCTTTGTTTTAAATCAAGACATCCGCTTCATTGAGAAATATACATGTAGTGTTAGGTTTACGTAAAACTGCATATAGCCTCAAAAAAATTTCTAGAAAATTCGATGTATTAATTTTTGATGGCTCTTTTAAAAGGTGATCATTTTTTTTTATTTTGATTTTATGAAATAATAAAATTAATAAATACATAAGATTGTCCTTCCTAAGCAAATATTGCGTGTAAGGGCAGACATTATAGTTACAAATTACTTACAATGCATTAAAAAAATACAACTAAATAATTCAATGATTTGAATGAGTGTTCGTATGCAATATGTTTGATGACTTATATGAATAATAAATAATTCATTTTTAGGTGATTTTTCTCGATATGTTAAATAAGTTGTATTTTATAATTTTTTTTAAGGCTGCAATCTCTTTCTGGAATTTTTTTGATTATTTAAGTAGTTTATTTTAAAGAAAGGCTGTTTTACTAGATATAAATAACATTTTAAGGGACAACGAACAATTTCATGCAATGTATTTTTGTCTAACTAGAAGAGAGAAATTTTGACTAATGACTCATCTAAAGGCCCGCCATAAGAAACATAAAAAGTTTCCCTGAAAAAAAAAATTCAGTACCTTTAAATTGGGTTCACCTGTCTTCTTCCATTCATAAACAAATATGTTGTCTTCAAATTATGACTACCTCTTTCTCCGCAAAACCTTTAGAGAAGGATATTCTCTTGAGACGAACGTAACAATTGAAATGTTTTTTCCCGATCCATTAACCGGTAAAAGCTAAAAGACAACCCAACTTGGATTTCTAACTTTATAAAGTTTTGTCAATAACTTCTTCATAAGAAATCAGCTCTAAAATTCATCTTTAAAAGTTCTTCAGGATATATAAACTTTTTATTTTTTATTTTATAATTTATCCTGTTCGTTGTGATCTGAGCGATACCGCAACAGTCCAAAAGTAAAATCTCTCTCCTTCATTCATTCGTTCATTCATTCATTCATTCCTTACCTATTCCTAATTACGAGGAAAACTTTGCAAAGGTTTGGATTTAAGGAAATAAGCCAAATATTTTATCCTACTTAGAAAACATCTAAGTTTTGAGATATAACGCGTCTTATTCCAAGATGTTGGGAGAATCAAACAGCCCTGAGGCATCTATCTATCCGTACGGCGGTTATAGTGTAATCCTTTGAGATTTCGAGAGGAAAATGAAGCTCTTTGACAAAGTAATAATGACATACGTATAAACATACGCGATATTAGGTGGTGTTAACGTGTACAACAAGTTATTCAGACCAAAAGCCATAAATCACAAGCCTTGGTGTGTTATTTCACTTGTTATTTATGGGTCCCAAGTCACACGGGCATGGATGTTATACTTCATACGCTTCAAACAGTTTATATCATTTCAATAAATTCTTTTTAGATGACACTGTTTCCGATGGCCAAAAAATACAAGATTTTCGTTAGATAATAAAATTTTATTGCTGATATTTGTTCTCGAGGAAAAAGTGCTAAAATTTATAGTGAAACATGTGTTTTGTAGAGACAGTGGACGAAACGCTTTTTTTTTTTATTAGCTAGCGAACCGAAAGAAATCATACAATTTACAACCTGGATTTTCTTCATTTTGAAAAAGTTGTTAATCTCTTTTCTTTTTTCGCAAACACCCTGTAAATTTTGTCTCCGAATGTCATTGGCAACTTAATTCTCAGCTCGGTGGCCACGTAAAAAAATAATATGATTACGAAAGCCGTAGAAAGTAGAAATGAAATAATACACTTTAGGATATTTTATTTTACGAGGTTTGTGTGGAAATTATTATTTTTTTTTCCAAGAAAATATTAAAATAATAACCAAACTTTATTTAATGAATGAGGATAGATTTTTATTTCGGTGTATGCTTAGCTTACGGGGAAGGTTGACCTTATTAAGTTAAAATAATTAGAAAAGTTTTTAATTTATTATTGTGAGTTAGTTGAAAGTTTTGAGCAGAAAAATGTACCCAAGTGACACAGTATGTTACATTCCTTAGTGACCGAGATTCGATTTGATGTTTCAACTTTTCAACCACTCTCCCTGGCTTTTTCTCTAATGTAATAACCGAAAACCCGAAGAACTTCTAAAAGGTTACCAACAAGTTGAAACGGATTTATCACGCCTTGCGGACTTCACTGATTTTTTTTTTTATTTTGTTAGGGGATTTGGATTATTTTTGAGGCATGAAATCAGTTTTTCCGTCATGCGTACTGAATCGGGAGGACGTCGTAGATGTTGTAGTTCTGTTTACTTCTATAACGGAACTTTCCGAGGTATTCATTCATCACTATCGATATTGTGGAATTTTCAGAAGGATATATGCGGGTGCATAAAATACTTTTGTAGATTTTCCCATTTGAAATATATGGAGAATTTTAAATTTTCAAATTTTCTTTTTGTTTTCCTGCGAACTTGACAGATGGGCGAAAATTCCATCGTTGAGCCCAGTTGCTGCTTAAGTATATATGTTACCTGCAGGTATAACATTTCAGAAACTTAATTCAACGTTGTTTTAAAATCGGGTTTTTAGGCATTCTTTTGTATTTTAGTGACATTGGAAAGTAATTGAATTGGAGTTTTTAAATTCATAGATGCGCGCCTGCATATGTAAATTCAAGGACATCGCGAAGGATTTTAATATGGAGAAGGAGGTGTAAGTCCAAAATTTTCCGACTAAAAGAAAGTTTTGCTGACATACTGCCAACTAAAAATTTTTGCCGGCCAAAACTAATTTTTTTTTTTTTTTTGCTCGTCACACATTTTGCTGACTAAGAATTTTTTTGGCGCAATGTATCTGTGTAAGTAGTAACTGGTCCCAGTTATGAAATTTTCCTCTGTTTCGCAGGGAGAAATGTAAAATGTAAAAATCTCAAAAGTATTTTAAATGGAAAAATCAAACTACTTACAGGCACTCCTGTTGGAATGAAGATATAGAGTTCAGGTTTTCACACAATACTTTTGAGGTTTTTGAGGGGGCAACACTTCAAAAATATTTTAGGCAAATTGGGAAGGGGCACTTTTAAGATATGCCAAATGTCCATTTTTGAAATGTAGAAAAAGTTTACAATTTTTTTTTTGTTTTGATAAGCTCAACATTACTGTTTGTTTACTTCTTTGAAATCCTAAAAGCGGACAGCCGGGATACACCTAATCATGGCCCCCGCAGCTAGATTGAAGATGTGCAGAGATGCGATTGTAATTACTAAGACTAAAGAGGACGTTTTAGATTAATAATTGAGAAACCATTAAGTAAGTTCATTTTTTGGAGGGAAAAAACTCTAGGAAGAAAACCCGAAAAAACCGGGAAAAAGTCAAATCGCGAACAATTATGCATTACGCGATTGTTTGTGATTTGACTTTCTCCCGGTTTTTTCGGGGTTTCTTCCTAGAAATTTTTCCCTCCAAAAAATGTACTTACTTAATGGTTTTTCAATTATTAATCTAAAATATAATTTAGACCATTGTCCCCTCTTTAATTATGTTTAAAGAGGACGTATTGAAATATAAATTTATAATTTTAAAATTTTCGGGAGGACATGGTTATTTTGAAGACTGCTTTTCCCAGTCATGGAGCTGTTGAAATCCATTTGTTCGAAGCACACCGTCCTTTCGTGAGGTCGGTTATGTCGTTTTAATCAAGATTTTTTTTTAAAATGTTAATTTAATACCAAAACAAGTTTAATTCACTTGTTTATATCAGATGTCTGAAGCACAGGAATGAAAAATGGGTTCTTTTGGGCTTATCGTACTGTTTTGTCCATTTATTTTTACACACCCATTTTTGCTTAGCGAAAATCCAACTCTTTTTCCCAGCTTTTTGTAAAAAATACTTAACTAATTTTTTTATTTATTTTTATTTTTTTAGGTTGTGAATGCATTATATTCTCATCCACGTTTGGTAAACAATACGGAACATTTAGTAGTCCGGACTATCCTAGACCATATCAGAACAATATCAATTGTTTATTGTACACATTCATAGCAAGTAGAGACGAAATAATCGAGATATCGTTTCAAGACTTTGATATTCAAAAAACTCATCTCGAGTAAGTACCTTTTATACTTCTCAATATTACTAAAAGGATAAGCATTTAAATTGGTTATAGGAAAATAGAAAAGCTCTAAACGAAACTACTTTCTGCTTTCCTCTAATTAATTTAATGCATTCGATGTACTCCTCTTATAAGTTCGACTAAGATTACTTTATTCTTGTTGAAGAAGTAAGAAGTTTGGTTGACTTATTTGACGGTTATTTTAAAATTAACAGATGGTTTCTCGAAAAGAGGAAACCGGGATCGTTTTTAGTAAGAACAATGGGGAAAAAAAAAAAAAATTCTCTTTTTCTCGCGCTAATGTCAGACCTTGCTCACTTCGTTTATATTAATTTATTTCATTTCGTTATAGAAAGTGACGTTTGAACTCGGTAGACCGTCTTTTGTCGTGTACTGTCTTGGGGAAAACCCTCTTCTCTACCCTTTAATCCATCATTTATTTTAAATAAACATTAGGTCCGGGCTCTAAGCTTACAGGGATGAACCTTCATTACGTTCAAGCCGGGGAAAAAAATTCCAATTTTTCATTTTTCGTTGTTATGTCGCTTGTTTATATAATGCCTCGAGGTTTTTTTGTCGTAAAATTTTAAATTAACCATGCAAATTCGGAATATTTTTAGACTCGAGAAAAAAAAAATGATCTGCTTCCAGATTATTTTTGGAAAAAAAAAAAATAAAATAAAACTTGAATTAATTTCTTAGTAAAATCAATCGCGTTATATAAAAAAAAACTCATCATTCATTTTTTTTTTCGTCTGAGTTTGATCGGGAGTGGTGTGAAAGTTAAACCTCAAGAAAATTACCATATTCTAAGCGGTATCGAGGCGACGTATTTCTTGTTTAATAATCTTAATTATGTTAATTGCCAAGTTATTTCCTGGAAGGATGGATTTTGCGGGGGTTGCATGACAACTTTCAGGCCGAATAAAGGAGAAGGAAAAGAATGAAAATGAGATCGGAAGGGGGAAAAAAAGGAAATGCTTTCCATACTCCGTAAAATAGAAGAAAAAAACTCCGGTACTGCCCTCCGAAGGGAATAAGCGAGAGATAGTTGGAAACATCAAGTCTCGCGAGTATATCATATCAGATGGTTTACATATTGAAAAAGAGAGGAAAAAAAAAAGAAGCCGAATAAAAACGCAAACATACCGCTCCACCACCTTCGTTTTTATACGTAGTGTTGTATGTATTTATCATTTTAACTTTACCTTTTTTGATCGTAAAATTTTTTTTTAATCCTGTTTATTATTTTGTTTATTATTATTTTGTTTAATTAAAAGATGCTAACTTTTCTTTGTCCCGGAATATAAGGATTAATTAATGTTTTTTTTACACCCGACATTAACTTACCAAGGAACGAAACACCTTTTTTTTGTTTGGGAAATCCAGAGAAAACCACAGCCTCAAACTATGTTGAGGAAAAAAAAAATTAATTTTTTAACCTCGCAAGTTAAATACAAGTGATGAACCCTAAATTAAACTCCACGAGTTTAAAAGTGTTAGAAAAGCAAATTTAAGCTCCGTCCGTTTTTAAAAAAATTTCCGACAGCGTCATCAATTTCTTGTTTGAGTTTCTCTTTAGTTGAATCAAATCGCAAAGGGATTAAAAAAAAAAAGATTTTTTGGAGCTTGGTACTTAATTTTATTAAGCACCTGGCGATGAATAAAATATCTTATTAGGGTATGCATGTAAATATAGGTCAGACTGAGAAAGTAGCACCATCTGCCGTTCACAAGAGAGAGCATTCTGATATAGGTCCTATATTTATTGAATAAACTTTATGGGCATCGTTTTCGAAATTGAAACTAATTCCCCTGATCCAGGTGTCATGCGAGGAGCATTAATTCCATTAAGTAGTAATTTCCACCCTTTGGTGGAACTTCATCCTTTTACTGTTACAGGATTATTTAAAGCTATATTATCGTTTGAACTTATTAAATAAAAAAAAAAAAAAGGAAGAAAGCTCCCCGCGATTTTTTGATTAGGTTTTTTTCCTCCGCAATGCTCTTCATTTATCTATACGTCATTTTTAAGGCGATTTTTTCCCTTCTTAAAGAACCGTTTTGTATTCATCTTTAGAGCTTTTAATGGTTTATTCTTTCCGTTTTGAGAATTTTTGTAATTACTTGGTAGAAATGTAAATGAAACTTTTTTTTCGCTTAAAATAATAATTACGGACTTTATCTTAATGCTTCGTGGGAAATAGGCCATTTTTCTTTAAACCGGCGCACCTGTAGGAGATCATCAAAAACCGGAAGAAATATCATAAATTTCGACTGTTGACAGTGATTCAAATGAAAAAAAAAAAAAAGTTCGGCTGTTTTTCTCTATATTCAGAGGAAAGGGAAACGAGAGAATAAATCAATGTAAAAAAAAAAAAAAATCAGTGTCTAGGATTTGGAAATTGAAAAATCTGTAGAACGCTTTTAACCTGTCACCGCTTATGAAAAACATAGATAAATATATATGTTTTTACACTACCGGTTGTTTATTTCACATATGATTGTTGTCTTCTGTCTTCTCTCTCTTGTTATTCAGTAGGAAAAAAAATGACAACAAAATTTTTTTTTTTTTTTTTTTTGAGTTTTTCTTTGAGCCCTCAGGCCTCATTTTAATAATGTCTTATCCGAGGTAAAGCTTTTCATGGAACAAACCCCGATCATATTAATAATAATAATAATTATTATTATTATTATTACTCACGCGCAGATTAAAATGCCCCAAGGTATTATCCGTTTCCTTTGAAGAAAAAATATAAAACAGAGGAAACAAAACAGAAAAAAAAAAAAAAAGGATTGAGAGCCTTTAGCTTACGGCAAAAGAAACACGATAATCAATGTAATATGATCTTAATAAAGAAAGAGGAGATAATTTTAGCTTTTGACATTTTTCTTTTATTTTTATCTTTATTAAGGTCGCTTTCTTAAACGAGGGAGCAGACTCGGGATATCTCACTCATTGAGGGAAACGAAATATTCATTTTTACTTTGGCGGGTATATATGAATGGAAAATGCAAAACATCATTAAGACAGGAAAAGACAAACCTTAAAAAGGAAGAGAATTTCAGAGAAAAGTCATAATTAGCAAGAATGATAGGGAAACATCATCCGGAAATTAGCAAACATTCCTTTTATCAAGGAAGTCCTCCTTTGCTAATTATAAACATGATACTTCATATTATTTAATAAGGATAATAGCAGCTTTTCTTCCTTCTCCGTTTTCCCGAAAGATTAGCGCTGTGATTAAAATGGATGCGTAAATATTTTGTTGTGTTTGGAAAAACTTTGAAAACAAAAATACACATTTTGTCGGGATTGTGGGGATTCTTGAGAAGTGATTTATTTTTTTTAAGAATAATTTAATTGGGCTCGGTTATGTTTTCGTTCACATTTTATTCGAAATTTTTAGAATTCCGTGCGTCGGAGGTTAACTGGCGTATCTCCGTCATAGACATGATTGAATTTGACAGTTTCGAATGTTTTTATAAGTCTCGTGACTGGAAGGCTACACGTTTATTTGGAAGTAAACTTGTCGTCATGACGATCATCTGCAGATGATCTTTAAGGACGACAGCCAGAACATACTATCTGCCATGACGGAAGTAAGTCAGGAAACGCGTAAGTTGCATTCTGTGTGGAACGCAGATTCCTAAGCCAGATTGGTGGGAATTATTATTATGACAGGTGATCAATCTCAGGAAAGTCAAGCAACTGGGTTCGCTCGTGATTGACAAATACTTGCAGCCAAATTTTTTGATAAGTCCGTGTCAAACGGTGCTGTGGTTAGACTGAAAGAAAGCTCGGAATGACGTAGCAGCATTTAAATTCCGGAACACATTTCTGCTATTCATACTTACACTATGTACTATGAGGCTAGACTTAATGATGTCGCGAAATTCGTAAAGATATAATCAAGGGAACCGACATTTTCCCCGCCTTTACTTTAAGGTTTTTAGTTAATGACAACACCACTCGCCTTTCAACACAGTATTTGGAATATCGGTTTAACGGTTCAGCGGTAATGCTGATTTAGTACAGTTATAAGCACCTGTGAAGTAGATTTTCTCGGAGATCTCAGACTTGTCAAAACTTTCGGAATCCCAAACAAGAGAGGTAGGGAATTCCCTTTCCGCTAAAACTACCTTGTCCTGTCTTATCGGATATTATTGTACAACAGTTTTAAGTGCGAGAAGGCTTCATTTTAAAACGTTTGCTGGACGGATCTCTTCTCAAAAATAGATTCCTTTTTACCCCCATAATAGATCTGTTTTAAAATTTTGCGAAAGAAAATGGAAACCCAAAGCAGAAATGAGAAAATTCGTTAAATGATAATCGGAGAGGATACGTCACATCCGGTGAGGTTTAATCTGAAAGCTTAAGTCAGCCCTTCCTCTTTATTTCTTCCTCTTTTTTTTTCTTTTCTTTTTTTGTAAGTGAAATCGCTTGACTCATTTTATTTCTCAAGCCTTCTTCATGTTATACCAAAATCAACCCGGGCGATAAAAAGAAGAGTTTTTTTTTTTTTTTTGAATTGTGAGGTAGACCTACGGGAAACTCCGTCTCTACGTTTTTCGCCTCTTCTTCTAAAATAAAATTATTAAAAGTTTTCACCTATATCTCGGCATAACATTCTCATTGGCCGAACCGTGAAATTGAATGAACAGAATTCATATGTAAGTCAAATATTCGAATGCTAATCACGTCGGAACCTTCGTTAATTTTCCTTTGATTACAGAAACACAGTTTACCGACTGGGGTTTTTCAGGTACGTTTATATAAAAAAAATCCCGGAAGTATTTTTTTGGCATTTGAACTTTTCAAAAACAGCTCTTTTCTTTCTTTTTTTTTTAAGAATTAAAAAAAAAAATGGGCTATCTGATCAAATTTAAGCATATACGGATTCGACAAAAAAGGAGCAGGGCTGCAATTCCAATTAATTTTTATTCGGAATCGGAATCGAAATCGGAATCTGCTATTTCAAATGTAATTGGAATCGGAATCCGTGCTTTTTTTGAACAGGTAGGATTTGGAATCGGAATCACGTCTGACAACAGTTCGGAATCTTGGGAATCGGAATTGGCATCGGCATCCAAAAAAATATTTTTGATTCAGATTGACTTAAAAAGCACGAAAACACCGTTACTACAGTTATCAATTTTGGTTGAAATCGGAATCAGAATCGGAATCGACATCGCTAAAATATTTGTTGGAATCGGAATCTGAAATTTTTTTTCACCTTTCGGAATCGGGATCTTACTCATAAATAGTCAAGATTCTGTGGAATCGGAATTGCAGCCCTGAAATGGAGAGGCAAAAAATTGGAACATTTTTTCTCAAATCACAATCAGTTCTGAATCTTCTGTTTCATTTAATGTTAAACGATTTACGAAAGCTCGATTTTGAAGTATAAAGTTGTCAGTACCTTAAAATTTAATTTTAAAATATCTAGTCGCTTTTGCTTTAATGAATAAAGATTTTTTTTAAAATTATGAAAGACGTTGATGCGGAAAAAGGCACAGAAAATTCAAGTCCACCTTAATTGTTGAAACTAAGGAACAATCATTCGGACGTGGAGGTAAAAGAAGAAATGAAATGGGGGCGAATAAAAAAAAAAGTTCAGCAGTATTTAACTCTATAAACAGAATTGATAAGTCACGGTTTCGTAACGGTTTTGATTCTGTTAAATGTTTTGACAGTTTGACACTTTCGAAATACATTATTTCCAACGGAAAATTTTATTCTTTTTTTTTCCCTCCTGTTTTTGTTTTAGTATTAACGAGGGGATCGTTTTTTCTATTTCTTGTTAAGGAAGAAGAAAAATGTGTTTGTTTTATGTATAACGCGTGTAATGTAAAGAAGGCCGTATGTAAAAAAAAAAAAAAAAAAAAAAAAAATTGCGTGGGGGCGGACAATTCTTTAAATGTTTTTTTTTTTTTTTTTTTTTTTTTTTGCTATGTTCATGAGTGGAAAAATATTCCTTTGTAGCTAAGAGAAAAATAATATGCCCGCAGCAAGTTTCCCCCGAGTGATCGTTAAAACATCATTGCTTCGTTTAGAAAGCTTAGTTTCATTCATTCAGGCAATTAACTCTAGTCTTACGGATACTTATAAACATCTTTTGAAAATTTTAACTGAATGTAATAGGTCAATTTACAGGAATTTACAATTTTTGTACGGCAGAATATTTTCCATTTATGGATTTTCTTTTTTCATCATCCCTTTTTATAAGGCTAAGGATTTTTCCCGACTGGAAAAGTTATCAAATGGAAGGACGCGTTAGGAAAAGTACAATGAGGATCGTTAAAGAATTTCGATTTCTCGGAAACGGATGGAAAAAAATAAACGATGAAGGTGGGGTCGTTAAAACAATTAGCGGAGGAGACCTAGAAAGAAAAAGAGTGAAAACGATGATTTGTCTTGGAAATAAAAGAATTTTTCCTTTCATTTTCCCGGCAGAAAGAAAGTTTTTGACGGTTTTTGCTTTTATAACGACTCTACCAGTTGTTTATCTTAATATTTTGTTTTGTTAGCAAAGAAAAGTTCAAGTTAAAGTTTTTCAATTTGTCAGATGTCTGTCAGGAAATAATATCTACTTTCGTGTTGATATTTAAACATCAACCGTGGGAATCCTCCCGATCCGAAATATCTCTCCCTTTTCTGCCATAATTAAAGTATGTGCGGACTTTTGTGATATCGATAATCGATAAGGGCAGTGGTCGCACTTGAAGAATTTTCTTAATGAAATATTAATTTTAATTGGATTCGGTCAGAGAGTCGTAATTATTAAAATATCAAAAATAATTAAAAGACATTTTTCTTTCCTTTCGTTTTTTGATACCGAATCAGTTAATTTTTTTCCCTTCTTTTCTGAAGAGAAAAGAAGGGCGAAAAAAAAGCTTGATGTCTTTTGCCAAATGAACTCAACATAATTAATTACATCCGTTTAAGAAAAAAAAAAAAGAATTATTCGTCTTAAAATAAATGAAGTAAGGGCGATTCGGAATTTCAGGACTTAAAAAGTCGATTTTTTGTATTTCTTTATTTAAGGGATCGATAAGGGACTTTCAAAGCTTAAGTTATCTTTCGGTCGAGGGAAAATAATCCGTGGCATTTAATTCTTTTCTATCATCGTAAACAATTTATTACAGAAAAAAGAATTTTTTTATTTTATTATTGTTCATGGTTAGAAGAGGAAAAAGAGTGACGATTTTTCTTTTTTTTTTTTCTCCCTAGCTGTTTTCTGAACATGAAGAATTAACAAAACTTTCCCGGAATTTTTTTTCCCGCTGAAGATTAATAATCCTGTCGTATGAAGATATTCAACATGATCACAGTTATATATGTTAACAACATGCATGAGACAAGACAATGTTATCAGTCTATTCAATTCTTCCCTTGAGGGATTTTTATTTACGGCTCGCAACTTTTTATAACGATATAGCAAGATCCAAAAAAAAAAAAAAAAAGAAAAAAAAAATTCTTCCCTGAAGATTTAAACGACAATTTTTAAATGTATCAAAAAAAGGGAAAAAGAAAATCAAATAAAATTTTCCTTTATGATATCAAGATGTATAATGATAATTTAATAAAAAAGTTAATTAACATACGTATACATCTAATAAACCTGAACAAGGATTCTTTTCTCGAAAATCTTTTCATTAAAAAAAGTAATTAAAACTAACGAAAAGAAGAGGAATATTAGAAAAAAATGGAAATGCAGAAAAAAAATTTACATAACAATGAAAGGAAGTAGTGTGCACACTTGTTTTGCGGGTTTCACCTTTTTCCTTTTGATTTTCTTTTTCTTCTTTTTCCTTATCCTTCCTGCTATTTATTTATTTTTTTTCGATTCGTGTATTTTCCCTTTTCTTATTGAATGTCTGGATACACGTGTCGTGGAAGATCACACCTGGAAAAAAAAAAAAAAGGGAAAAGGAGCTAGGAAACCATTAAAAATCAGGGAGCACGTCTGATTTCTTTTAAGGTGAAATTCGAACGTTCAGTATATAAAATATTTTTCTTTTGATTTAATTGGGAATGCTTGAATTTTAAAATTTGTCGAGTTTTTATGAGGAATTATTTTTGCTGCAGTGATCCTAGGTTTGCCGTAACAAAATGGAGTAACAAAAATGATCCTAAGGCGGGAGTGTAGGCGAGAGAAGCAAGAGAAGATAAAATGAAACGTCACTACAATAAGAAACACAATATTACAGTTACACTTTACTTGACCTTTTCCAAGCCTTTACCAATCAGGACAAACAAGACGAAGGGAAGAAACATTTTTGCGCTGTATTAGAGTTTGGCTTTCGAATTTCCTGGAACAAGGAGTAAAAAATGTTGACCTGACCTTTTTTTATTACGTTTTTTAAACGCTTCCTTTTTTTTTTGCAATCATACAAGGGAAATGAAAAAATTTCGTAGATTTGCATAAAAAATTGAAACCTTTGTTCACTGGTAAACGACACGACTGTATGAAATGCTTTTAAAATTTACAACGTTATCCTTAAACTTATTTACGTTTTTTTATACGCTAAATAATACGGACAGCCGCAAAAAAAAAAAAAAAAAAATTGTTATTTTTGATCTTTTAGCTTTTGGGTTTTTTTAAATCGATAGTTTAGAAGTTTTTCTGCCGAAGAAAAAGGGTGATAAATGGTTATAAATATAACTTATAAATAAAACAACCAAATTTAAGTTAAAAACTTTTTAAAAAGCTTTTTTTTTCTGGCGTTAAAAAAAAAACTTTTTTTTTTTTTCGTTTTTCTTTTTTAATGTTTTTGAAATCGCTAAAGGGAGTTTATTCTACGAAACCGCAAAATAAAGAAATAATTTTTTTTTTCTTTTTTTTTTTCGGTTTAGACCCCCTACAGCTCTGAAAATTCATCAGTAACGGACAAATTAAATATTCTATACTTGACAGAAGCGAGAAGAAAGGCTATAAATCAACGACAACGAGTAATTCTAAATGATGAAGAGGTCGTTTCTACACCTTCATTCATCCCCTAATTTATCTTTATTTTTTTGTCTTTTTTTTATTTTTAAAACGTTTCTTTGGTATGCTCGCTCGACGGCGATCGAGAGAAACCATTCTTCATTATTATTTTCTTTTTTGCTTAAAAAATTTCGTTCTAATTGATTTTTCATTCCAAGATATCTTTAGACATTGCTTTATAAATGTAATGATAAAACAAGGTGTCTAAAAAAAAATCTGACGTCATCATGATTATTTTAATGAACCATAAGATTTATTTTATTTTCAATTTCATGCAACGAAAAATAAAAAAATCAAATCTTTCGCAAGAGTTTTAGTGCATGACGTTTTTATTCAGGTTTTTGATTTCCCAATTTGATTTTTAAAAATAAAATGAATTTTATACCGAATTAACACACAAGCGAAATAATCCGGATTGATCGAAAAAAAAAAAGGAAAAAAAAATTACAAATATGAACGGTAGCCCCGAGGTTCGCTGATTTTTAAATTACGATACCGGACGATCACTGTAAAATCCCCATTTTGAATATCGGGAACAAGGAAATGGTTTATGAAGTGTTTCAACCGGATCCGGTGCATTTTCATACCCGGTAACATACATGTTATGCGGTACATCCTTCATGAATATCCAATTCATATTTTCCCTGGCCCCCACTTCTTTCTCCGTCTCTTTCTATCTTATTTCCCCGAAAATAAGGTCTTTATCGTATATCTCAGACTAAGAGCTTGTTTCCATTTCGTTAAGTTTTCCTATTATTCACTCGTGACGTTTACCTCTGTTCGTTTTACATGCATCATCAAATGGAAAATTTCCCTCGCCATTATAAAACTTAAAAGGATAAATGAATTCCTCAGTCCTCTTATCTTGTTTTTCCCCTCAGTTTTAGGTGTCACAAAATCTTTGAACTTGAATAATGATTCTTTAAACTTTCTTGATGATTACCATTATCTTTCTCAAATGGAAGGAAAAAAAGGACGGTTTATCAAATAAGAAAAAAAATATTTTATCTTTTTCCGATTGACCGAGTCGGGAAAGTTTTGATTTTGACAAATGCAAAGGGGAGGGGGGGGGAGAAATTAAATATAACTGGGTTTTGCTATTTTTTTAATTAATGCTTCTAGACTCGTTCTTGTCTGTCGTCGTCTAAAGCCATAAAAACTGATTTTGATATGAGGAACGGGGGAAAAACGTCCCAGTTGATTGCCATCATGAACGATGACATTTCAATTCGAATTTAGAAACATGTCGCAACAGTGGGTAAAATTTCATTTTATAACATTGTTCATTCATAAAATATTTGTCCCCAAAGGGAGAAGACATTGTTGTGAAACGCTTTATTTTAGAACTCTCTTTGTGTATGAGGTCTGAAAACTGGAGGTGCTTTCTTACTTGATTGCCTGGCGTTTGAAATGCTTCACTTATGTTCCTCCCCCGTATTCAGCTGATTTTCTTTCCAGAAAAAAAAAAAAAAAAAAAAAAAAAAAAAAAAAAACAGGAAACTTGAAGTATATTAAAGGCGAAAAATAAATTTCGGAAAGTTTTATAACGAAGTATATTATTTTTTGTACCTTTTGCAATTTATTGGGTGATCGGTGTCATAAACCCGTATGCGGCCATAATTGTATTTAATAAGATAACCGTTTTTCTCTTAAGAGCAGCTGTTTCATATCGATCAGTGACCTTTCAACCCCCCCGAGACGGAAAAAAGAAAAAAAAAACGGGGTAAATAATTTATTCGTTTTAAAACAAGAAAGAAAGATAACAAAACGCAAAAAGGCACGAAAGGAATCTGTTAATAACATCCTTTTTTTCGTGTAAATTAACTTAGAAATATTTAAAACACATTCCGCTGCAGGGAAATGTCACTGAATCTGAGAAATATTCTCGATTCTTCCTTCTCCTTTTTTTTTACCCAGAATTCGAAAAAAAAAAAAAAAAAAATTCTTGCTATATTTTTACTTGGCTCCCACTTACGTTACCTTTGGAAAATTCTCAATTTGTAATCACTTTTCCTTGGGTTTTCGCTAATGTGTTTCCCATTATCTGGCCTTTTCGTAATGTATAAAGGTTTCTCTCATGTATGAGTTCCCATTGTTTGACAATACAATGAGATGGAGGATTTACATCCGTGTCGTTCTCTTCCTTTTCTCTCTTGTGCAGTCCGCTGGATAACGCATTTACTACAAACGTTGGAAATGCCTGCAGATCGCTTCCGTCTGTAAACCTTGCACCTACAAAATAAAGCGCTACTGTGGAATTAATTTATCTTCAGATTGACCGATTATCACATAGCGCTCGTATTTTCCACATCGGATGGGGAAGTTAAATTAAAAGAAATTTATCAGGATTTTCTCCGTTTTAATCGGAAAGTGCGATAAAGCAAAATGCGGTTCTCGAAAACTTGTAACGCATTTTAAAGCACCTAATAAGAGGTTTCTCGGCATTATTTAGTGATTCGGTAATGAATTTCCCTCGGAAAACAAGAATGGAACACTTGTAATTAGAGGAAAGTGCCTTTTCCCTTGTGCAAATAAAACATTAAGCTTATTTTCACCAACTTTTTCTTCTTTCTAATTTATGATGAAACTCTTGCTTTCATGCATAGACACTTAAATTTTGTTTTTTAAAGGAATTCATTTCAAGGGATGAAATCGATTCCGATTGAGTGAATATACGTCGTCGTTTTCGTAAGAGGAAAAAGCTCTTTGCGAATGAGGTCTCTAAAAGTGCACAGCACCTTCTTCTTCCGCATATGGAGGATTTTGTCGTTCAGAATATCTATTGCAAATCTTCGAGTTCAGATTAACCGATTTTTAACTTTTTGTAGTCTAAATTCTGGAAAATTTCTGAAAAGTTCCTGGAATATTTGAAAAATATTTTTTCCAATTATTATTTTTGAATAATTTGGAGCAAAACACGATACCACTTTCCCATAGTAACTTCACTTTACACAGTAAAGGATATTATGTAATTATGTTAAAATCGGTCTACACAAATTTTTTCTGCTGTTTTTTCCAAAAGGCAAACAAACAAAAAGCAACATAAAAATTATGTAGACCGATTTTAACATAATTATGTTAATTTTTGCAAAAACGTTTTTACTTTGTATACGTTAAAACGTACATTGGGCATTTAACGATTTCGATGAACGAACTAGGGATAAGTTTACCCCCCCCCCCAGAAAAAAAAAGTAGTGACCATTAAGTAGATATTTAATAGTGTTAGTCGTTAGAACTAAAAAGTCCGCAGTGAAATTTCAGTTTTCATGATTTTTAAAGAAAGGTTGCTTTGTCAAGTTGTCATTTATAAGGATTTGGAAGACCCTGAAAAATCGTGACCTGCTATTATTTTTCTGCCTTAAAACATAACCAAAATGATATTTTTAATCGATAATTAGTTCATTTGATTGCTATTGATCTAAGTCGATGAAAAAATTGAAAAGAATCGATTAGGTTAAGTCCCCCTGTGGCATCAAAAATCAAGGGGCGACCTGTTTTAGTTAGTGCCAGTGTCGTAGCGGAGAATCCGGGGGCCCTGGTGCTAAAATTTTGAAAATGAGAATGTTGAATGAAAAGTTTTAACATTATTTAGATTTTTTTAAATTTCATGATAATTAAACAGAAATTTTGGGGCCTTTTCGGGGGCCCCGGCGCATTGCACCCTCTGCGCCCCCCTCCACTACGCCACTGGTAGTGACATCTCGTAATTAGTGACAAATGTACAAAAACGTCGTGAGATGTATTGAAACATCACATTGGCGGAGGCCTTGGGACAGAATGAAACAATAGAAAAAGAAGGCAGATCGAAGACAAAAACATTAAAACAATCAAAAAATAAGTTAACACCGAGATAATAAATTTACACAAAAAAACAGAAAATTGAGGAAAAGGTGGAAATAAGAAACGTAAACAACATCAAATAAACCAAGAAAGATTCAAGACCTTAGCGCCGCGACTTGAATAGGGATCGCAAAATTCCGTGAAAAGGACTTCTGAAGGGAAAAGGACTTCTTCGGAACCGGTGCTCCCTGTACCGGTACCGTAAAGAAAAACTTTTTAAAATTTAATTTATTTTAAATTTTCGTTTTATTATTCACTTTGGCAGTTTTTTAAATTATATTTTAATGTAAAAATGTTTCTTCTTATGTTGTGAAATATAAAACATATTTTTCAGAAATCGAGAATCAACATCCAAAATTTCCGAGAATCAGTTAAATCGGCATTGTACAAAAAAAAGTCAAGCGACAGCGCAAAGGCGGCATCACCAACCGCAAATTTTGCAAGAAAAAACTTGTCTTTTTCTCTCTAGTATTTTTTTAGCGTTTAATTGTGAAAGGCTTGGCTTTCTGATGTCCCTCTTGGATAGGTTAAAAGATTAGAAGTCCATAATTGATTGAAACATTGATTCGTTTATTGAATCCTGTAAAAAAGTTAAACACAAAAAAAAAACCGACCTGATCCGTTTTGGATCAGGAAATTAAAATCGAGAAAGAAAAATTCACAATTGAAAAAAAAGTAAAGTTCAAACAGAAAAAAAAAGTAAAGGCCACATGGCCAACTTACGTTTCGTCGGTTTCTCGAACGATCCGCTTAGGTTGAAGATCGGCTAATGAATAGGCCGAGGAAATGGTCGTGCGTAAGCACAATCATTTCCCGGACTATTCATTATCGCGCGCGCATGCGTCGATGTTATCACGACGCTCCACTGACGTGTATTCCTACACGTCAGTGGCGAATTAAGGTCACGATTTAATACGCGATTATTAAATGATTTTTAAAGGGCGATTTCGTGCCCGTTACAATTGAATTTTTTGTTTGTTTTTTTCTATAATAATTAGGAATATTAAAATAACGGGAACCGGTTCTGTGGTTTTCCGAATTTCGGCTCGGTACCGGTTCTACCGGTTCCGGTTTTCCCGGTACTGCAATCCCTAGTCCTGAACTAAGATTACCAGAACTTTGATCTTCGCATTAGGTACATATGCAATGAAAGTTGAATGGATTGCGTTAAATCCAATTGATTGAAATTTTCCGTTTAGTAAAAAAAAGAAATCCACTGTTTATTCGCACTTTTTATGCTTTTAATTTAAGAATAGAATGCGAGTTAATTACAATCAAAAAACAATGATATTTGTTGACTCGCACAAATAAACGGGGGGAAAAAATTAAATAAAAAAAAAAATGGAATCTAACAAGTGGAAGACCTATAATTCGGAATGGTATGCAAATTGAACTGAAAAAAAAAAATTTCCATATCCGCTTTTTTCAATTTTTCCTATTTTACATATTTATTGTAAGCTAAAAAGCTGTAGTTAATTTTTTTCAAGTCCATAATCAAAAACTATAAGAGCATTATTTTTTTTATAGGAACAAGGACTTATTACAGAATTTTTCCGGAGATAACGAAAACACATTTTTGTTTTACTAAAATCAAATGATTTCTACCTCTTTTCGTGAATGAAAAAAATAAAAATTCTCGAATTATAACGCCTTAGTTGATAGGGTTGGCATCAAAATATACAAATTATTCATATCGAGAATGATCGTATCACAGTTTCCAATTAAGGGGAACAATTTTCTGCGAAAGGAAAATAAATAACAAAACGCTTTTTCGTTTTTTTTTTTTTTTTTTTTTTTTTTTTTTTTTTGCTCTTTGGTAATTAACGCTGCAAAATGTAACGCAGACTTGACAAAACCTAATTTTTTTTATTTCCGTCCGTGTCTATTTTACCGTGTACCCTTTGTACCCTTTTTAAGGTTTTGCCTTTTTTATTTAACAGTAAAGGTTAAAAAAACGACAGGTTTTTAACTCAGATAAAAAAAATGACTTGAGATCTTTTGAACGGATTATTACATAGTTTTTTCAATTAGCGGTTAACGATCCTCAGGTCTTATACCTACATTAACGTGAATCGCATAGAGATGGAAAAGTTTTTAAATTTTAATTAAAATGACTGCGGTATTGAATAAAATGTGAAATTATAGCTCGGAGGTTACGAACGTTATTAAGAAAACCGAGGGAAACGACCATTAGTCGAGATTTCCCTCTAAAAGTTTAATATCAGTAAAAGTCGAGAAAGAAGAGATGGGGGGGAAAAAAGTTGGATTTCAATTTGAAACTTGGCAACCGTTAATCAAAGCAACTTTTTGAAAAGTCGCCCCCGATGACAAGTGTCGCTTCAAAGGAAAAGTGGAATGGAATATCTTTTTATAAGCATTTCGATTACTCTCTTTTCCTGCCACGACGATATCAAATTCGACAAATGACATTAGAGTAAAAATCAAATTTGTTCCTTTTTTATATTGGAAAATATTTTGTTGGTGCTTGTTTGGAAAAAAAAAAAAGATTGAGGTTGAATGAAATGCTGCTGACGGGAGTAGCCTTGTTATAGAAGTTGCTACTATAAATTTTTATAACATCCTAAAACATTGTCTTGAAGTTTAAATTGGCTTTATAATATTTTTTTATTTAAAAGTTTGGAAAAAAAAGAGGATACAAACCTTTTTAGTAGAAAATTCGCATAAGATTTTAACGGAGAAAAATTTTTAATAAGACTTTAGCTGAATATTTTGCTTCTGCACGTAATCTTTCAGTTTTTCCGTTATTTGAAAAACGAAAAAAAAAATCTCTTGAGCAATGATTAAACATCGTAACTCCAATCCGCGATTTTCCTCGAACTTTTATATTTTTAAAGTGATGCTTCTCTCATTCATTGTCAATGTTACGAAACGGGAAGCAATACTTGTAACTCACTATTGTATTTTGCTTTGGTTTATTGTACATAATATATACAGAAATTTATGATTTTCCTCGCCCGGATGTTAACCATTTTAAACTAAGCTGATTTATTATTAAAACAATTCAAAATGGCGTTTTGTTTATTTCCTCATTTGTTCCCCGTGTTTTTCATTATCATCGTGTCATTAATTAAGAATCGCGCAAAGTCATAATATTTCAACTTCGTTTATGAAAAGAGGTTTTCCGCGTTGATTTGTATTGCGATAAGAAGATAAGATTTATGCATGTAAAACCTTACTAAACTTTATCTCATAAACCATCCCATCCCGTAACTATATTAACTCGAGCTCTATTATATTCTAACAAACTGCTTCAAATTTTTGTTGTTGATTATACATTTGAAAATTTAATATAATTCCTTTCCTTTTCATAAAATTAGACTGTAATTGATATTTATTGCAAATAGAGTTTACCCTGTATATATAATACCCGCGTATGTTCGGGGGGCAGATTTTGACATCATCCGGTTTAAAATATATTATTCAGAGGAAAATATAAAACGGAATTATATAGCTCGCTGTTAGAATCGATCTTTTTTTTTAAATTGAATTTTAGTATGGGGATGTTAATTTTTTATTATAAAACAGACAGGAGGTAAAGGCTTGAAACCTCCAGATAGAAGGGCCTAGCAGGATTAGGGTGTTTCTTATTTTTCGAATTTTCGAATTTCATATGTCTAACCCCCTCAAATTTTCTTTTTGGATTGTTGATAAACGTTAAATTTTTTCAGATTTTTAAAAGGACAGGAAAGTGTGCCTCATAGGCCTTCAATATTTAAAAAATTCTTATAAAAACCAAAAAATCTATTTTTTTTTTTTTTTTGTGAAAAAAAAAACATTAGTTTTTTATCGGAAATATTTGCGTACACCACGAATCTGAAGTCAGATTTTTTATTTTTTATTAAAGTTATTGTGTTAGAAATAAAAATAGGGCAAAAAAGTATCAAATGAGCCAAAAACCGACACATCAATTGAGCAAAAAAAAAAAAAAAAAAATTATTTATGTTTGTCTTACTATTTAGGTATTATTTCTCGAAAACTTTTGCTTTTAGCTTTAGGGTTTCGATTTGAAGCGAAAAAAAAATTAAAACATTTTCAATGCCTAAAAGTTGTCTTGCGGTTACATTTTTTATTAGAAAAGCATTTTTATTAGAAATTATATTTTTTATTATAAGAAAAAAAATAGATTGTAAAGAAAACTTAATATTTTTATTTTGGCTCTTCTGAAACATACTGATTTTATGATTGGCTCAAATGAAATGAATATTTTGGCTCTTTTGATGACAGCGTTTTTAATACGATTGGCTCAAATGAATTGCGCCAAAAAAAAAAAAAAAAAATAGCGTAAAATGACAAAAAATGTTAAGTCCTTAATTTTTCTAATATTTTGACCTCTAGCTCAAAAACTTAGGCAGATATAAAAGAATCTGACTTCAAATTGGTGATCTACGCAAAATTTTCGATAAAACATGACCGTTTTTTCACAAACAAAAAAAAATGATTAACTTTTTGGTTTTTATGGGAATTTTCCAAAATTGAAAGCCTTTGAGGCACACTTTCCCGTCATTTTAAAAATCTGAAAAAAATTCAGCGGTTATTAACAGTCCAAGAGGAAAACTTTGAGGGGGCTAGACATATGAAATTCGAAAATTCGATTCGAAAAATAAGGGGCACTCTAAGCAGGACTCCGAAACTGCCTTCATGGGTGCTGAGTGCAATCAATGCTATTTATTTCTTTTTGCGCTTCTTTAAACTTTTTTTTTTTTTTCAAATCTCTATTTTTCTGAGACCATATTGTATCCCATTTTAGAAATTGAAACAGAGGCAGCAAACAAACGAGTCATTATTTTGACGCGTCGATAACATTTTTCGATATCAGTTTCATCACTTTGCAAAATGGTTATCTATAAAATATGCACTATCTCTCGAATATGCTTTGATGTTCGCGTTCTCGTTTTTTTTTTCGATTTTGAATAACGCTCCAGAAAAATAATTTCACAATTTTTGAAATTGTTCGGTACATCTAGATAATTTAATTTGAAAGATTACGTTCCGGTAGCAGTGTGCTTGTCAAAAAATTTCTTAACTATAAGATCTTTCTCAGTGTAATTTACAACATTTATCTTAGAAGCGTATTTATAAAGTAACCAAGATATCAAAAAATTTGGTTTTCATGGTAAAGGTTTTTGCTATCGTTGCGATCACATAACCGTAGTCTTCATCGTTAAAAATGCAAATTAGATGAGCCATCCTTTTCCTTGGAATATTCCATGCCAGTTTATTGCACAAGAGGATTTACGGCTTTGTTTACTTCCAGTTTAAAAAATATATAAGATTAGTTTTGAGGACGGGAACATGTCTACACGGAATCAAGTTTTGTTTTATTTAAAATCCGCCCCTCGTATGTGTTTTATAATTAAAACAATAATTATGGGTGGTTTGAAATGCTGAATTTATGAGATTAGCGGGAATTAATCCAAAGGTTTTGCGATCAACAGAAATTGAATTTTTATCCTTTTTTTTTCGTAATTAAACTGGAATTTCAGAATTATTGGCTAACGGAAATGAACGTGATGCTTATTTTTTAAATAAAATTAGGTAAATCATTTATTTGTTCATTGAATAAAATTGAAAAAAAAGGAAAGTTATTTTAAAGTTAAAAACTACTCTATTATTTAGCTATATTTTTAGATTATTAATTTCATTAATAAATTTTTAAAGGCATTGTAATGATAGATCACTGATTCATTAGAGAAAAAAAAAATATCCGCCTCGATTTTAAGTTCCTGTTTTTTTTTTTTTTAAACTAAAAACGGTTTCTATGTTTCGCTTACGGCAGTTTCTAAGAAAAGCCCCCAAAAAAATTGATTCGATCTTCAGGGCTTCCAAAAAGTACTGCTTTTGTTCTTTTTCCGTAACTTAGTTCATTTCTCTATGGTTCTCTTCTTTTGACTCGAGGATATTTGCCTCCCTTTCGATTGAATTTTGCAGGAAATCACAAAGAGAAAGTTATGCGTATGCAATAGGGCCAGTTTTCAACCAACTACTTCCTTTGGTGGAAACTTTTTGAGTCCGATTTGCGAAAAAAAAATTCGAAGAGTTTGTGGCTTCAAAATTTCGTAAAGAGCTCTCCGGGAAATAAAAAATAACATTTGAAGGACACGTCTATTATAAAATAGATTCCGTAATTTAATACGACTTACTTCATTTAATTTTTTTTTCTAAAATCTTTACAAAAGTTACATAAAAGGAGGAAAAGTCCCAGTAATGTTGTGCTATGAAAATGGAGCCGTATTTTTTTCTTTGGTGCTATTATTTTTCTCTAGATGGTAATCGGAAGAAAATAGATGGACCGATCGATCAAGATCCAACATCTACAATCGTGCATTGTTATACCGAACGAGGTTTCCCGAACAATACATCACGAGGATCAGTTGAAAAACGAAGGACGTTCGAAGAGTTCTCTCGAACGGGGAGAAACATTCCAATTTTCTTTTTCAATTGTTTCGTTAGTCCTAAAAACCCGAGAAAATAATCCTTTTCTGATTAAATGAGGCAAAAGGCGGTATTGATAGAGTCAATTTAACACATCAAATCATTTTCGATCGAGTTGGTAGTCGTAATTTCCCTCCTGTTGAACGGGAAAAGTCGGCCAAAGTTTCGCTCTTTTTTTTTCCTCCAAGTGACTAATGTTTTTGCCTTTTTTCATTTCGTATTATTTTCCCTTGCCTAAAATGTCGTTTACCTTAAATCACGTGTTCTTTCCCCTTTCCGAACTCTACTACCGGTAGTTTCCTTTCTGTTTTTTTTTAATAAAGGATTGAAGCGTTCGAAGTTTATAACGGTCCTGAAAGTGACGTAAGCACCGTAGGGCGTGCTTAATTTCATGTCTTATTAACTTTCCATTGTTTTCCTCTTTAGATTTTCCATTTACCCTTTGAACATTTTAACCGACCAAACTTTTAAACGACATTGCTGACCACGCTTTTATCCTAATAACTTAAAACCGCCTCTCGCTGTTTTAAAGGATAATATAAAGAAAAATTATTGGAAATTATAGGAAAATACCGGGAAAAAAGATACCTTTGGACACAATTTTAAAGCGATCGAGAAAAAACTGGGTCTAGGATGATAAGGGTTTTTTGAGAAAATGTTGAATCAGTAAGAGTTTGGGTATCCATTCCAAAGCAAGATGTTGTTTCCCTTGGTGAACCATTAGTGGTTATAAATCTACGCTTAACTATCATTAATTCGTTTTGGGAGAAACCAAAAAGTAGTTTCGAAACGAAAATTTCAGCAATGCCGTCCTATGCAGATCTGTTAAAATTACCAGTCGAGCAAATTCCGTTTACTAAAAAGACATTTATTTCGTTCGGTGACCATTACAGCGGTTCATTTTCCTTCTCGGAAACCTGATTAACCTTATGTTGTGGAAAATTTATCGAAGTAGTTTTCCATCCAATTATTTTTGAAATAGTATTAAAAAGATTTTTTTTTTTTTTTTTTATTTGGAAAAAAAACAAGGTAAAAAGAAAATGATTTCGGTTTTTCGTTTTCTCATTTAACCTACCGAGATCCATCTCCTTCTATCCAAAAGATTTTCTTCCTGTCTTTTTTTTTTTTTTTTTTTTTTCTTCTACGTTTTCTTTCGCTTCCGTCTTCGATTCTCTCAGGCCTCTTTTCACAGCATTTGATTATTCTTTTGATTCTTTATTAGAATTTCATGAGTTATTCTTTGTCACAAATCCATTTTATTTAAAGATTTAACCTGTCTCCTTTACGTAATAAATCATTTTCTAGTTCATTTCTTTTGGCGTTAGCAGGATAAATATCGATTTTTCAAATTCGCTAAATCAATTCAGTAAAAATTTTGAAATGAGCGATTCTAATGCTAATTACAAATTTTGGCTATATCTCACACAGGAGTTCTGTGCTAACGGCTTTTATCTTCTGGTTCAATATGTTTCAGCGTTAGAAATATGTTGGCAACATATTCCGCAAAAAACAACTGTTGCAATAAATTTTTATTCTTCATTTTTAATGTTGCACATTTTTCTACTCTAAGACATGTTTTAGTGAGAAGTTTTGTGGTACAAGAAATTTCTAAGTTACTAGCTCCGTGCGTTGGAAGTCAACTGACGTATCTCCATCAGAAATATCATTAGAGATAGTCTGTTTTTAAAATCATGTCACAACAGGTTCACGCCAACGTGAGTGAATAATCGTTAGTCACATGATTTTTTTTCCCCCTAGTAATTGGATCTAGCCTGAGGCCATTTTCCCATCGACATAATTTGGTTTTTAATTGACTTTTTGGAAAGTCTCATTTCTTTCGTAGTTTATTTGATGCTGCGGTCAGATACACGGTTTTTATAGGAACTACTTTTACAGTGAGGTTAAGATCACTGTATTAGTAGTTCCTACAATCCTGCTAGAGGAGGGAATGTCGGTGGTCACCCATCCACAAACTGGCCGTTTTCAATGCTGCTTAACTTCATTGATCACGATGCCGCTAGATGAAACGAGTCACCATTCCGACCTTAGTCACATGATTTTTAACAGAATCAACAGACTATCTCCAATCAAATATTCCTGAAGGAGATACGTCATTTTAGGTTGTGTTCGGTTAAATCATTCGCACATTAGACTGCACATGTCGGATTAAGATTTTTCAAGACGTCTTCCGCCCCCCCTCCCCCCACTCAGAAAAAAAAATTTTTTTTTATGTGGTTAAAATTTTTCAGTTGAGGCCTGTTTGAATATTTCTTGCTGCAAAGCATCATCCTGTAATAGGAAATATTTTTACTCCCCCGCAGCAAATGAACCGGAATATAAAAGACGTTAGGTATAATTAATCCGTATACCAAGGCTCTTTCAAAATGCATTGTTTGCAGATGCTGCCACACTTTCTTTTCGTAATGAGCTTTCTTTTGGAAAAACATACGAGTAATTAGTTTCCCAACTCATTTAAGAAATGCTTTCACACTCGTGGTTCTTGAAATTTTAGAAGATTTTTCCTCCTTCCCGATTTTTTCCGCTAAATTAATTTTATAAATTACGAACAAGAAAACCAACGCGCGGTCGCATCTTTAGTCCTTGTTTAGCTACATCCCTACCCCTTGATTCTGCAAGCACAGAAAGTAAAAGGAAAAAAAAAAAGCTATTCTGAAAACGGAAGCAAATGGCGGCATTACACCGAAAGCCCCCATTTTCCGTGAGAAAAGGAAAACGTTTGCGTAGCTCACGTTTTGTTCATTATAACTTCATCAACTTTCCAAGAAGCGACATTCGGTATCGGAGGTAATGCAGGAAAGTTAACGGGGCGAGAAAGGTTTTCTCAGAGACATGTTGGTGTTGACGTGAAAAAGGAAAAAAATTATTTTTATAGGTAATGCTTTTTTTTTTTTTAACTGAAAACCGTTTCTTAGAAAGATAGCTCCAGTTATTTTGGGCCTTTCCTGAGGGATTTGTTAATTAAAAGCGATCCAAAATATCGAAATCCAACGGGGAAAAAATTAAATAAATGAATTGTTTGATTTTGACAAAGGTACGGAGGGGTTAGATTCGATTATACCTGGAGGGTACAAAACTTGAACGAAATGTCAAATTACTCCGATATCCAATTAACTATAAAGCTTTGGATATTTTACAGGATCCGCAAATGTCGTATGTAAATCAATTAATTCCCGTGAAACATGATAGGTAGCGTCTCTTTTTTAAACCCACGTTTTTTTTTTCTCATTGCTTTTTTTGCACGTGAATTTTTTCCAATTGTAAATCAAGGTTCCTGGCTCGTTCGGAGAAACAAAGAGTACAAAAAGACGTATTTCATTAAATTATCTCGGGTTTCTCAATTTATCTGTTTCCGACTCATATGATGATTTTGATGTCTTGATACTTAATTAATATTCAAGAAAATGTAAAAGCAAACAAAGCCACCTTTCCCGTTAGAGATAAGTTGACCGTAATTCTCATTTCCCTGCGTTTTCGGCGTGGGAATCGGTCCATCTTTTACTATTTGAAACTAGGTCAGGAACGGAGGAAAATTAAAATTGAAATTTCACAATACGATGAAAATGAATTACCCAACGAATGAAAATCGTGCGTGTGTTTCGGGATCTTAATTTTTTTTTGTTGTCTTTCTTAAAAAAAAAAGATGAAAAACGTAACTTGAAGCTCATGAGATTAATTCATATGGTTCAGGAAAAATTGTTTTGAAGAGGGAAATATTTGCTTTATCCCTCTCGCCTGTTTATCCTATTTGCAAGCTTTAACGCGCATTTATTTTTTAATAAATAAGCCCATCCGGGTAGTTATAATCTTTAAATTACTGAAGCAGTTTTCCGCTTTTTGAGTTTTCTAGTTTTTCGGTTTAGCGAGTCAGTAAATATTGTTAGGTATAATATGTTTAATTAAATGATCGATTGGAGTTGACTTCGTAGACTTCAGATCCAAGTGAGTAATATGGGACGTTCAACATATGTTAGGAAAAGGAAAAGTCCGTGCTGCGCGAGAATTTGAAGTAGGCCACGGATTGGAATCTAGTTGTTATAAAAGCCTCCTATGATTAATTGTTAAAAAAAAGTTTTGATCAAAAGAATTTCTTCTTCTGTCAGCTGCGGCTGTTTTTCGATATTTTGGCACTTCCACTCTTAAAAACTGACTAGAAGAATAAGTTTGACTCTAGAAGTGATATGACGGTAATCACTGTGTTAAACCTAGCTGAACCTAGGCAAGGTTAGGTTAGGTTAGGTTAGTTTTCGATACTGCACCATTTCATTCCGTTATCTACACGGTAGGAAACTAGCAACTTATTATTTCACAAAAACGTCGACAAAATCTGACTTCACAGCATGATTAAGAATCAAAAAAACATTCCAAATATACCAATTTAGAAATCTTACCTGATCATCCTAGGGCCCCCCGGGGTGCCCAAAACTTTTTCGTGCGAGTGTTGTATATCATATGAAAGCTCGCTGGATATGTTGTCGAATGAAACCATACCAAAATCTTCAGCTCTTATAGGTACCAAGATATTGCAGTTCAAAGGAGTCCAAATTGAGGGTCTATTTTTGACCCCTTTGAACTACAATATCTCGGTACCTATGTGTGGGGAGATTTCGGTATGGTCTCATCCGACAACATACCCATCGAGCTTTCATATGATATACAACACTCGCGCGAAAAAGTTTTGGCCCCCCTGGGGGCCCCCAGGGGTCCTAGGGTGATCAGGTAAGATTTCAAAATTGGTATATTTGGAATGTCCTTTTGATTTTAATCATGCTGTGAAGTCAAATTTTGTCGACATTTTTGTGAAATAATAAGTTGCTAGTTTCCTACCGTGTCTAGCCGACCATTTAACCGATCAAGTCCAAAATCTAATCATCTCTTTGTCAAGTTGAACGGATCTATCCCGTCAAATATCTTTCCCTGGTTTTCCAGGTTTTGTGAATACATCTTAACCAACCAACCAACCAACCAACTATCCTATAGGCAGACATTGCTCTAAAGATCAAGTGTTGACTATCAGACCTTGTACATACTTCTTACGTTTAAATCCGGTAAAATAATTGCCGATTCAATCACCTAGTTTTTCTTCCTACGGCCGCTGAAGCAAAAAATCTGTAGGCTTTCATTTAAATTTTTAGAGCCGAGTAATCCATGTGATCGACTTAACTAAATGCCCGTTTATAAACGTATAAAGTCTATCTACCATGGCGATGGCGTTGAAAAACTCTCTATTAAAATCGGCCGCGAGAATTTTTGTCCCCGGGGAGTTTGTATGAAAATGGAAATGGATCGCGATTTTATTTAACATGGTGACTGATGTTATATTAGAGACCCGACAGAAAAATGAGTGCGAAATTTTGGAGGCATACGATCATGCGCATTAGTTTTGTAAAAAACAATTGAGTAAAAAGTGCTTTCATAAAACAATTAAAAACATAAATAGACAGAAGAAAAAATCAATACGCTTCATCATATGCCTCCAAAATTTCACGCTCATTGTTTCTGTCGGGTCTCTTTTAATTAAGGGTCTCTATGTTATATTAAAATTGCGCGCCAAAACATTTGAACAATGAAAAAACTGTCGTTGCCGAGATTAAAAAATAAAGAAAAATGAGGTAGGTAGATCAGTGAATGAGGACCTTTAGTGACCGACTATTCTACAAAAAATAATGGCGCTGACTACCCTTAATGTATAGTGGGTATAGGGAAATCAGTGTTAAAAATAAAAATGCTTCAATCGCTTATCTTTTTACATATTTCGGTAGCTTATTGGTACCTTGACTACAATCAGTTGAAATAAAAACTTCATATCATTCCTAAAAAAAAAAAATAGTTTTGTCATTTCCCATAAGAAGCCATGTTTTTATATACATTAAGGACATGCAGCTCCATTGCGGAATAGTTTGTCCCTAATAAGGTCTTCATAGCGTTCCGTGACGACTTTAGGAAGATGGCGAATACAATCGAATAAATTATTATTATTATTATTGATTTTTTTTTTTTTTTTTTTTTTTTTTTTTTTTTTTTACTATGCCAAATGAGTTTACTAGTATCAGTTTTTTGGACAACAAAGGCGGATTTTGCAATTTGATCAGGTTATGACTTGCTTTAAAAAAATAAATCACTTTCCATTTTTATGAATTAGAAATTTCTTGTTAACGCTTATTGAAAAAAAAAATCCTTGAAATCCTGAGATTTTTTCGATGCTATAAGTAGCTTCCAATAAAAAAAAAAAGGCGGGGAGGAAAAAAAAACTTAACCGAACAAAATCGAATCTCTTTTTTATTACAAAGATTTCCACCGCTAAAACCCCGGCGCTGATGGAAACAGAAGAGTAGCTTTTGTTTCGAGTAGTCTAAGGGATAATACCATTATAAAAAACTTACAAAAGTAATTACACATTGGATAAATCCAAGAAAATAAAACTTAAGAGATAATAAAAAACTTTTACGGGGAGAAACCGAAATTGAAGAAACTTAATTTCCGAACGAGATATAGAACCACAGCGAGGTTTCCAACGGATTAGAATGGGGGTTACATCACGTTTTTTTTATTGTTAATATCAGCCGAGAGAATCCTGGATTTTTTTTTTATCTTTTATTTTAATGTAAAAAGGAATTTTATATCTCGGGTGAATAATAAGAATAAATTAATCATAAAAAAATTTTTTTGAAGTTATTCGGTTATTTCTTCATTAAATTTTTTTTTCGGTTTATTTCATTTAATTGGATTACCGTTTGATGGTCGTTTTCAAAAGCTCCAGCTTGAAAAAAAAAAAAAAAGCTTTTTAAATACCTTCTGAACGGATCTGAAAATGATCAAGCCGGTCTCTTTTCTCTCGAATGATAAAAAACGGTGTCGTTTTAAATGCTTTAATCTTTTTTTATTTTTTTACCTTAAGTCGTCAGTGATGTATTGGAGTGGTTTGACTTTCGTTCAGAAAAGAGAACCTTTACGGAAATCCGATTTTTATATTAAAATATCGCAGTCACCACATTCGGGGCTAAAAGCCCCAATCGTAACTTACAGGGCCATCTGTTATTCATGTAGGTGAAGAGTTGAGTAGCAAAATCTGGGGTAACTTTGACATGGTAGGGATATTATTTATAAGGGTATTACAGCTGTAATCCTTCAAATCTTAAATTGATTTATTAACACGTGTTTAACTCTTTCACGATGAATGCAAAACACCTTCGTAACTCGTCTTTTTTGGGTAGTATCAATTTAAAAATAATATTTTTTTTCATACCTATGTCTGTTTTTCCAATTGTCGAGCACTAAAGGAAATAAAAAAAGTCAAAGTTGAATTTTACTCTCACTTACAAGTTTTTAACTCGCCTCAAGGGAGTAATATTCTTCGATTGCTATTTGCAAAATTCCAAATCAAACTGCCTTATTTTTTTCCTTCTTTGCGAAATTGCAGGAGACTTTTTTTTTTTTTTTTTTTTTTTTTTGATTCGAGGATTTAAATATTTTCGATACTATCGGAATCGAATAAAACCCGGTCTTCTCCTATTCGTTGTTAAGGAAGCAATTTAGCAACATTAAAATTTATCACTTTTACCTTTTTCCCTGTTTTTGTGAATGTGTCCACGAATCGTTTTTTCTCTAACCGATATCTCCTTCGAGGTTTTTTTTTCTTTTTTTTTCCTTTACCGGGAAAAGTTAACGAATTTCCCGTCCATTGTTTTGCATTACATACAACCGACGGAAAACAATCTCCCCCGTTTTCTAATGTTTCTTTGAGTTTTCTCCTCCCTTTATTTTTTTTTTTTTTTTTTTTTTTTTTTACTGACGAAATATTCACAAAGGAAAACCCAGTTTAATATTTATGAGGTTTTAGCATGTTATTAATACAAATTTCAGTTTTTTTAACGGAGATGGATCTTTTTCTTTTTTTAGCCATAACAAAAAGTCACGGATGAAAATTTCGAAACATACAAGGTTTTTTTTTTGGCGGGGAGGGTCATTAAAGGAAACAAAAAATAATTTGGAAAAATGAAAAAGGAAACACATAGGAAAATAGCTCACTTGAGATCTCTACGAGGAAAGCAAGTGAAGTGGAATATTTTCGCTTCACCTTGAAAGACGGTCCGGTTTCAGGTCACTGGTCAGATAACAAAGTTTTAAGAGGGATTACTTTAAAAAAACTTATGTACACACTTCTTTTTACGTTCTATCTCTTAATGAAGAAAAGTCGGGAAAATTTAATCCATTGAAGAAGAATCTTCAAAACTAGGAAAATGAAAATTTCCCATTTTCTGAAAATTTAAGTACTTTTAGTGAATTTAAGGTGTTTAACTTTTTCAGTTCTGTCACAAATGCATGAAAGTAAATCCGTGTGTCCGATGTGAACTAACATATCTCCATGGGGAATATGCTTGGAGATTGTCGATTTCGACATTTCGTGAGATCATGTGACCACAAGTTTACACCAACATGAGCGTGCTAACGTGTAGTCACATGATTTTCACCAACAGTCAAAACACACTATCTCCAATTATATTTACGATGGAGATACGTTAGTTTACCTCCGACGCACGGAAATAATGAAATCATCGTCTTATTTCCCCCCCTATGTTTTATATACTTTTTTAAATATCTCCTTTACTGTTTTTTTGATAAATATGATTTACTTAAAATTTAAAACGAAAAAAAACCGGGCGCATACTGTAAATTCAACCGAACGAAAAAAATTAGTGTTTTAATGGATTTTTTTTCTAACTAAAAAGAATATTTGAGCTTCATGAATTCGTCTTTAAAGATCCAACTCAACAGATCTTTTCATTTATCAAAGTCGAATTTTAATGTAATTTCTTTCCAGATTTCACTCAGAAGAAAAAAAAAGCAATATAACGTGAAAATAAAAGAGTGTCTTCTTTTTTAAAATCATTAAAATATTCGTAATTCTTACTCAAAAAAAAAAAAAAAAAAAAAAAAAGGAAATATCAAAGGTTTTTTCTTTGCAATATATTCACACTCCCTATTTTCAACCCTTTTTTCCGCCATCGATTTTTCTAATAAAGAAATTGGATAATTTTAATTATTTTCTAAAAAGTTCGGGGAAAGTTATACAATTTTATATAAGTTGGTGTGAAAATTCAATTTATAAGCAATTTAATAATTCGGGGAAGAAAGGATAACCGGGAGGAGAGAAGGGGAGGGGAGGGGACGAAGCCAAGGGAGAAAATTAATGTCACTAACTGTTTTGGTTAATGTGGAAACTTCGGAGGTTTCTATGAAAAAACTTTCTTTTTTCTTTACCTTCCGATATGCAGGGTTTTAAATCAAATCAGGGGTTGCTAACCTGAAAATATAACGGGGGGGAAAAATTGACAGGGCGAAAGTGAAAAATAACGGTAAATAGTTGCTGCTAACCAAAGGCGCCGTGTTTCAGATTTATAAAAATGTTCTTATCGTTGAAGATCTTGTGATGTCTTAAAAGGTTTCCTTAAAAACAAAAAAACACGAACATCTCACGACGGGGAAAAAAAAATGAGGATGCGAAAGAAAAAAGTTTCATCGGTTAAAACAGATTGAGATTGTCTGCCTGTGAAGTTTCTCAGCCGGAATGAAACTTTTTTTTTTTTTTAAGTTGCAATTGTATGGACCAAGTTTCCGATAAATTTTTTTATTCCTCCCTTCGGTTACGCTAATGGCCGTGTAATTTTGCTGAGTGACCGTAAGATTTTTTTTTTTTTCTCGTATCAAAATTTGCATACATTTTTTCGAACCGTTACTCTCATTTCAACTCCAACTCTCAAAGTTTTTTTTTTTTTTTTTTTTTTTTTGAAGAAAAGGAAAAACCAATTTCTTTGATTTTTATCTTTTCGTAATTAATGCGAAAGAAACTTGGAAATGGAATCGAAGAGAATTTTTATATATCTTGAATTGTCGAAATTGAAAGTTACGAAGCGAAGCGAATGAAAAGAAAAGGGAAGAAAGGGAAAGAAAAAATAACTAAAATGAATTTCGACTGGATGAAAATATTGATTAAATGCAATAACCTGTATGAAATATCAATAAATGAGAGATTTGAGTTTTTCCAAAGTCGTTCAATAGGTTGAAGAGTCCGAGTTGATGAGATAATAAGAGTGTAAAAAACGTTATTTCAAGTTTGGAATGGGCCTCTTGCTGAGACCGGGAACTATAACTCTTCTTTATTGCCCATATATCTTTTGATAAAAGTACTTTTTATTAATTCTTAACGAAACGACAGATACAAATACTTTCAGTCTCGTAGAAAAGCAAACAAGGCACAATTCATTTTGTCTGGTTTTTTTCCCTTTATTTTGTCACTTTCCCGCAATTTATTTCAACAAATGTTTATAGGCCTTCGTTATTTTATTATATATTTTAATGTGATATTTAAAATTTGTTGTCTGTTAAACACGTAGTAAAACAATTGCTTTAAAGCTTGCATTTATTTAATTTTTTTAAGCTAGATCCTAAGTTTCCTATTTAAAATTTCTCCGTTAGTTTTTTTAGTACTTGGAACTGGGTTTGATAAATGGTTGCATATCTTTTTCAACATTTCTTTGAAAAAGATTCAAAGGCAGATCAAAAAATTAGTTATGTAGAAAAGTTTTTAAATGAAACTTTTTTATGTCGGACCTTGAGTGTGGGCGTAACGCGATAAAGACAAGAAAAACATTTTAATATTAATTTAAATATTTTTTTTTAATTTTTTAAAATTAGTTTAAAATTAATCGAAGCTAGTGTAATGAAAAAAGTTAAAATTTCAGTTTACAAAATTTCAATTTGATTTAAAGAAAATTTGATAAAAAACTCTAAAAATTAGTTATAATTTTAGAGGCAAATTCCGTGAAAATCTTATAGAAAACTTTATTTTAATTTAAATAATTGACCCAAAGTGAAGTTTCACTTCAGTTCTAACGCTGTATATCATATAGCGTGTTAAATTTTTTTAAAAATAAGAACAGTTGTTTATTAAACTTTCAGTGATTTTTAACACTTTTTTGTTAAACTACGTCTACGTTAAGGGATCATACAAGTATTATGTAAGCATTTTTTTGCCTTATAAAAAAATTGTACCAACCAACCAACATGTTAAAGGAACTATAAAATGAAATTATGAACTAATGAGACCATTTTTAATCTGAATAATGCAGCAAATATTTTTTAATGGCAAATTTCAAACCTTACGTAAGATATGGAATACCCCCCTCCCCCCTCCGTAAGCAGCATTCCATCAACCCTCCTCCCCTGAAAAGTCCTTACGTAATACTTGTATAATCCCTAACGCCGGACTCGTTTTTTTTTTTTACTCAAATTATTTCTTATGTTTTATTCATCTTTTTCCTGTAGAGAAAGCGATTACATTCGATGAAACTTTGACCGGACAGCTCTTTGATACAAGCCTGGTTATTTATTTATTCTTCTTCTTTTATTTACTTTCTACTTCATCTTCGTTTAGTTAGGAATTTGCTAACGTATGGCTCGTCGATCTTTGTGTCTCTTACAACGAAGTTAAGGGATGAGGAAAACAGAGAAAAAACTAAATTAATGGCTGATTAGATGAATGACGAGTCTTTTTCTTCTTCGCGCGACTTTTGTCATTGTACCGTACTTTTATTTATTTTTTTTCTTCCTTTTTTGTTTTTTTTTTTTTTTGAAAGACGTGACTTGACAAAGTTCGACAGGACGTGAGAAGCTAAAAATTTCTTAAAACCGCTGCGGGTGAAACCCAAAAGTTTTCACGCCCAAAAGTATATTCCCCCCCCCCCCTTTTTTCCGCCGTTCATAAAAACCGTGGGATTTACTCGCGAAATGGAACGTGATATCAGTCCAAACAACCATTGAGAATACAGGATGGTACCCTCAAAAGGTAAGAGGGGCATCCTAACAAATATTGCAAATTTTACGTCGCGTTCTCGGAAAAATATTGAAACGTGTTTGAAAAATCGCATCGAAAGAGAATACACTATTCCGAAGTCAATTCATGTCAAGGAGCGTGTGCGTCACATGTCAAAGTTTGACATAAAATCGCTTTTTTATTTTTCTGCATATACCTTAGAAGAGCAATATCTCCCATATTAGAAATTTTTGAAGAAAATAATTTAATTAAGTTGGTTATTTATGTAGCTCTTTCCTCTGAAATATTAAAGGGAGCTTTTCTTCTTTTAATACTTTAAAGGGATTAACGGTTCGGTAATGTCTTTAAGTTCAATTTATTATCTATTTTTATTACGATCGATGTGACTCTATTTCTGAGAAGTTTTACTTTGTCGTTAACAGATAATGATGGTTGCGTCCTAATGGTACTCAATTCGTCATATAACATTGACTCAAAGCAGAGAAATTTAATTTAATTTCGTGTTTAGATTTAATATTTGGACAACTCTTCCCTCAACCCTGACCTCTTTTCATAAAAAAGTCTTGTATTTTTCTTTTTTGTTAGCGCTTTTTCTTCGACCAGTTTCTTGAAAATCATCGATGTTTGACGTCTTTATAAAAAAAAGAAAATATTTTATTGTTGTTTCGAAATTAGTTCCCAGAACTAATAAAATCGTCTAAGAATCTTTTCTTCGCAAGAAAACTAATAATTAGAAAAGTTTGCTGTCACGAATTCAGATTAATTAAGCGAAGGCAAAAAACGGGTTGCCGAACGGAATAAAATCGAAGTGTCGATTCACGGATGATTGAAATATTGCTTTGACAAACAAATCACTCTTCACAACAAGAAAATTCCCTATTGAACGGTTCTTCAACAATTTTTTGCTCGAGTTCGTAATCGGATTTTCTCGATAAAGTCAAACCGAAAACAATGGCGCATAATAGGGCTTCCTATCATATTTTTGTGGGAAAATTCCCAAGTTATTTTTTTAGGTTAAGGCAAACGAAAATGTCGACATATTTTTATGCCCCGTACACAAATCCGACGATCAAGCTAACACCCCCTTTTCTTGCGAGTGTACGTGACGCAGTCACATAAACGCCGATTCAAAACGTCTACAAACTTTGTAGAGCTTTTTTTTTTTTTTTTTTTTTTTCTCTCTCTTCGGGAAGAGAAATGGTTTTATTATGCTATTTTCAGGGAAGAGTTCAGTTCGAAGAATCTTCCCATGGTTGAAATAGAAAATAATGTTAAGGTAAATATTGGAGACATTCTACAGGAGAATCTTAGACTCGGGAACATGAGTAATGTCTTGCTTGTCGTGACCTGAATTCAGATAGGCTAGTTTCGGATAAAGAAAGAACGAAAGAAAGAGAGAGAAAAATGAACAGTAACTTCATGAGTTATAACATTTTTGTAATTTTCGTATATACGGAAGAAGGAAGGAAAAGGAAAAAAAGTAGAAAAAGACGGGAACAACCTTCATTTTTCACGGGGCCTTGTATTTTTCATTGTAAAATCTCAACTTTTTTTTTTTTTTCCGTGCAAGCTTGTTGGAAATAAAAATGTCGAAGTAGTTTGCTTTAAGAAGTGTATGAATTAAACAGTCTGCACCCGTTTATACGGTGCTTCTTGCACAAACAGTGATAAATGATGGGTAGCTGGAGTGAGCGTTTTCACGGCTTTCATTTCTTTTTATTCAGAGGAAAAAATGACCGGAGAGCTTTCTTTTAACGCTTTTTTTTTTTTGTTGATGGGACTTTAAAAAAAAAAGAGAAATAAAGAAAGTTAATACTCGTTTTCTTTTAACACTGAATTTTTTAATGCCTCAATATTTTGTAACTTTTTTTTAGGATTAAAAGTTGCAATTTGTCATTCTTATAAATTTTCACACTCACGTAATTGGTAATTTATATTGAATTCGATATGGAGGATAGTAGTTCTTTTTTAGAAGATATAAATACACATCCCTAATCCAGTCTGTATTCTGACCTATATATAGCGTGATACTGTCCTTGGCAAGAACGAGGTGTAAAACGGCCGACAACGCCAAAGTGGATAATTAACTGTGCTATACCTCGTTTGCGTTTGAATGCTGACGAAAACGGGGAGGCGGCATTTTTTGAGGGGCCAATGAGAGACCGATTTATTCCTTCTTCTGCATAATAAGCTTAAAAATTGAGAGATTAAGGTGGAACACCAGTGACATCAAAAAACGATGATTTTTGAAAAATTAGTTGTTTTATTTTATTAGAACCATATAAAATTATTTTTCGGCATTTTTTATTTATTCGTGCAAGGTAACAGTTGTTTTTATTTCGAAATGGAATTTTAGAAAGAAAATTTAAAATGAATCAGCATTGACTAGTAATGTCGCTGGTGTTCCACCTCAGTTCTTCATATTTTTATTCGGTATGATTGTAATTTTAGATCCTTGAAAAAGTAACGTTGTTGGTATAATTTTCGTAAGGAAGAGCGTGCCTCATTGTTCCGATGTGTTGTTTGTTTTTTCTTCTTACTTAAAATTCAATGGGAACCTATGAAGGTACCATAATTATTTTTTCATCATTTATAGTCCGAAAATGAAATTTCCCGCCCGTTTTCAAAATAAGAACAAAACCATTTTTAGATTTGCGATACAAAGTACCCTACATATCATGTTACGAAGTGAATGACAGGTCTCGACTAGTAACGGCCCCAACGAACCTGCAGTTTGCGTCTGTCTGCACTTCGCTACCTCCAAAACCTAATGTGTAATATACTATTAACACGAACGTCGATGAACGGGGATATACATTAGGGTGTCTTATTTTTCGATTTTTCGAATTTGAATGAGTGAACCCGCGGAATCGGTTCTCTCTGTGGCACAATATGAACCCTATTCTTTTTCAGATTTTTTTACTCGACGAGGAAACCACCCCGACTTGAGCTTCAAGGTCGGAAAAATTTCCACCGGGATGAAAAAATTGATCATTTTTTTTCTTGAAAAAACAGTCATTTCCTATCAGAAATTTTGCGTAGATCACGAACCTGAACTCCATTTTTTTTTCAAAATCTTGTCTGGTTTTCGAGCTGAAGCAAAAAATGAGCTAAAAAATCAGGACTTACCACTTTACGCGGATTTTTTTTGGCTTTACTTGAAAACCGGACCAGATAAAAAAATCGAGTTCAGATTCGTGGCTATGCAAGATTTCTGATAGTCAACGACTGTTTTTTCAAGAAAAAAATATTATCGATTTTTTCATTCTTATGGAAATTTTCCGACCTTGAAGCGTAAGTCGGGGCGGTTTCTCGTGAAGTCAAAACTCTGAAAAATTTTCGGGTTCAAAAGTTTCCACAGATTTAACCGATTCCGGGGCTGCACTCATTGAAATTCGAAGATTCGCAAAATGAGGGACACCCTAATATACATCCAGTTAGTTTAAGAGAGAAGATTTGATCGTCCGTTTTATTTACAACGAAATATGGAATGGGTGCTTGAGCACCATCACGGCTGATTTTGGGGGTATATTTTTAAAAATTGCAGAACGTTTTTAAAAAATAGTTATGCAACACGCCACACTCTCGTGTGTAGCTTTAGGAGTGGAGCTTCATTGGTTAATGCCGGGAAACTTCTTAAGTTTTCTGGGATTTTCCAAAGATTTTCCTTAATCGTATATATACGATATTTTCCAAAGCGTATATATACGATAGCTGTCGGGAAAGGGTTAGGATAGAACTGAACAAAGTCCGTAAATTTTTTTTTAATTGTAAGGAGGTTCCTCTTAAAGTAAGGTTTGCCATTAAAGAATTTTTCTCGCGGTGAAATGTCAAGGGACTTGGTCGAGTCTTGCCCCCTGTCGAACAGGAATGGAAATGCTAGGTAACCTCAAGCTCGTCTTTGATGTTGCAAAAACTGGGTTTTTCTTCCAAAGAACATAAACCAAATAATCGAAGGGGAGGAAAAGAACGGAAAAATAAAGATAAATTTCAACCCAGATCGTATAAAATTACAGTAAATAACAAGAGATCTCCCTCTCCTGGTGTAAATGAAAAGATATCGATATAGACCATAATGTCATGGGTCTAAGATGAAATATTAGTGATTGGATATTTTATTGGGGACGCGGCGCGGTTAGGATGATTTAAGTTCAAACTTAAAAAAATAAAAAGAGGAAAAATCCGATTACCGATAACCGTTGCGGTGAAAATGAAAGTATTTTGGAACGTCGTCTTCTCACCATATTATTAGGTTAAGCATCGAACGTGCCAACCGAACCGAAAAGAAACGAACGTTTCATTACCTCTTGTTAAAGCCAGTAATTAGAATTCAGTGGATGTGTGTTCGAATGTGTGAGTACGTATGGGAGTTGCTTAACCTATCATCGGCATTACCATTACCAGAGTTGTAATTTCCCCAATTTTTTTTTATGTTACAGGTGCGCGAAAGGCGATTTCCTAAAGGTTTTTCTGCATTTAGAACGACCGGAAGTTAACGAATATACACCTTGGTCTGTTCTCCTTTGCGGGGGAAAGACCGACGTACCACATATAATGTTTAGTTCGGGACCTGGTTTAGTTTTGGAGTTTCACACGGATAAACGATCCAGTAATTCATCGGGCTTTTTGGGTCATTTTAGGTTTATAGATAGGAGTAAGTATAAATATTAAATATTTTTATTCTGTTTCGGGATTAAGGGAAGAGCAAGTATAAATCTTTCCGAATAAAAAAATGTATTCCGACATATTGTTTTTTATCTGCATTTTTTTTTTTTCTCTGGGAAAAAAATGGTTGTCGACAAAGATCTCGAATCGTAATATTTCATTGATTTCGACGTCATTTCAACTAAATCTTTCATTTTGACTTGTAGGGGAAAAAAAGATGTCTTCATAAGGCGATCAGTTTTTTTTTCCAAAAGATTTGACTTGCGTAATACATTTTTGTGCAATCATCTTTAAGAGGCATTCAGTTTTTTTCTTCTTGAAGGTTTTCAATTGTTTAATAATGAACAGTTATAAGTAGGACCCACTTATGACGAACGAGCTTAAAACAAAATCCTGGTTATAACGAACAAAAATTTGAAGCGACTCATTTATAGCGAATTTAAAGAAAAAAAAATCTGATTAAAAATGCATTAAATGACTGGAAATGGACCGGACCCTCCTAGGGATTGCAATACCGATACTACCGAAACCAGTAGTACCGGTTTTTCGGTAAATTTGGATGCCGGTACTACAGTTAAAAAACCTTCGGTACTACCGGTGTTTTTCCAAAAATTAAAAAAATGATATAAGGTAAAGTTTAATTGAAAATATTAAATTATGCTTTCATTTCTATTTCAAATCGAGAAATTCTTCGAATTAATTGGTTGACGCGGCGCTTTCTCTTTGATGCAAAGCTACCTTGGCTAAAAAAATTTTACATAATCTTATTTTTATTTTTTTATTTATTTATTTATTTTTTTTTCAATGCAAACATTCTCGGAATTGATCGGGTGCGGGTCAGGTCGTATCATGAGAAGCGGCTTTGATGAAAGCCGCCTTCTCCTTATTTTCGGTTACATTTTCTTGGAAACTATTATATCTTTCGAAATTAGGGTATTCAAAGAACCGACTTTTGTTTTCTGCTTGTTTTTACTCTTTCCGACTCGTAAGTTTATAATTTATTCAGCATTTTCGGAACTTCCGAGCAAGCAGCAATAAAAAAAAATTGTTCGTAATGGCTAGTCGTGAAGTGAAAGATTCCGTAATGGAAACAATTAAAATTCTGGGATATGCCAGTTTCTAAAATCAGTTATTTGAAATTTTTGTACCAAATTAAAAACAAGATTAAGTGATTTAAGCTTAGATTCTCTTTGTTTCTTAAAAGCTTTTTTAAAACAAAAAATGTTTAAATCTTAAAATTTGTAATTTTTGTTTTCGAAATTTTTGATTTTTTCATTTTTTAGATATATCAAATATTCTTTTTTAAACTTAAGTTTACGTTTTGAACAGCTGTTTAAGCTAGTGGTTCAATTTACACCTTAGTAATAAATTTAGATTCTACACCCTTAAAAACTATGGATTTGAGTACCATGGCATGAATGAGGTTTAAAATTTTCGGTAGTACCGGTAGTACACGGTATTGGAAAAAGTCCGGCATTTTGCAATTCCTAGGACCCTCCTTAGGTCAACACAAATTGTGAAAGCAATCTTATTCAATTTTTAGCTAAAAAATAAAACCAAAAAATCGATGTTTCAATAAACAGTAAACCAAGGGATTTTAAGAACGTTTCTGGTGTTTTCAAACTACTTATGAAATCAAAGTATACGGTAAAAAATTTTATGTTAAAAGTAACATAATTTGCCTGTAGCCTCGAACAAAACACTAAAAACAAAAGAATGCCTTATGGACAATAACATTCTATTTTTTTTAACATAAAAAATGTGTAGCCCTTTTTTAGCAAGTTAACCTAAAATGTTTTACCCTGCACTGAAAAACCAAAAATTTTGATTTCTTATTAGATCGGCCATAATGAATATTTTCACGCTTCCTTCAATTTTGTTATAAATGAGCTCGATTGTATTTGAGAAATTCTGATTATATTTTAATTTTCTGGCAATCGATATTTTACAAGACATAATCAAAATAACGAGAGCAAATTAAGCCTAATTAAGGACAACCCAACGAAAAAGCCTTTTTCTTCAACCCTTGTCTTGCCATCTCAGAAAAGTCGCAATGTTTTTCAAATCCGTACTTAGAAAAAATAAATAAAAAAAAAATCCAACCTTTTCATTTCGGATTTTCCATAACGAAATAAGAAAATATAAGAAGAAGAAACAAACGACTTCTCATAAATGAAGCTGTTAAATTCAAGGTATAAATATTAAATGGCTGAAGAAAAAAGAATCATACGTTTCCTTCATCCCTCTCGTTTAAAAAAAAAAACGAGGGAAGAAGGTGGAAGATAAACGTAAAGATGAAATAAAAAGTTTTAAAGTCGTTACAAAAGTTAAAGAAGAATAAAATAGTAAGTTATAATATAACGTAATGATTTTTTTTTAAGTTTCTGAGATAAAAGTTGAGCACGGCTCAGTTAACTAATGAAGAAGACTTTATTTATCCAAATATGGCATCCCCGTTGCAAACGTTAGCGAAAACAAACAAAAAATGAAATAAAAATTCCACTTTTTTCTCCTTTTTTGATTAATTTTTTTTTCTTATCCCTTTTTCGTATTCTTTCAGAAACCAAAGAACGAAACTAATATAATTTCGTCACAGATTTAAAACAAGCTAACGATGCTTTTTTTTTTTTTTTTTAACAATATAAGGTTTTTCAACTGTTTTTAAATTTGAAGAATAATCGTTGTTCGCTTTTCTTTTATTTCTTTTTCGAAGGATCATGTTTTGAAGACATCAGCATTGCTTAAACGATATACGAGTCTAGAGCCTATCATTAAAATACAACACGTTTTGAAATGATGCGGTATAAAAAAAAAGGAAGGTAAAACGAGGAAGAGGGATAGAAGCGCTTTAAGTTAATCCGGCGAAAAACCTTTAAACGGAAAAAACGTGGTTCGGAAAATTAATACAAGTGTAAATTGAAAACTTGACCTAAAGTAAAATGCGAATAAGGGGATCAGTAAAGTTGCCTCAAGCTTGTTTATAGGGTGTTTGTTGTTTTTGTCGTTCCGTTTTTTGGATCATTTCGCCGGGAAAAAAGGATAGTTGTTCCCTCTATTCAGAAGGCCTTGTTTTCCAAAAATGTCTAAAGCTACAGTATTTTTTTCTGGATTTTTCCTTTGCCCCTTGGAGGACGGGACGGGGGTTTAAAATGCAACCCCCTCAAAAATTTACAAAAAATCAAAAATATTGTGTGCAAAACCTGAACTACGTATCTTTATTCCAATACGTGCCTGTAAGGACTTCGATTTTTCCATTTAAAGTACATTGGCATTTTTCGATTTTCACGATTTATTTATTTACCTATTCATTTTTTTAAATTAAACAGATGAAAATTCCATTATTAAGTTCTGTTTCTACTTACATTAGGGAGCATTCAAGTATTACGTAAGACTTCTTTTTTTTGGTTTTCCGACCCCCTCCCCCCCGTCGTAGGATTTAGTAAGATTTCTTTGACCTCCCCCACTTTTTTTTCTTTACCGCCAACTTAAAAAAACGTCTTACACACAGTAAAAAATTTTATGTCAAAATCAACATAAATCAACATAAGCAGGTCCACATACTTTTTATGTTGTTTTTGTTTTATGTTTGCCTTATGGGACAAACAACATAAAAAATTTATGTGGACCTCTTAGAACATATTTACATAATATTTTTTACTGTGCAGAATTTCAGAAAAAACATATTTCTTAAAATTAAAGTACAATTTTTTTTTAAATAGAAGAGGGTGGTAAATGGAGAGATGTCCAATTTTGATATTAAATTGTAATTTTTTTGAACAATAAATAAGGGATGTAATTAATTTTTAAGGGATTCCTTGCACCCCCTCCCCCCTTAAGCATTATTTTGACCTTTCAAGACCCCCCCCCCCATTATAATAAGCAAAAATAGGCTTCCTCTTAAGGAGATTTAACATTAGCGTAAGCATGTCGGAGACCCTCCCCTCTTCAGTGCTTACGTAATACTTTTATGATCCCTAATAATGAAAATACTTACGTGAGATTTTCAGAAACCCCCCCGCCTCTTCCATGTAAAAAAACCGTAAGAATTTCTTGCACCCCCTCCCCGCTTCCGGTCTTACGTAATTCTTGAACGCTCTCAATATGTACTGTATGTAGGTAGCTTTTTGAAGATTTTCAATTCAACTTTTTTCGAATGACTTGCAAAATTGTAAATTGAGCCTAAATACTCGACTTTTAAGCAACCTCACGGCGTTGGAGAAATAGTTTAATTAAAATTTTCGAAATTTTTATAGGTGCTCCCTGCCGGAAATTTAAACTGGAAAATAAAAACGGGAAAATTCTATCTTGATCCAATACTGGTCCAGTCATGGTAAAATTTCCAATATTGTCCAACATCGGATGCCAAAAGTCCAGTCTTGATAGGCGTCACATGCCAACCTATTCCCCCCAGATGAGTCCAAATTTGATCTATTTAATTTTTCCACCAGGGCTGGATGTGTAAGTAGAAATCAGGTTTTACAGTAGATTTTTCATCTGTCTAATCTGCAGGGGAAAAATCGTGAAGACCGAAAAATCTCCATGTATTTTAAATATGGAAAAATCAAAGTCATCACAGGAACATGTTGAAGTAAAGATACGGAGTTCACGTTTTTACACAATATTTTTTATATATTTTTTTTAGATTTCTAAAGAGAGCGGCACTACCGAAATATTTTACTCCCCCTAGCAAGTTTTAGTAGGATAATGGAGAGTTGAATATATCGGTTGAAAAAAAAAAAACCTTTGCAAACTTTACGAATATCCAGAATAAAATAATATTCTTGGATTTCTGCGTGTACTCGAATCTTATCGGGTTTTAGTCCAGAAATGGCCTGATTTCTATTCCGCTGTTGAATCGACCGAAAATAATTCAAAAAGGGTGAGCGGAATATACATACCTATAGACAAAACAAATTCATAATAATGATTTCAATTCGTTTCTATGGAAATGTAATCGGGAAAATTTTCTGAGGGCACTGGAACACAGGGAAATGGAAAATTTCTTTGGGAGGTTGCAGGGTATTTTCATGTCAAAAGGAAATATAATGCAGATTACAGTTATTCTAAAATCTTGAAAATCGCCATAATCTCTAATAGCTATTACATACACTCGAAATATTGATAATGAAACGCTAACTAACTTTCCCTTATTTTTGTTATTTACTTTGAACGCAAAATGGACATTAAGAATGCATGCGATAAGGTATAATCATACCTGTCGAGACGTTAGGACGCCATGTGAGAAAGTAAAATGCTTTTCACTTTCCCTTAATGGAAAACTTTAAAATCGAATCATATTTTATTTATAGGAAAGTAAATAATGAATGAAAGCACGTGGTGACACTCGGGGGGAAAAAGTCAAAAAAATTAATCGAATTTTCTTGTTCATTTTGAATCAAAAAATTGCTTCCAAATCTTTCCAGCACTCGTTTCAATTATAAGAATTTCGTTTCCTTTCATTGCAAATCTTTTTTTTTATTCTTTCGTTGCCGATTCAGCGTTTTTATATTTAAATTAAATCCGGGAAACGATTTCATCACAATATCCTTTTTTTTTCTTTTCATCTCGATTCCCGGTCATTAAGTCTGCTTCCTATTGTTACGAAACAAATGAAAAAAGAAAGGAAAACGATAATTCGATTATCCGAACGGGGGAGAAAAAAAACGAAATCGATTCTAACGTCCTTGCAAAGCGAAAAATAGACACCTGTCAGCGATTTCGCATGCAAAGATTTTTCACCGTGATAAAAAGCATCCATGTCAATAAAAAGAGGGAAAAAGAAAAGGGGAAAGGGGGGGGGATCGTCAGAAAATTACAGGAACCGGTTAACGAACCATACCTCATTTTCCCATCAATCAAGGATTAGCTTTACTCTTTCTGCCATGTTTTGCTCCTTGTTGAAATATAAAAAATAGTTTTATTTCTAAGTAAAACGATTGTTAAGATAATTCGAGAATATACATAAAGAAAAAATAAAGCACTAAAAGGATGGGAAAAGCATATCGCATAATTCCGGATTCTGCTTTATATCTGTCAAGAGGAAACAAAGAATATATAAAAAAAAGTCTTGCTGTCAACAAACCGTCTTACTAAAATAAGGAATGAGGGAAAGAAACCGCGGAATTAAGAAAAAAAGAAAAAGCCTAAGCACAAAGATTCAAGTCTTGTAAGCTAACTGAGTGAGACGCATTTGAAAAACTAAGACGGATAAGAATGTAACTTGGCGGCAATGCTTTTTTATTTTTTTAATATTTCATGTGGTTGTGAATATGTTGGGAGCTTTCACTTTAAATGAAATCATTTAGAAAGATTTTTCTGGAAGAATACCACGGGGAAATAAAACTGAATCCTTGTAATAAAAAATATGAAAATTAATCTCGTTGAAAATTAAAGCGTTGTTTTTCTCTCGGCTCAAAAGAAGAACGTATAAATGGGACACTCCCAGGGTTAATTTTAACATTGATATTTTAATATTTAGTTTTATATTTAAAATTGCTTCAATTATAATCTGAAAATGCTGTACCGTACCAGGGGGTCACTTTTTACACTTTTTCACGTTTTTTCCAAAAACAGATGTAAAATGTAGAGAACAAAATTCATATCTGTTTATACCAACATAAAGAGGCGTTTTTCAGCTTTAATTTGGTACCCTGTTAAAATATCTATACTTGTTCTAACACGAATAAAAACTCGATTTTTCAAAAGGTGTCGTTCTAACAAAAATGGGGTTACTTTTTACAATCATGTTTATACCTGAATATCTTTGCTAATTGAAGAGGATATGACAAATTATTGACTTCTGTAAACGGAAAATGTCTTAATAAAACGATTTGTACCTTTTTAGATGTTCTATTAATGACTTTCGCTATTTATTTAAAAAAAATTAGTGACGTAGTAAAAACGTAATCAAAACGTTGGAAACGTTGTCGATTCGTTGTGAATTTAGCACCCATAGGACATCGCCATTGAAATATCTGTACAAAGTACGGTCGTATAGACAGGTCAGGAAACTCCTATCCCTTATACATTGGAGATCATGTCCCGCTTAACTGCGCAAAAATTAGTTCTTCCTTTCTACCACCGTAAGCGCTACTTGTAAGAGAGACGCTTTTTGATTGGTCGTTGAGATTTGAGGCCGACGATGGCGGCCCACAGCCGTATAGACGTCTATATTGCCATCGTCCCAACTTAAACGATTAGACATGCTGCGGCTCTCTAGATGCAGCGCAGCCAGTGGCCCATTTTAGAACTAATTTTTGCGTAGTTAAGCGGGACATGAACGGCACAGGAAGTTTCCGGACCTGTCTATACGACCGTGGTACAAAGTAACCCCATTGATGGTAATTTTTTTTTTTTCTAATAGTTTAATTTTGAGTGAAATTACGATGATTTTTTAAGGGACTATATAGGGCAAGTGAGAAAAGCAATTTATTATTTTACCATGACCAGTGGATGCAGCAGAATGCATCTTAGTATTTTAGGTTGCACGATTTCTTAATTTTTTATTCGTATTAAAAACTTAATTATTTTCGTTATAGGCCTAAAACAAGTTTAGGCAACTAGGCTTAAACTAGCATTCAAAAATAATCAATGATTTAGAATAAGTTTAATTTTTGAAAAAATTCTTATCCGTTTTCAAGTATTTTTAAAAAATAAAAGTCTCAAAAATAACCCCCTGGAGTAAAAAGTAGCCCCCTGGTACGGTAATTCGACGACAGTTTTTGGTATTTTTCGATGGAGTTACAAACAATTAATTTAGTATTGTTCCAATGAACGGAAAGTAAAACAGTAAAAATGAATTGAATTAGATTCAATTGGACTGTTTTCCAATAAAATAAGAAAGGGGAAACGAACGAGGACAAGAGGAGTCGGGAAGAGGTTGTTTTGGGTACTGACGTATTGTCAGCACTAAACACCTTTGTTCAAATAAGCTGACATTGTCGTTGTCAGCAACTCAACTTTTCGCGAACATCTTTCCTCGTCTTGTTGATTCCGATGCTATGTAAAAGCTTGTAAGTCCTTTAGGGACTTTTAAAAGTGAACATGCCTTGTTTCCACCCCAGGCGAGCAGGAAATTGATGGAACCGACGTCTCTTGCGGTTTTTAGTTAGACCTTAACAGCACATCGCATTTTAGAACATACAGACGAAACCACGTATTAACGTTGTTTGAAGGTTGAAAATAAATGAGTGTGCAAAAAAAAAAAAAAGCTCCATTCCAAGAACTCTGTCTCGGTTGGGATTTCAGTTTATTGCTAAAATCGTTGGAGAGAAAAAAAAACCCTACGGAATCGGCACTTGTATTCCAAATGGTAACATACATGGGTTGAATGTGATAGGATATAGGAAGGAAAGCCCGGAACGGGAGTCACTTGGGGAACGATTGAAATAAGTTTCGTGAAAGCTTTATTGTAGATTTATCATTCGTTGGTTTGAGTATAGTTATACATTCGCTTCTTTTTTTTTTTTTTTTTTTTTTTTTTTTTTTTGCCCCTCTCTCCTCTCAAGCTTTTCTTCTTATTTACACCTCGACATGTTTTGAAGGAGAATAACTTGAAAGTCATAAATTTTCGGAGGAAGAAAAGTAGAAACGTGATGATATTGCATATGATTAAAACATGAGTAGTATATGCATACGTATATACGGTATGAGTATATTGAAAAGAAACGGCTTTTTCGACAACGAGAAAAATGATATTAACTTGAAGGGAAGTTTTGAGAATATGTCTCCTTTTAAGTGAAATAACATGAACAAGCACGACAGAGAATAAAGAAGTTTTTTATGTGTGTATAACGCCTCCGGTTGTGAAACCAGGTGATGCAAGCTTTTAGATACATTTTGTATGAGTATTAAAAATTCTGCAATTAATAATTCGTAGTCATAAAAACTATAAATGCTTGTATTTGGAAAACGATGTTTTTCGAGCCACGGTCAAAAGAAAGGTTTCGGAATGAGTCAAATGCTTAAAATAGCGTGGGAAAATTTAATTCCGTTTTTAGTCACGTTATTTTTCAAGATGTTTCTAAATAAGTTTGACGGTAGTCATTTTCCCATTAAGTAATTTCGCTCCTGCATGCATGTCATACGGACGACACCGTTCCTTAAAGGCTTTGATCGTAAACTCACTCCTTTCTTTCTTTTAAAAACATTTTTTTTTGTCATACATATGTTGTAGGATACGATGACGGAAAAAAAAAATGTCATTTGAATTTCGCATCGAGGGGAAACGCAATTACGTCGATTCAACGTTTCTTCTCTTCACACATGACGCAATCATTATCGCGTTATTAATCGAAAAAAATATTTGCATAAGCGAATCTCCACTTTGGGAATATGATGGCTTATCAGTTTTAACGCTTTTTTTCCTCCTGCTGTACCAGAGTATCATCCGCATTTAGTTGATGCGCTTTCGATAAACCTTTTTTTAGACTGTTAAAATTCGCTTTCGGTAATTTCAGGACAAAAAAAAAAAAAAAAAATACGGTTGGTCATTTAAAATGCAAAAGGTGTTTGCGGAAAAACCGGCAAGGGGAAAAAATTTTTTACTCCCCCCCCCAGTTGTCCTCCCCATTGGTGGGTGTTATATGGACCAACAATCAACTTATTTATCCAATTTAGAGACTGTGTCCTCTCGACCAGCCCTGATCCGTCCTTCAAAATGAGAGGATCAAGCCCTCAAAACTTAAATAAACGTGGGAAAAATTGCATTGACGGTTTCGTGCTTCATTTTTAATTCTTTTGTATTTTTTGAAAATGAAAAAAAATATAATTTCTCGAACGTAAATAGGACATAATGGAACAGAAATAGCGATAAAAATGTATAGGGAAAGGGTTTGGGATGACCGGAATCGGAGATAAGAGGCGAAAAATTTTATCCATTTGGCTTTTCGCTCGAAAAAAAAAAAATTAAATATAACGTGTCATTTTAGGGAAAAAAAAGCCCTCTGCAGGTGAAATAAAATATCCCGAAGCACACAGAGACCAACTTAATTCAAAATGTATACGTTTTGTTCACACTATGAACTTAATTGCTATTTATTATTAACCCAAAACAACGGGTGGTGCTTACTAACTTTTAAAAAATGCTCTCGTTTACATAACTTACTCCCTTAATAAAGATATTTTCAGTGTTTTACCGTGCTTTGACGCGTTAACACGACATACGTTAATATTTATTTTACAAAAAACGGTTATTTGATGGTTTTATTCCGCTTTACGGCTTTTTTTTTTTTTTTTTATTTTTTTTTTTTTTAGAAAAAACAAACGTAAATACAACATTTACGAATATGATTGAAATTCCTAGAATAAAATGGTTTTTCCGCACTCCTGTCATTTCATTTCTTATGAACTGTTGATCAGGTGTTCCACGGTTAAAAGCATGGTTTTTTCAGGGAAAATCCGCCTGTGTATAAAGTTTCAGAATCCCAGATGAGAGAAACAACAATAGTCCTTTGTCCGAGAAATCATCATAAGCCGCTTAAGATGAAAGCAATAGAGGGAAGGAGATATGGAACTCAGAGAGTTTTATGTTATATATGTATACTCTTCTTGCAGTGAAAAGGTTGTCAGCTTTCTTTTCCTCGTTTCTTCCTTGAGTCAAATCACGCACCAAAGTCCTGAAAAATTATTAAAGTACTCGTGCGTTATCAACATTTTCCCCATTTTCATATCGTCCTTTCATTCGTATTTGTACAACGTATTTTTTTGTTCTTTAAAAAATTAAACAAAAGTTCCACGTATTTATTCCTTCTCCTTCATGCGTTCATTTTTCATAACTTTAAACCGGATTAATGTATCACTAATTTCTTTTTGTAACAGCTTTCGGCTATTCTAAAAAAACAGTTTTAAAGAATGGCGATGAAAGTATATTGTTTTAAGGTTCTAGTTCCTTTACATAACCGGCCGGTCAGCCGGGCGGTAAAAATTTTTTAACAATAAAAAAAGTTTAATATTTTTTTTTTTAATTCGGTTTTTCACACATGAAAATGACATCGGATCGCACTGAAACCGCGGCAAAACGTTTTGTTATACTTAAAAGGTAAAGATTCGCTACTGAAATTGCATGAAAAAGGCTTTATGGTTCCTAAATTTAATAATTTTTTAAAATGTTTTCGAAAAAAAAATAAGACCGCCATTTTTGTTTTTGTTGTTGAAACAGTTCGTGGATTCACCGCTAGAGCGCTGCACTAGTCTCTCGGAAACAAAACATTTTTTTTTGCTGCGAAAACAATTAAAAATTATGAAATATAAGAACAATTAACTCTTGTTCATGCATTTAATATCGTGGATCTTCATCTCTGAAGATAACTAAACGTTTTGGTACGGTTTCGGTGAAGTTAGACTCCGTTTTCATGTATAAAATATTGGAATAAAAAAAAATTTTTTTAAATATTTTTTTATCGTTAAAATGTATACACCGCCCGGCTAACCGGCCGGTTATGTAAACGAACTAGAACCTTAAAAGGTGAATAACAAAACCGTTCAAAAATTCGATTTTTTTATTTTATCTAAAAAAAAAAAATCTTTCTTGTTTTCGCTTTCCAACAAAAAGTGCTCAAGTACAAAAGGGAAAGAAGTGGAAAAGCATTTCCTTACAAGGATAAAGGAGGTACAAAAAAGTTTTTTGCACGACAAAACACTGCTTTTATAGCAAAGCTGCATTCTTCGTCTTACCTCCTTTGTTTTAAATTACATTTTTTACGGTGTTCTGATTTAAGTTTGATTATTTTTTTCCTCCTTTGCTGTTGATCTTCCTTTTATCCCTCCTTTTTTTATAAGAGATATTATAATACGTCTTTATTTTATTGAGTTACCGGTATGATATTATATACATCATTTATTATAATACGTCTTTCTTCCTTGAGTCGAATCACGCAGCAAAGTCCTGAAAAATTAATAAAGTACTCACGCGTTATCAGCAAACGAAATAGTATATTTCATTACTAGGGCATTATAGATGAAATAACACCGAAACGAAATTGCCGCTTGAACGAAGCAAGGGCGGAAATCGTCTGGTTGTTATTTTACCCATAATGCTTTAGTCTAGAGACCCTAAATTAAAAAAGACTGGCAAACAAATTTGGCGCGAAAAAGCGGTGCTCACTGATGAAAATTTTTGCTTAAATGGCCGCTATAAACTGTTTCAACGTGTATTTGTTCACCGGTTCACCCAAAAAAATGCTGCTTTGGGTCTAAGCAAAAATGCTTTGCGACAAAGCATTTTTGCATAACTTAGGTCTAAGCAGTAAAAATGTTTTGTGCCAAGACTCGTCAGTGCTTGCCGCAATGCATAATGTCGTCAAGTCTAGTGAATATGCTTTGCGGCAAAGCATATTTGCTTTGCGACAAGCACTCACCAGTCTTGTCGCTAAGCAACATCGCTTGTGTTGCGATCGAGGTTATTCATTTTTTTTGGTGTTCCTTAAAAAAAAACGAATTTTGAAGGCTAACATCTTATCAAGGCAACAAAACACTTAGTGCTGTTCAGCTACTAGAAAAAACCACCAATTAAGTTGGATTTATTAGTTTTCTAATAGGGAGCAAAACAAAAAAATTCGCCATTTTTTACTTTGCTGCAATATGCAGCGGCAGTTTTGCTAAGATTCCGAAAATTCCAACGTATCAGTGCGCATAATGAGTGAGCACCGATTTTTCGAGCCTATTTTTCTTGCCGGCCTCTTCTAATTTAGGGTCTCTACTTCAGTCAATGAAGATTCTTTTCTTTATATGTCACACGCCTGCAGAGGAATTTTCGACAATACTACCAACATCGCTTTTTAGTTTGGCACACTTGCTTTTGCACCAAAAAGAAAATATAAACCGTATGCACGAAGGGGAAATAATGGAAATGGGGGGTTCACCACGTGATAGACCACGTGATTAATTGAAGGGTCGCCATATTGTGGAGTGATTTAAATACAATGGATTACTTACTCCACAATATGGCGGATGGTATGCATATTATTTAACTAGACTGACGGGATCTCGTTAAAAAGGAACTCTTTTCCCTCCGTGCATCAGGTCTATTCTTGTTGCTGATGACGTCAGAGGCATGATATCTGCGAAATGTCATGCAGGTAATGTGATATAATGAGGCATTTTTGGTTTATTATGAAGCTAATATCTTCGAAGCAGACGATCACTGATAAAAGAGGGATTTCATTCACGCATAAACAAAAGTCTTTATTGTCGAGTTAATATGGCGAAAAATTATCTGCCTTTAATTTTGAAGAGCGTTAATTTTCATTAAAATATATTTCGGTCATAACTTTCTTTTTTCACAAAAATCATAATTAAAAATTGCTTTTAACGAATTATTCTCCATTCGATAGACAAAAACCGTGGAATACTCCTTTTTTTTATATTTTTTTATTAAAATAAAATCGGAGTTCCGGGTCTTTGATAGAGATTTCAACCGTTAACTGTTAAACCGAATCATTAGAGTTTGTAACTGGTCCGACTTAATTGATTGCTTAAGGCTTTATCAATTTAGCAGCATGAAAAACCGATTAAAATGAAACTTTCTTCCTCTCCTCACTCCTAACCTATTTTTATTTTTTACCCGCATAACTTCTCTCCGGCCTTTTTCCCTTTTTGCCGGATATAAAAGTCAATTCAGGTCGCGGTCATTATTAAATACTCCTCCCCTAAAATAAAAGGGAGATTTTTTTTTTTTTTTTTTAAACTGTCCGCCGTTTTAATGTGAACATCGTAAGGATAAACGAAAGACAAAACTGAAAAAAGAAATGGAGGAAAAGGAAGATAAAAGCCGAGAACATGTGCTCGTGTCATTCGGATTTTCTTTTATGGTTTTTCAAGATGCAATCAAACCAAAGAAAAAAAAACTAAGAAAATCAATTTTCTGAATCAACGAAGAGCTAGCTCAAGTTACAAGATACAAAATGGGATTTCTTTTTCGTCAACTTTAATTATTTTTTAATCGACAAGTCAAAAGCAATCCGTCTGGTTGTTTTTGATAAATTTCGACGAGTTTTTGATACAAAACAAAAAGGATTAATGCAGCTAATGAGAGTATGTACAAACCGTGTTACAAGTTTCCCTACGTAAAATTTCAAATTTAATTGATGTGGTAGGGCTTCAAATAAATAGTAATTGGAGTTAATTTCATAAGTTTCGAAATAATTTTAAACTTTCGTTTTAATAAAACCTTTTATTTATTTGAAATATTTTCATTTTACTTCTGAAATATGTTGCATTTTACATTTGAAAGGAGGAATCTTTTGATCAAAATGAAAATTTTAGCGCTTTCTCGCGTTGTTCAATTTCCAGAAATTCCTTAAATCAAAATCAAGATCATCATTTTTTAAACGCGGCGCGGCGATTCAACCAAAAACGTTCCGTCTTTTTTTTTTTTTAAGCAAGGAATTTCTGCCACTCTTTGGTTGGATTTACAACTAAAGCTTATAGAGATGGTACGGATAATTTTTTCATTGTTGTATTAAAAGGATAAAATGTTACCGCAGGGAAATTCAAACATTTCGTCCTTGATGAATGAATTTTCCCCATTCCCGGTTAAACCAGGCAAATGAGAATGAAGATGTGACCTAGAATTGTTTTTTCCCTATCTTTTCGTACCCACTCAAAAGTATAATCAACTTATTGAAATAAAAAAATTGTAAAAAAAAAATGTTGTTTTACTTTCAGGATTATTTCATACTGACGGACAGAAGCTCCCTGGCACAATGTGCGATTATCAGTTCATCAGCTCAAATTATTCACTCACACATGGGAAATTTTATTCGCCGAGATATCCGTCGAGTTATCCAAAGAATATCAAATGTGCATATAGATTCAGAGCGAAACTAAAGGAGAGGATTCGAATCGTATTCGAGGAAGTGGCCTTACAAAAAGGAGACCTTAGGTAAATATATAAAAATTAGTATATAGATATTGTAAGTAAAAAACGATCTTCGTATTGGTGGTAATTTGCTTAGCCCCCACTCCGTCCTCTCTCATTGAAACGATTGCTGAAAAACTGGTGTTCTTGAGCACATTTTGGGCATATATTTGGGTTTCGGTTTAAAGTGACCCTTATTTTACGAATATTTAAATATTTGAAAAAATGAAAATAAAATTGCCTGATTTTCTTTTGGATTTTCGGAAATCGTTTAGCCGTTCCCGTTAAAGTCTACAAAAAAAAAGTGTGTGGAATTTTGTTGCTGACCAAAAAAATAGTTTCATTAGTGGGTAAAAACATCAAAAAAATTTTGAAACATTTTTCTTTTTTACCAGTTTGGTGTCGCGCTTTGCAGAAAAAGGACCTAAGTCAAGAATTTTTTTAAAGCGTTCAATTAAGTAAATATTTAGCGCATTTATTCTGAAATCGATATTTGTCTAATTATATGTTTTTGTGGTCGTAGAATGGCCAAAAATTATTTCCAAAACTTGTGAAAATTTGTAAAAACATTTACTGGTTTTAGAGGTATTCTCAGTAATTCTCAGCATATTTTAACGATATTCTCTGTATAGAAGGCACTAACCTGTCTGATGCTATTTAAGAATATTTTTTTTGCAGCCTTATTCATGTTCTTCGACATTTTTAACATAATTATTAACCGTTTCGACTCAATCAATATTGATTTTGAGCGCAAAAACCAACCTTTGAAACTTTTGCAACAAAAAACTGAAATTTAATAAAAATAAAAAATAAAAATAAAATAAATAAAAAAAAAAGACATTTTTTGGCGGTAAAAGCGCTGTTGGCTGCCCAGGCGTTGGTCGAAAAAATCGAGATAGTGAAATTCGTGTTCTGCGGGTTCAAAAACATAAGCATACACAGTTTCAATAAAAATAAAAAATGTTTGGGGCACCAAATCAAATCGTGAAAACTATAAAACCCTGAAAAATTGAGTTTAGGCCTGATAAAATTGCGATTTGCCAGTTACCAGTCGATCGGAGAAAATGGAGATGGTGAAATTTGTGTTCTACGACCTCAAAAACATATAATTAGACCTTTTTTTACAAATATCAATTTCCGAAAAGTGCGCTAAATATTTACTTAATTGAACGCTTTAAAAAAATTCCGCAAAGCGCGACCCTCAGCTGGTAAAAAAAAAAAGAAAAAAAAAAAAAGTTTCAAAATTTTTTTGATGTTTTTACCCCGTAATGAAACTATTTTTTCGGCGAGCAACAAAATTCCAAGCACTTTTTTTTTCTGTACACCGAAGTGTCCGTGGCGCTGGCGGTCTAAAAATTTCCGAATTCCCCTAAAGACTAAAATATCAAAAATTTTATTTTTATGTAAAATTCACCGTATTATATTGTAATTTGTAAGTTTTAAGCGGATTACGAGGTCCTAACCTCAATGATATATCTTGTAAGGTTATGATGATAAAGGCGAAAAAGAGAAAAAAAGAATTAGCAAAACATACTGTAGCCTGAATTTTTGTAAAAATTCCTCATATTTTTGCCCTATAGCACCATAACCGTTTGAGATTAATAAATTCTAGAGTTTCTGTTTTCCCGGGAATTTTAAAATTTCGGGAATCGGGAATCCCGTTTTTTTTGGAAAAAGCATTTCCTGGGATTCGGGAAATAATGATATGGCGGGAACCCGGGAAATTCCCGGGATTAACCGGGAAAACCCGGGAATTTTCCCGTTAATTTCTGAAAAACGGGAAAAATCCCGAAAATTTTCAATCCCGGGAATCGGGATTAAATTTTTTTCCGGGATCCCGGGAATTCCCGGGACGGGAAATCCCGGGCAGAAACTCTAATAAATTCTGACTTAAATTCTGACTTAAAAAATTCGAAAAAGAAACGAACATTTTTACATAAAAATTAAATTTGATTTTAGGGTCTTTACGGATAAATTTGGATTTTTTAGGTCCTCGTTGACTTGGCTAAACGAAAATGACGCCCAAAAATTCAGGAAAAATTCAGGCAATCTCTTTTACCATAAAAAATTAGGGGCGGTTTCATCGAAGTTCGAAAGTTTGCAAAGTAAAGACCACTCTGTTTCGTTATTAACTTTTGCTCCCCTCCCCCCAGTCCTTATAAAAAAAGTTTCTGGATTCACGGGCTGAAGTGACCAAAATATCTTCGAAGAAATGGAAGATGCATATGTTCCGTCTTTGAAATTTGCAAGTTAACATATTCGCGATAAGAAAAGGATCTGCAGGCATAAGAGGTGAAGAAATTTTGTTTTCAAAGGGAAAGCTTGGTTTTGATGTTAAGAAAATTCGTATATAGCCTGTACTGCTTAAATCTGTGTACCAGTCATATACTTCATAACCACACGTTATGGTTAAAATTTCTTAGTTATTTCTTTAGATTTACAAGAAACTCAAATGTTCATTCACAACGGAGAGATGAAATGTTAAAAGTTCTATAAAAGAAATGAATGGATTTAATTAAAAATGTTCGAAAGGTCGTTAAAATGAAAATTTTTATAACGCCGGCTATTATTCCTCCTCATTACCATTTAACACTAAAGTTGTTAAAGTGAAATCCAGAAATTGAGATTCATACGTCCGCGTGAACTTTTTTGAGAAATGTTTATATGAGTGTAATTTTTCCAAATCCATTCATTAAGCTTGTGATTTATGGCCTAGGTTATTCCCTGCAATTATGTAGCCAATTCGTTTTTTTTTCATAGGGTTTGTACTCTCATCACGAGGTTTATAATTTATTATTCGTGCCGTGAGTAAAGAGAATATACTTTTACGGCACGCGGATGATATCGCTTGATGATCGACTTCCTTTTTTTTTTACGATATCAGGGGAAAGCCCCGCCGACGAAAACGTAGCACACACAGCTTTTGTTTTTCCCTCTATGTATACCCCCGTTTTCCGAATGCCCTCGCCTCGAAAATAAAAAACCATAAACGTTTCTTATGTCCTCATAAACATCCTTTTAAAAAATGATTTAATCTCCTATTCGAATTTAATGTTTCGACTAACAATGTAATACAAGCATAAATTTAAAAAAATTGGACATAATGCATAATAATGCGGAATGAACGGGAGGGGGAAAAAAACTGCGTTAGACCCGGGGTTTTATTTCCTTTTTTGGATTGAATAATAAATATGTGTGACATTAGTCAGTGTCTCGCTTCTCCCGAGTCAGCTTGAAAAATTACCGAGATAAAGATATTTGTTGTGACAATTTGTCTCAGATGTGATATCTTGACTTAAAAACTTGACAAAATGGAAATTTTTCATTTATTTAAAAATCAATTCGTTAATTAATTTTAAAGCATCTTAACGAGGAGAGCGCGTTTTCTACCCTTTAACGATTTAATACAACATTTACATTTAAGATAAAATATAGGAAAATCTAATTTTTTGGAATTTTAGTTTTCCTATAAAGACATTAATCCCTACTAATATATTCCGTTGTAAGTAACAATGAAGCGGTGGTTTGGCATGAAATGCATCGAGAGGAAACGGAAAGGGAAGCGGTGGAATCGACTTTGGAAAATGTCCAGAACAGTTGTGAGATGTTCTCTTAACACCTTGTTGTGTTTTATACCGAAAATTATTTTTTTTTTCTTTTTTCGCCTTTTTCGTAGGAACATAATTGTAAACTGAAATTTTTTACGCTAATCTTTGCCAGATTTTTTTTGTTGGTTGTTTCTTTCGTTTAAAAAGGATTTTTTGCCATTTTGCGTAATTTATCATTTTAATTTTTTATTTAGGAAAAATATTTTATCACAAAGGGTATAAAAAGGCGGGAAAAGTTGAAAAGTTTCACGGTGTAAAGCGTATGCAAAATTTATGAACATTTTGAAAAGTATGTTCTGCTTTTTCTTAACTTTTTAAGAGCAAAATTGATTCATTTGGGAATGTGGGGAAAAAAAAGTTTCACATGCAATATAAATAAAGGTTGGTGTCTGTGTGTGCAGTGTTTGGGAATTGACTAAACTGCAGACTGACCTAACTACCTAATTTAGAGCTATTAAATGCTCTATAATTTTTGGGATAAGAATTTAAAATTGCTGAAAGAAAACGGAAGAAAATAGTCTAATTGAATGCCAATGTAGTACCTACGTTTAAGAAAAGAAGAGACCAATCAAATATATCAGCATAATATTCAGAATCTTTAAAATTTTTAAGTTCCTCCCTTCATTCGGCAGTGCTTAGCTTAGGGGGAATATAACTGATTCGGACCCTTTGCTCTAGAGTGTCCCTTATTTTGCGAATTTTCGAATTTGATGTAGGCAACCTTCCCCTTCCCCCGGTTTCTTATGGTTGAAAAAATCTAAAGAAATTCAGGAATTTTTACCACCCCGAAAGAAAACACTCAAGAGGGGGGGGGGTGCCCTACATCCGATTCGTAAGTTCGCAAAATAAGGTACACCCTACTCCTACTTCTATTGTGCGAATGTACACTAATGTGCTCCCTCGAGGGATGGACGATACCAAGGAATCGGAATCGATTTCTGAGAATCGATACCAAAAAAGTTTCGCCTCCGAAATCAAAAATCGATTTCAAAAAAAATTATCGGTACCCAAGTATCGCTCCACCGATACCATAGCTTTTTCTCCTTTATATAAAGTACTAATCATATCATATCAAGTTTTTTTTGTGTTTTTTGTTTTAATAAATCGCAATAAAGTAGAATTAAATTTTTTACAGCATCTGTACCGGTATCTTATTGAAAACTAGAAAATAGAATGGGGGAAAAAATTACAAAATTTTAATCCAAAAATGATTTTTTGAGGAAAAACAAAAAACACCGCACACCAGAATAGGGAAAAAGGTTTCGGTTAAGTATGGTTTTTATATGGAACCTATTGTTATATTCTCATGCAGGTTTTTACCTGGTGTGCAATGTACTTTAAATGTTATCGGCAGACCGGTGGTAGCTAATTTGGAATCGAATCGATTCCGAAATAAAGAATTGGTACAAGTATGGGAACGTTCAAGTATTATGTTCGACTTTTTTTCAGGATTTTGACCCCCCCAAAATTTCCCTATTATATTACGAAAGTTTTTCTGGGATCTCCCCCTTTTTTTTAACGCCAATTTTAAATGGAGTAATGTTTTTCTAGATTTATAGTTCATACTCATACTTATACCTGAAGATGGCTACAATTGGCACAAAATTCATCAAAAAATAAATTTTTATTTCTTAAAATGTTTTAGAATTTTTTTTTTTAAATTTTTCTACTTAGACATTCGATTCGAAAAAATTAAGAGCAACTTCATTTTTTTAATTTAAAAAAAAAAATTCTGAACAATAAGTTTACTTGGAAATTCTTACGTATGATTTGTCAAACTCGCCCTTGCTTCCCTTTTGGTCTTACGTAATACTTGAACGCTCCCTATCGCTACTTTGTACAAAAAGAATCCATACTTGGAATATCGATACTGTATCGCCCATCCCTGCGGCCGTAAGTCAAAGAAACGAAAAATTGATCTAAAAAACTTGAAAACGAAAAGTAGATATTTCTTATTTCCTTTACTCCTCAGAATTTCTTATTCAACATCTTGAAGTGCGAATTGAAAAAAAAAGCGGACCTACTCTATCAAACTTGAACAGATAAAATGAAAACGTATATTTTATAATTCTCAGTTGTTATACGCTAGAAAAACGTTTTCTTTTCATTATATGATTTTGCGTAAAAAGAAAATGAAGAAAAAAATTCTTAAAAAAAAAAAAAAAAAAAAAAATGAAAGAAAATTTTTGACATTTGCTTGTCAGTTAAATACGAGTCGCAGTTTGTCAATTTTCCAATAATCGATCCCTTTCATTTGTGTCGAAGTATGGATTTTATATATGCGGCCAAATCGCTTGGAACGTTGGCCTCATTCGATTCTTTTCCTTTTTTTTTTCTTACCGCTTTCAGGCAGACAACCTCGAGACGCTCTTCCTTTTCTTTCATTTCCGCGTTTTTTCCAATGGATTTTCAAACTCCCCAAGCTTTCGATTATATTAAAAGTGACACGTTTCAATAAAAAAAACTTTTTAAAAAGGTTTCAGGGGATGAGAAAAAAAAAGTGGCGAATGAGGTAATCTGAGGGAGGATGGGAGAAAGTTGCCCAAAGCGTTCTTGACCCTGTCGTATACGAATGGAAAAAACTTAATGCTAACTATTACGAGTGAAGTAGAAGTTTTATTTTACTGTTGTTAGAACATTTTTACTCTCCTTTTTTTTGTTGTTATTTGATCTTTTTCGGAATTTAAACGGCAAAAGTTCTGACAGGAAGAGAAAAAAAAGTATGCAACGGGTTAGAAACTTTCTCAGATGGAACTGAGTCACCTTATCCTTTTTTTGATTACGTCATTGATATTTTTCAACTGCGATCAATTTTTAAAACAGTGAAATGATTTTTAATGGATTTTAAAAGGCGTTTGCACCATCATACACGTTTTCCAATGTTTAGATGATGTTTTTTTAGAGTTCTTGGTCATAGTAACATATTTGTAGGAACTCAACCGTTTCCTCGATCCCAGCTCTAATGGCTAAATTTCAATGTGAAAATTCCATTGTTGATGAGTGACGTCGAAAAAATCTACCATTTTTCCCTTAACTCCCCCGCCCTCTTGGATAGTGAAAATGGAAGATATAATTTTTTTTTAATAATAGCACGGCAACGTATTTTCCTGCTGTTATTCTAAGAATAAAAATCATTACAACGATGGACAATTCTATTCGTATTTATTCCCCACCTCCATATGTCTGCCCTTTTTGTTCAGGCTTCACTTTGTCGTAAAGTGAATTAGTGATCGTAAAGTGAAAAACGCTTTTTCAAGTCGTGATTTTGAAAATAAATCAAAATAAAAATAAAACCATAAAATTTTATTCCCGAATGAAGATCGTACTTTACGACTACAGCATTCAATCCTGTCTATATGAAAAAGTTTCTTTTTTTTCTTTTCGATTCTCCTCGGGCTCCTCCCTTTTTCCTTCAAAAAAAAGTGAAAATGTATATAGAGAAAGATATGCTTTTCAATGATATCGAAATGATGTTTCTAACATAAACAAAGATTTAAATTTCCCAGGAAACCCCGAGAAAAATAACTTTTTTGGAAAGAAAAAAAAATTTTGTTTGTTATTAATTTATCATTTCGGTATTCATTTATTATTGCTTTTTGCTTTGAATCTTTTTTTCTCTCTTCAAAACTTTATAAGTCGTTTTGATTAAATGTTTAAAGTTTGTTATGTTTTTTTGTTGGCTGGCGATTTTCCAAGTGGAAGTGGTTTTCTAGGGTGTATATAATTTTTAAAAATTAACTGATTTTTGTATTTTTTTTTTTTTTCCGAGTTGTTAGTTTGTATCAGATTTTAAATGATCATATATTTGCATGTTAGCTCCTTTTACAGCTTTTTGACAGCTGCTATTCCATTTTTTTCAAGAAGTTGTTTGTTCGATTCCCTACCATTTATTCTAAAAAAAATTCAAGTCCATTTTTCCTAAAGAAAAAAAAAAAAATTCCTAATCCATTTTTCCTAATAAAAAAATTTCTAATCCATTTTACCTTAAAAAAAATTCCTTATCCAGTTTTTCTAAAACTTTTGGTTCCTAAAATTTTTTTCCTAGATTTTTGTAATAAATTACTAGGCCTAAGCAAAGTTGCGAATTTCGGTTTTTTAAATTCGTCGGTAACAAAGCTGTTTATATATTATATCATTCAAAATGGCTGGCATTTTTGTGGTCAGTATTTTAATTAAACTGCATGTATATTTATTTCGTTGTCAGTTAAAAAATTAAATGGTCAGTACTTCGGTGGGTGGTAAACAATCTGTCAGTAAAAAAAAATCATTTGTCAGTATTTTAATGAAAACTGTAAGTAAAAATATTCGATTGTCAGTATACTCGGTTACAGTGGTCAGTATAAAGTAAAAAAACAAAAGCAAGGCACTTTAAGGGAACGTTCAAGTGTTACGTAAGATCGGAAGGGGGAGGGGGAGGTACTCGAAATTCTTACGATTTCTTACATGGGGGAGGAGGTTTGGAAAATTTTACGTAAGAATTTCTCAGAATTTCTTTTAAATTTAATTTCAAAAAATTAATTTCAGTTTTCTTTTTCTAGAACGTTTAAAAAAAATTGACATTTTTTTTACACTAATTTTTTAAAAATAAAGATGGATTTTTTGATGAGATTTTGGGCCGAATGTAGCCATCTGTAGGAAAATGAGTCAAATAGAGCTGCTGAAAGTTCCCTATCAGTTCTTTCAAGGTTAAACTAACCTGCACTGCACTGCACTGCAAACATTACTCCAAATTTAAAATTGGCGCCACAAAAAAAAAAAAAAAAAAAAAAAAAAAAGGAGGGGGGGTTAGTGAAAAGAAACTCGCGTGTTAAAGTAGTTGATAAGTTTTATAATTATTAAACTATTTTTAAAATTTTGCCAAGGAATACTGACCGGAAATATTAATTCTACTGACCGAATTTTATTTTTTTACTGCTCAATTGCTAATTAAATGTTGGACAAAATATAAAAAAATACTGCTCATTTAAATTTTATACTGACCAAAAACGAAAAAAATACTGACCATTTGATTAATTAAATACTGATCATATACTGAGTAAAATACTGGCCGGAAAAATTTTAGTCATTCAAAATTCTAGTAAATATTAAAAAAATATATGTTAAAATCCACGTTTAGACCCAATAATTTCAGTAAATAAAATAATCAAATCAAAATGTTTTTCATATTTACCTATATTTTTATAATTCTTTTATTAAATTCTTTTATATTTATATATATTTTTTTACTGTATATTTTTATAGCTGTTCATTTATAGTTGTATTTTTTTAGTGGAGTATTAAAAAAACAAGAATAAAAAGAAAAATCGAAATTCGCAGCTTTGCCTAGATAATTATTACAAAAATTTCAGGGATTTAAAAAACTACTAAATATATTTTAAAAATCAAAAAATTTTAGGAAGATTTAAAATTAGAAAAAAAAAATGGAGAAAAAAATTTTTAGGAAAAATGGTCGGGGACTTATTTGTTCGGTGAAATGCAGCAACGTTTTTCAAACGGGAAACGTATATCAAGCCTTTAGGCACGACATGAGATATCATTCCCATTATTTCCATTAATTATATTCAAAAGTATTCGAAGATTTGTCTATGCTAATCATTTTAAAACTCATTCAAAGATGATCTAGATTGAAACGAGCAAACAATATTATTATTTCAAATATTGTTTAATTATGTTAATATTTCATTATATTCTCCCTCCGGGGTGTAGTGCGTGTTAACGTTAATTACATGCGAGACAGGTTAAATGAGAGTAGGTTGATTGGATCAAATCGAAGGGAATAATCCGAAAAGATAGGATAAACGGTTTGATTTTCGAAGGAGAGGAAAATGTCGTCGAAATGTAAGAGTTAATTTCAAAACGGTAATCCTCATATGACCGACAAACTTTTTCATGCAATGGACATTTCAGCGGCAACCCAACTTTCATAAATATCCCCCTGTGGAACTGTTACAACGCATTCGAATTTTCGGGTACGAGAGTAAATAAATTGAAGGGTATGACACAGCAAAATTTAGCCGAAGGCGATACACGTGCCCTTACTAACTGAATAATTAACCGGATCGAAACAAGTTTGCTTTCTGCTAGTTTTTATTTTGTCTCAAAAAGTTTCTCCCGGGTTTCATGTACAGATTTTTTTTTTCTTTTTTATAAGTTTTTTGTGTTCATGACGTAAAACATTCCATTCCGCAACGGTCGTTTTAAAAAAGATTTTTTTTTTCCTTTCTTTTTTTTTAATATCATGAGCGAGTGTGTGCGCAGTCGAGCGCGGTTTTAATTTTTTATCTTTTCTCTTTTGAAAAGAGGAAAGAGCCAACGGGAAATGACAATTCGCACAAATTAAATAAGGAAATTTAGAGCAAAGCTTTATTATCAGTTAGAACAAGCACTAACGTCACAAAGCTCTAATGTAATAGATTTGGGGTATGTACCATCTTAATCTTTATTATATCCCTTCTGCTCCAAAAGGTTTTCTCCGAGAAACTCGCTTTTTTTTATTTAGAATTGATATATGAACTCAAAGAGCTTGAGTAAAGTTTTCCTTTTTTAGTTGAACGTATCAGATTAAAAAAAAAACTGCAAAATAGATTTCTTCTTAGAATTAAAATGACTTTATTTTTTTATATAAATAGGAACAAACAAGCAATATTGTTTTTATAAAACAATAAAAACTTGCCCAGTTTTTAAACTTCATACTTGCTATCGATTTCCCCCCCGCAAAATACCTTTGGCGAAATAAATTCAATTTCATGCTTCGATCTGTACTCAAAATGCAAATACTCGGAAGCCGCAGCAATCAACTTTGCGTTTGTACAATGAGAATCGCTTCTTGTAACCCAAATATTTTGAGGTAAAAGTATAATGAAACAGAAACTTGGATTCTTAACCCTTCCTATTACTACTCTTTCTTCTGTTCCCACAAAGGAGATTGGATAGCTGCTAACTTTGGATGATTTTTTTAAAAAGTTATTCTCAGGCGAAGTTGGAAAATTAAAACAGAAATAAGATGGGGATTCCCTCCTTGTTTTTTTCCATGGGAATTTCTGAAGTGGAGTACTGACGGTTTTAGGCCGGTGCATGACGTTTCGACTCCGAAAGTTATTTTTTTCTACCTAGGACCGAAAAAAACTGTTTTGGGCCCTAGGTATGAAAAAATTAAATTTTGGTTTTCTCGGTATAAAATAGTATATTACTGTCCTATGATGGAAGAGACTGATTTCACGCCGAAGCATTATTTTGCGGTTTTTTCAAGGCTTCGCCTTGGTGCCGCAAAAACTTTTCTCAGCATATTTTTCAAAAGAAAAGCGTTTTATAAAATGACGACATTCTATGTGCAATACAATTTCAACATAACGTCCGTCCTTCTGTTTCATGCCAATCAGTGACTTTTCACTAATTTTTCGCTGCTTCGAAAAAAAAAAAAAAATCTAAAATGAACATTTTGCATTTAAAATAAATTTTTTTTTTTCATGCAAGAGCAAATATAATTATTTACCGTTCAAAATAAAATTACATCTAGTAATTAATTATAATTAAAATATTAACACGACAGATTTATCCCACGGCTCGTCCCATCATCGTCACCACAAGTTGCTGGAAAAGTCCCAGCGGGATCCCCGCCCAATTACTCGTCGCAGATTACGTGTTCCCATTGCTTTGAAAACCCGTCGATGTGGAGTTTGTAACGCTTTAATAAAATTATAAAACCGGGGCTCAGGCAGATACCCTCAGTGCGAGAATCGTTTTTAGTTATTCAAAGGTTTTCAACTTGGGAAACTTTCTCGTCGGAGGAATTCGGAGATGTCACCCATCAAAATTTCAAAATTATTCGCGTGATATGTAACCTTTAGCCTATGCTCAAATTCCGAGCTCCGTAGAAGGCGGGCAAAAGAGGGGGATGAAAACGGGAGAATTAATACAAATGGCTTGTACAGCGGACAAAAACTAGAGAGAGCTAAATGAAAACCGCAATTAACCGAGGATAGTGTAATGTTTTTGTGTAGGACTAATAGCTGTTTTACTGCGTCACCTAGGTTAAAACAGGTTTATTTTGCGTGCTGTTACTGTTTCGACAAATGGGTTTTTCGTACGTATTAAATTGATTGCATCGAATTTTAATAGATCGCGTTATTAGTTTTCAATCCAACCTTCATAATTCACGAAAAGTGGTAAAACAACGAACGTACAGTACAATCAATTTCGGTTATTGTGAATCTGGAGATATACTAACCCAAATATGATTAGCTGCGAACGAAAAATATCGGAAAAGCTTTAAATGAATAATAAAAAGGGATTCAAAATATTTAAATAATTGAACTTATACTCACACAAATCTGTCTGCACTGAGAGCAGCTCGGTTTCCCGCAATCTACGCATAGGTAGTATTTGCTTTAAGCTCAGTTAATAGGTTGCAGCAATCAATATTTTGTTTCCTGCAACCTATTTCGTAGGTTGCAGGAAACAAAATATTGATTGCTGCAACCTATTAACTGAGCTTAAAGCAAATACTACCTATGCGTAGATTGCGGGAAACCGAGCTGCTCTCAGTGTGGGTTTGGATTTTGGTTTTTTAGTTCGGTTGACATTTTCACACTCATTTCAAAGTAAAAAAAAAAAAAAAGGTAACTTATCTGTTGCAAAATTGCATTTCTTTATTCGTTGTTATTTTTTTTACACTTCAAATTCATGCGGTGCTCATTATTTTAGTTGGAATTTCGTGGTCAAGCTAAATTGTCTTGAAAATGCCAAGCTAAATTGGAATCGATGTCATCTGAGTGTGATGAGATGCTCGTCATAGGATAGAACTGCGAGTAAATAATTGGTCGTATGAGTTGTGTGATTTAAATACGAACTTAAGCTCGGGTAATAGCCTGTCAGAGAAGGGTGCAACTTTACTATAGTCTGGTTCGTCTATGTTATCCAAAATTCGAACTGCTCAAAAAAACGACCAGTTCACGAACGGGCCGAGAAAAGCGACCAGTTCACGAACCGATCGGGAAAAGCGACCAGTTCACAAACCAGTCAGGAAAAGCAATCAGCTCAAGAACTCGTCAGTAAAAGTCATTAGTTTTAACTGAACAGTAAAAGTCATTAGTTTTAACTGAAAATGTTTTTCCCGGAAAAATCGGTGATGCCATAATTTCTTACCATGGGTCCGGAAGACGTTTTTGATCCCCATGACAAAATAATTATAATTATGAAATAAAAATTTTCCGACCAGATTTTCCAATTTTTACACCGGAAAATTTTTTCATATTTTTTCCGATCTCAACTATTTCTATGTTGTTTTTAAAGTCAAGCCAAATTTGTTTTACACATCCTGTACTTTCGCGTTAGTTAAGATGACACGTTACTTAGCTGTAACCCATAGAAATATTTTTGTAATAATCAAACCTAACCTAACCTAACCTAACCTAACCTAACATAACATAACCTTAACAATTATATTGAAAAAAAACCTTTAAGAAGTCATTGTTTAGTCACTTTTTTTAACACTAGAACCGCAAGATTGTACCATTTCTTGTAAACTAAACACAGTGTTAAATTGCGCCTAAGATTGAACCTAACTTGAGCTTCGAACTGGAAAGGTTCTAAATCAGCCAAATGTTTTGAAAATTGCTAAAAAGCACCGGTAACATTTAAAATTTGTAAATCTTTATTTTTGGACTCAAGCTTTCAAACCGAATTCAGTAAAAAAAAGTCGATTTCAATCAAGGGCTCGACTTGAACCCTTTCAGCCCTAGACTTTCGGTAATCATATACACAAATTTTATGTTTGTTTCATTAATTTATATTTTTTATTTGTTTCAGTTGCCTAAACCGAGCGGACATTATTAAGGTCCACGACGGTAGAAATTCTTTATCCCCAACGATCAAAGTTCTTTGTAATGAATTGTCGGAGGTAGAAATTTTATCTACTGGATCGGAGCTTTACATTGAGTTTGTGGCTAACTCAGATTGGCCAGGACAGGGTTTCAAAGCTAATTTTCAATTTCAACAAATCGACACAAGCACTAGTGATAGCCCATCTACTGGTAAGTAATTGCTTTTCATTATTCAGCTTTTTTTTTTTTTTAAAGCTCAACTTCCTACGCGAGAAAAAAAACGTCAACGAATAAAATTTAATGACTATAAAATATTTCATTTTTGAAAAAGGCATGATAACTCTTACATGAAGAGCGGGAAATTAAAAAAAAAAAAAAAAAAAGTAATTCAATGTTTCAAAAATTCTTCGACCGGAAATTTTTCATTTTTAAAAAGAAAAGAACACCGGTTGCGATAGGAAAACCTTACAGGGAAGACAATAAAAGAATCACAAGAGAAAAAAAGACGTTTTCGTTATCTTTAATTTTGATGTTTTAATTCATCTAATTCTTTTCAGTGAAACATAAAAAAGTTTGCGAAAAGTATTTAGTTGGCTAGATATTGTTATATTTTCAATAATAATATTTATTCAGTATTCCCAAAGTTCTGAAAAGAAACCGGGAAAGAGTCGTAAAGGAAAAGAGGAAAAAAAAAGATATCTTTTTCCTTTTTATTAAAACTTCGTAATGAAATGATTTTTATTTAATAGTTAATTAAAGAAGTGAAGTTTTTATTATAATGGAGCATTAACGGAGTATTTAGAAAGAATATTTTATTGTTTGAGGAGTTTTTATTGTTATCTTTATCTCCGCCTGATGTTAACTGGACGATTTAATTGCCGGAAAGAATTGAGTTAGTGAGACGGGATAATGCTTTTGCAGCTTTGATACAAGACGTAGAAAGCTTGTTGACAGTATTTAAGCTATGCTTTGAAAAAAAAAGTTTGATTTAAAAAGCATTTTGAAAAAAAAAAAAATCTTTTAAAACTGCAAAAAAAAAAAAAGAAGAACGATAAAAGTTTTTTTCTAATGAAAATCATAGAATTGAAATGTCGATTTTTGTTCTAATTTTGAGTTTGAGAAGAGTAATTTGTTTAACTTACAGTTTAATTAATTCGGAGTGGATTTTTAGAGTTTCTTAAATTTTCGAATAGTTGCTTTCTCAGAAAATTCGTTTGCACTTTTTTTTTTCTTTTTTGTAAAACCCAGTAAGATAATAGAGATGAGCATGCTTAATAGTCTGGAAAATATGGATGGAAGGACCATATTATCATTGCTTCTTATACTCGAAAATGGTCGGACGCTATTGGCAAGATAGGTTTGAAAAAGAGAGCTGGGGTTGCTTGAGTTTTGTATTTCTTCGTTATAATAGGCCACGAAGGAAGCTTGATAATAGGATCGATAAACGATTATCGGAATTGTTTTATGCCTTTCATTAAACTTTTCCCGGAAAGATCAAGTTTACTTTACCCGTATTTTTTTTCACGTAAACTAAGAAAAAATTCCTGACTCACTTACTAATTAATTTTTAGTATTGTCTTGCAGTTTTTTTTTAAATTAGAAAAAAAATCATGTATGCTGGTTTTTAAGTGAAAAATTTGTTGAAGAGAACTTTTTTTATTTTTTATGAAATTAAAATTTTTGTATAAATGCTTTAAGGAGCAAAGTGAAAAACGAGGGAAAATGAGGACTTACCATGTTTTGTCATCTCACGACCTTTCTTCGTTACATTTTGGCTTCCAGCTGAAACACTGGAGCAGATATTAAAAAACGGACTTAAAATTCGTGATCTGCATAAAATTTTTGATAGGAAATGACTGTTTTTTTTTTTCAATAGAAAAAAAATGGTATACTTTTTGGACCTTGGGAATTTTCCGACCTTTAAGCTCCAGTCGAGCCATTTTGTCCATTTTGTCAAGTCGAGTCATTTCCCGTCGAGTAAAAAATCTGGAAAAAAGTTAGAGCACCGATTTGGGGGGGGGGGTGTACTGTATGACTCGGTGGTCTTGAAAGAATTCTCATACCGGCTAAAAATGACGACAAAAACCGATTGTACTACTGGATTAGAGTCTATATCGGAACCCCGAATTTTCCAAACCCCGAATCGGGTTTCGGGGTTTATAAAATGCTATATCGCGAAAAAACGATGTCGCGTTTTCCGAACCCCGAAATTAAAAATCACCGAATTGGTTTTCGGGTTTCATAAATGTCGGGGTTTGGGAATCCAGGGGTTATGACGCTTTTCGTATTTCTTTAAATAATTTTATATTTCAGAGTAAAAAATTCGGCGATAATAAAATTCGGCGTTTTTAAATTCGGGGTAGGGTTTGCAATCCCGGTACCGGGATTGGGTTTTCCGAGATTCCGGGATTTAAAAACTCAATCCCGTACGGATCCCGGGTATTGCCGGGATTGGGTGATTTTCAAAGAAAATCCGTTTTTTCCACGTTGAAAATCGCAAAAAACTAAGAGCCTGCAGATTTCATCCTTAAGACAATTATTTCCCTTTCAGACGCAAAAATAATCGTATTCTAGACAAAAATTTAGACTAGAAATTTTAATTTTTGGTTCCCTCATATAGTTTTCAAAAGAGTAAACGCCTAATCCCTTACCATCTTTGAAAAACATAAGATTTTTGTTTACTTTTCAGATTCTCTTAGCCTATTAATTCAAATTGAACTTAAATTGTAATGGACTGCATTACAATACTGAAATTTTCATACTTCATACGAAATGACCATTAAGTCGGTAGAGTATAAATTTTTTTCTATAAATTTAAAATTCTACATTCCCTTATTAGGTCTAAAAATTAATCTGATAAAATTTTAATCAGTTTGAAGAGTAATCAAAACGAACCAATAGTTTGTTAATAACCCAGCGAAAATATTATAGTGGCATTTTTAAATGATTCAATATTTCCGAAATCTAATAATTTAAGATATAACAGAATCGATAATTCCTATCCAATAAATTTATTTTTTAGGCCAGGTATACTGCTCATGAAATCGTTTAGGGAATTGATTGAACCACCTGAGTATTTCAGGCTAGCTTCGATTTTTTAAACCGCCTGTAATAATTCCTTTTATGAACAAGGTTTCGAACAAACCAACCTAAAATTTAAAAAAAAAAACCGAAAAAGCTCAAAAAAGATAAATCTATGGAAAATTTTGGATTTTTTTAGTATATATATGATTTAGTACATATGATCCCGGTTGGTCCGGGATCCCGGAGTTTTAATCCCGGTTTTTCCGGGATTGAAAAATTTTTCCGGATACCCGGGATTACCGGGACCGGGACTCCCGGTTTGCAAACCCTAATTCGGGGATAATAAAATTCGGCGTTCTTAAATTCGGCGATAATAAAATTCGGCGTTTTTAAATTCGGCGATTTTAAATTTCGGGGTTTGTTTAATTCGTGTTTTTTAATTCGGTGTTTTCAATAGGACTGCCAACTTGTGAACAATAGAATCATGTTTAGCTTACGTAAATTTACTTCTCAAAATGCAGGACGCACTCATAAGTTAAACACGATTCTATTGTTCACAAGTTGGCAACCCTATTGAAAACCCCGAATTGAAAAACACGAATTAAACAAACCCCGAAATTTAAAATCGCCGAATTTTATTATCGCCGAATTTAAGAACGCCGAATTTTATTATCCCCGAATTTAAAAACGCCGAATTTTATTATCGCCGAATTTTTTACTCTGAAATATAAAATTATTTAAAGAAATACGAAAAGCGTCATAACCCCTGGATTCCCAAACCCCGACATTTATGAAACCCGAAAACCAATTCGGTGATTTTTAATTTCGGGGTTCGGAAAACGCGACATCGTTTTTTCGCGATATCGCATTTTATAAACCCCGAAACCCGATTCGGGGTTTGGAAAATTCGGGGTTCGATAAAGGACCCCTGGATTAAGGTGTAAATAGAGGTTCAAAAATGAGTTATTCTGACAATTTTAGACTCCTCCCCCCCAAGAAGCTCGTATACGAGCCGTCGGGTATTTTTCGCTGGATAAAGTTCCTTTTCAGTAAAAAAAATTTTTGCAAGACATGTTTTTAAGGGTAATTTAAACCGGTGATTCCGAATCTGAAGTCAAAATTCTGAAAAAACTAAAATCCATTATGGTGGAGCCGTTTTATTTTTAATAATTTGTTTCCGCCATATTGGATTTTTTGAGTGAAATTAGATCATTCTGACGTCAGATTTGAAATCAGCGGCGTCGAAAACGTGTAGAAAGTTGTTTCCCGATCATTTTACGGAAGGAAATAAATTTTGTGCGACATTTTGTATTGCATGTATGCGTTGCGGGTTGCATATACTGAAAATTGCTAGGCGTCTAATATGGGTTTTAATGCACAGTGTCACTAATGTTTTGTAGGTTAACTTTAAGTGCAAAATCATGAAAAAAAAAAAGATTTGGAAAATTTTCTTTGATTTTTTGGGAAAATTTTCCAAAATTTGGCCTATAAAGGGTTAAAATGAGGCTTGAGATTTCTCTTTTGTAGATATGTGTCATTGAAAAGGGTAAAAGTGTATCCCTCAATTTTGGACCCTTTGAATGACTCTTATCTGCTTACCTATAACAGATAGAAATCCCGGAAAGGTCTTATTTTAAACCTTTTCTAACGACCTTTCATACGATATGTTACAGCACCTAAAACAATGGGGGGAGGTCCAAAATTATCAGCTCCGATTTTGAAATAACTTATTTTTGAACCTCTATTTATACCTTAATTTAGTAGTACAATTGGTTTTTGTCGTCATTTTTTCCGGCAGGTGGATAGGCCCAAGACCACCGTGATAAGTATTTAAATTCGAGAATTTCTAAAAAAAGAAAAAAAAAAGTGACACTCTATTGGAAAGACATCATGTCGTAAAACATGTTTTAATCTCTCTCTATTTGCGCTCCGTTACTAAATGCACTCCTGGTATTGTTTTGTCGATTCGTGAATCCTGATCTGTTAGAAAGGTGTGTCAAGAAGTTCCTTCAGGGAAATCTTTGCTATATAATTTTAGTTTTTCTTCCGACTCGTTTTTTGTTTCATTTCCAAATATCGTAGCCAAGTATCTAAGTGGTGTTACATAACTGGAAAAAATAAACGTAAATCTCAATGGAACTACGATAATGTCTCTATTTGAATTTTAAATTTATTATGAATTTTCACAGTTCACAAATGTAAAAGGGCTGAAGCGTCGTCGTTCTATTCTTTGTTTGGGTATACTTTTCTGAATAAAAACATTAAACAATGCTACGAACCAGAGAAAATCCCTGTACAAACTGCCACCAGCTATAAAAGGGACTTTTCATTTTATTCCGCACCTCATAAAGACCTGTCGATTTTATTGTGGCAATGGTTCCAAAGGTCGTTAATCTATTTCGAAATTTCAACGTGAAAACAGGCATCTTCCTGATGTATTTTATTATTCCCGATAGGGTTAAAGTCATGCGGAGAAATGGTCTCCGCACGTCGCACGGTTAATTGACTTCCGTTCTCTTGCGTGGGAATTTGTTTTCAAGATTGCCAAGTTTTCGAGAAATGATGAGAGAAAGAGAAGAAGAGGGACGGGTTAAGTTTAGGGAATTGATTAGACGTTGAAAACAAGAGTGAAAGCGAATGACGAGGAAGGGAAAAGGACGCGAGGGATGGGAGCGAAGAAGTCGGTCACACCAGCCTTCATCAAACTAAAATCACCACATCCAATATCCATTACATCAGCATTATTGCAACGTTGCGTCCATTCGATTAGCACATAACCTTAGCTCATTCATCATGGTTATGCTTTTATTATTATCTTTTTTTTTTTCGTCCTCACCGGGGACAGATGATCCAGCATTAAACAACGTATTATTCTCCTGAGTTGGGTTGTTTCATTTTACCCATGTTTTCGAGCTGATATTATTTTGGGAATATTTCAAATCGCTGACTTCATTTCCCTGGTAAATAATGTGCCGAACCAGAAATAGGATATTAAAAACATCAAACGCCGCGAAAGGCAGATCATTAAAGAGGAAGTTTAACTCGCATTAGTATAAAGAGCAAAAGGGGCTTCAACCTTTCGGCGAGACAGTTTGTATGCATTTAAATTAGCTATTTGACATTTTCTGATATTTACGCTGATGCCTCTCACTGGTATTTTCTTGCAATTTATGGTACAAACCTCTGACCTATATATTTTAATAAAAGGAAACGACTGAAAAGGATTCTATTTTTTTTTTTCCCCGACCACGGGGAGTGGGGAGAATAAATAAATCGAAAGATTCGATGGCTCACAGCTTTATTTTTTTTTTCGTATACCCCCTTTTTCGTACTTTTGCTTCGTGATTTATGCGTTTTTATCTTGTTCGTAGAGCATAACTGGAACCACGGATTAATTCGTAATCACAGAAAATTGAAAAGTAATCCTTTAATACTGGGAGCAGTCGAAAATATATTACAGCCGTGCTTTTTTTTTCTGGTTTCCACATGCCGATCCGCAATTTTTGTTTTTTTTTTTTTACTTTTCGCTAATAAAAAACAAAAAGGTTGTGGAAGCTTAATTCGACGCTTTAGTATCTAAAAGCACGTAGGATGATTCGAATCAGCTACAAGCACGTTTAATCGCCAGTAACTCCTGTCGAAACAATCAGGTTTGGCCGGTTCAGACTCTTTTTCGAGCATGAAAATCTCTCCCTGCTTTTAAAGTTTCTTCTGAGCAGATGCCGCTGCGCAAGGGTTTTTGTCTGGATTTTGAAAATGAGCCCTCCCGATATCTTTTGAACCATTTATGCGTCCTTTCCTTGTAAAGGAATAAGATAGTGGCTTTTAGCTTTATATCTGCAAATGTAAGCACCATGTTAAGGATAACACTAAAGAAGGCAAGCCTCAGGAAGTTTTGACGTAATTAAAACAATTACAAGACGGGAGAGGAATAAAATGTCTAGGAGGTAATCCTTTTCCTTTTCCTGAGATTAAAATCAGTTTGAAAGTTGTGTACTCTTGGATCTGAAGCGAAAATAGAAATCTTTTTTTTTCCACATACTGATCATTATTTTTATTTATTTTTTCTTTTTCGAAGCAGATATAGCGCGTATATACTGGTTAAGTATTCGCTTGCTTTCTTTAAAATCCAAGTCCTTATTTCTAGTTGGACGACTCTTTTTTTAGTGAAAAAGACTTTTTATCCTTTCTAAAAAAAAAAAAAAAGCAAGCACTATTTCGGAAACTGTTAAGTCGGAATAGAATTGAAAAATAGAAGGAACCTTTTTTTTCCGGTCCTTTGAATATACCTACTTTAATCATCGAAGAAATTCGTGAAAACGTCTTTTTCGAGTTTGCATCTCTGTTTTGCCGTTGGAGTGTGAAAATCGTCTTCGGAAATTCTGTCGTACAAAATCCAATTTCGCGATTATCCTTTGTAACAAATGAATTTTCTTTTCTTTTTCTTTCTTTTTTTTTTTTTTTTTTTTTTTGTTCTGTTTTGGTTTTTGCGCGGATGCACTCTGGTGTTTTCGTATTTAAGCTAGTCTGTTTTATACTTCTTTTTATGAGATTAATTCAGAAATATTGATTTTTGAATTGTTGAATATTCGTTTTTTTTTTTTTTCGTTAAAAATTTGGTCTTTAGAAAATCCAATGGCAAAGAAAAGCTACAAAATGCTACAATGTGCTGAAATTAAGTTGAGGACACGACTTAAAATATTGTAACGTTTCGTACAGAAGAGAAGGGGGGAAAAATTTACTGTAATGGAAAAAGTGATATGATGGAATTTCCCGGATTTGCCTCACTCTCTTCTATAACATATTACGGCGCATGCTTTTAAACCTGTTGAAAACATACTCAGAAAAATCTGATCTAGTCAAGAGACGTACGGACGTTTTTTGTCACCCGGGCGGACCTTTCTGGATCCCGTTTACTACCACGAATAATGAACAAATAATTGCACATTTTTTAAAACCTTTATCAGTACTTTACAGGTTGCGCCAAAAAAAAAAAAAAAAATTGACTTACTCCAGACTTTTGCTCTTTTGTCAAAGTTCTGTCCTTTATCATGTAAAAAACCTGTCCAATTTGTAACTTATGTAAATTGAAAGAGTAAAATTTTAAACTATGGCTTGAAGTTACTTACATATATAGGGGCGGTGTAGAGAAAAAAAAATAAGCCAGCTGTGCCTTCCAGGCCGATTCTCACGCTCCCCCCTCTCCTCCTCTGGAAAAAAATTCTGGCCCATGTATTTCCGTTATTCCCCATGTTTATGTCCTCCATGCTCGTCCTGCCTAAAGACCCATGCGAAATTGGGATGCCTGTGTTTTTTCATTGGACATCGTGAATTATCGGGACATATGAATTATTTTTTATAATAGAAAGGCCAATGGAAGTGAAAAAACCTTTCGGAAAAAATTCAAGAACGAAAGTCCACGTCCGAGAAAACAGAACAGGGACAGGTATTAGGAACGACAAGATTGGGTTCGAATCCTTCATGAGCAAACGTGTAATTAATTTTTCTTGTGACAGACTTTGAACTTTCTTTTTTTTACCTTTGTATTCTAAACAAAATTACGGAAGCCCTGAAGGGTCAAGCATCTATGGTTTTTTTTTACTGTTTGCTCCGGAACAAACATTGTCTGTTTCGAAACTTACACGTTTTGGTTCAGAAAGAGCAATGTATGTTCAGTTTCAGAAAAAGCAATGTATGTTCCGGAACAAACAACATTTAATAAGTAAATAGCCCGTTCCGAACAAATATTGCTTGTTCCAGACCAGACAATTTTTTAACTGATTATCTGCTCCGGAATAAACCACGTTTGTTCCGGAACAGACAATTTACTTATTAGACGTTGTTTGTTTAATTTTTCTCGAAAATTTGTTTCGATCTTTCCACTCTTTTCCAAATTTTCCCTCCAAAAATTTAAAAATTTAAAAGTTTTAGGTGTAATTGAATTTAAAATTGTCAGTTCCGGAATAGGGTTTGCAATCCCGCACCGGGATTGACTTTTCCGGGATCGGGATTGAGAAATAGTAATCCCGGCGGGGTCCCGGGATCCCGGGATTAAACAAGGTATTACAAAAGCTGTACTTTTATTTCAAATTTAACTTGTAACTTCATATTTTTTTACTTTTCATTTGCTAAAAAAACAAATACTTTTTTTCTCCGCACCTCCCAATGCGAATTAAGTAATATGGCATGTAAATAAAACTGCTATTTTTTTCTTTGCATCTTAAAAAAAACTTACTTTTTAGTATTTTATATATAGTATTTAAATTTTAGTATAGTATTTATATTTAGTATTTTATAGTAATTTATATACTTCTTTTGACTATTTTCATTTTTTAATTACTTTAGATTTTAATTAAAAAATTTAAAAAATAAATTTAAAAAGTGAATTAAAGTCATCTTTGATTCCAAGATGACTTAAATTCACTTTCTTTCCCTGATTTTAAATGCCCATAAATTGCATGCCAAATACTTGTTCTGACTCATTATATATAGTTTTTATTAAGTTAATAATAATTCTTAGCAAGATGACTTAGGTTCACTTATTTTAACTAGTAAAACTGATTTTGACAGCTAGCAAAATATTTATTTTGAATCATTCCAATTTTTATTCACTTAATATAAATTCTATCCGAAATGACTTAAGTTCACTTTTATTCCCTGATTTTAAATGCCTATAAATTTCATGAGAAATATTTATTTTGAATTATTTTATTTTATTTATTTATTTATTTTTTTTTTTTTTTGCTTAATAATCATGGCTAAGATTACTTAGGTTCACTTTTTTAACTAATTATAACTGGTCTTAAACAAGAAGCCAAATATTTCTTTTTTATAACGAAAGTTATAATTTTAATTTTTTCCTTTTTAAAAATATTTTGAACTAAAGTATTGAAAAAATTAAAATATTTAATGCTCATAATTAATTTTTATTTTCCGGGATTAGATCCCGGGATTAATACGAATCCAGGGATTAAATCCCGCTGAAAAAAAGACCCCAATCCCGCGGGATCCCGGGATCCCGGTGCAAACCCTATTCCGGAACAGACAATCGATAAAAAATGGTTTGTTCCTGAACAAGCAATCTTTGTTCCAAAACAGACGATTTACTAATTAAACGTTGTTCACTCCGGAACAGGCAATCAGTAAAAAATTGTCTGTTCCGGAATAAGCAATGTTTCTTTCAAAACTGGCGATTTACTTATTAAACGTTGTTTGTTCCGGAACAAGCAATGAACCAAAATATGTCAGTTCCGGAACAGACACTGTTTGTTCCCGAACAAACAATAATAAAAAAACCAAAGATATTTGACCCTTCAGGGCTTCCTTACGAACTGATTCCTATATTCCGAAAATCGTTTCCATCAGAAATAAAAAAATATTTCCAGTGTTCAAAAATGTTTAATAGCTTATGCTCATGTTTTGCAAAATCCTCAAAGCTGGTTCGTGGTTTCCAAAACATTTTACCTCGCGAAATTCCGTTCAAACTCGAAATTTGATTCGTATTATTATTTCTATCTTTTTTTTTTTCTTGTTTTTGTAAAGCAATTTTTTTTTCCCAAGAAGAACTAATTTCCTTAAAAAAGATGAAAAAATAGCTTTGGGTGCTTTATCAAAGTTTTAGGTGAGTTGTTATTGTTAAAAGTATATTCAAGAAACTTTTTTATTATGATCGATCGTTATTCTGGTCGATGTAAAAAATTTTTTTTTGCATATCGCATAACTTTTGAAAACCCAGTTTTGCTTCATCCTTACGTCTTAAGTTTCTCATGAAACGTTGAGTGACCGCTGAAAATTTCATAACAGGAAGAGAAAGTTTTATTGTTAAGGGAGGAGAAAAAAAAAAAGGGATATGATCTGAGGTAATGAAAGATTTAATAATACATTGCGGGTGCATATCCAACCGCCACGAACTTTGACGCATTCTCATAGTCAAAAAAATTTACCAAAAGGCGTTTTGTAAGTTACCCATAATTCATGACTCTCCAGAGTTATCAATTCAATGCACGTATCATTTTTTTTATTCTTGTTTTTCACTTTTTTTCGGATTTTTTTTTCTCTCTAAGATTACGCTTTTCTTTCTCACATTTGTATGAGAGAAAGATGAGCAAGAAATATATTGAGATGTTAGTCCGGTTCTTTTTGTGTTTTTTTTTTTTTTTTTTTTTTTTACCAAAAAATCACGTCAAGATTCTTTTCATTCATTATTCTTACGCATTTTCCTCTTTTGCTCGCCTTCTCACGGCAACACGTCAAAGCTACCCCTAACGTGTCGTTACCCCTGTAAATTCCATCAACGAAAAGGTGACAACCTTGACGTCGTGTTTGCGGTGAAATTCATTTTATCTATCCGAAAAAAGGAAGGCTAACCATGATGCTTACGCGATCTCCCCGATTCCCCGTAAAGAAAAAAAAAAGGAGAAAAAAAAATCTAAATAGAACATGATAACGTAATATCAGTAGATGTTCTGACGTCAAAAGAAACTGTCATACGAGATGTGAGTGATTTTTTTTGATGCGCGAAATTCAAAAGGCGTCCTTTTTTTTTTTTTTTATTTAACTTCCTCCCGTTCTTATTGCTTTCCACTAAAGATATTTTCCCTCGCGTTAAGCTTTCCCTTTCCATCTCTTTAATAGTTTAGAGGCTTTTAGGAATCGCTTACGAGAAAAGGGAATAAAATGTTAAAAGCCTTTTTAAAATCGGACACTCTATATTACCGGCGGGGAAAACCCCTTATTTTTTTTTTCTTCCCTTTTTTTTTGTGTGTGCGTGTGTTATTAAGTTACTAACTTGAGATTCCGGATCTTAGATGTCACTTTGGATGTGTTTACTTCATGTCGTTTGAAGTTATACTTTCTAGAATTTTGAAAGTTTCTTGCAAATCTCTTTGAAACAAAAAGTCGGGAAGACTGATAGAGAAGTTGTAAAACCAAGTTTTGTGTGTGTCTCCGGATTCATAGTTTTGTCATCTTGGTTTTATCACTCGATTTAAGTTTTTATTTTAAAGGGTCGTTTTGTTAATTTCCCGATGTTATCATAATTCGAGAGTTAAAGGAATGCGGGATCCACCTACCCGCAGGAGTTTTTCCTCTTTTTTTTTTTTTATATGTATATATATATATATTCTCTCTCTGCGGGAAAACAATTTTTTTTATATAAGTCAGAGAATAAATAAAAGGAGATGTGTCGCTCGCTTTTTTTTTCCCGTCGGGACAACATTACAAAAGGACGGATATTTCCATGATGAATCCACGGGTGTAATGATGGATGGTGTTCGGGAGCAGATCTCATGACAGGTAAGTACTTGGAGATGCGGATAACGCGTAAAAGTGATCCATCAACATCACAAAGTTCCTCACACCCGTTGCTCTGTAGTTCTAATCATTTTATGTTACATATTTTCGGCTTTATACACGATTTATGTGTTGTTATCGAGTTTTAAAACGTCGAGTTCGTCACAATGTGATGTCACAATCCTTTCCATTATTATTTTTTTTTTGTTTTTGGTCGTTGAAAACTTTTGAAGTTTAATCGTTTTGTTGGTTGTTGGTTTAAATTTGGCTAGTCTAATCGCGGTTTTTATTTTTATTTTTATGAATTATTATTATTATTTTCCTAGTGATCACCCGTCGATTTATCGAATTAAACAATAGAATTTTTGAAATTCAGTCGAATGAATTCGTCGTTTTGACCAATATCGTGATTTTGCCACCAAATTTTTTTAACTTTGAATTTTTTCTGGGACCTAAGTCGAATTTCGGGAGCTTTCTCTTTAAACCCCAAACCGTGTGATCTTGACATCTTTCTCAAATTTTATAGAATTATGTAAGCTCCGCCTCCAAACTTTCGAACTCAAACCCGCGGAAGTCAAGGCCCCGGAAAATGAGGCTTTAGGAAAACGACTACTTTAATATGCGGATATTTTTAGAATGGGTTTCATTTACTGACTCGTACTGACAAACAATTTATCGGGGAGCCCGAATTATGGACCCTCCTCCTTCAAGGCTAATTCAAAAAGGTTTTAAAGGTTTTCAAGGTCGGTATACACCCTGCACTTTTTTAAGGAAAAATAGTGAATCTTGCGTCGGTGACTTACATCTGTGATAATAATGATGTGATAAATATATGACAAGAACATGTGATAACATGTGTCACATATACCGGTAAAAATTAAGATATTTATTATAAAATCGTAGTTTCCTTCAATTATTTACTATTATTTTCGCCATTTGCAAAACCCCTAACTGCAGAACCCGTAATAGAGGTTTTGTAAAATTAGGGGTTCTGAAGTTAGGGGTTCTGCCATAGAGTAATTTAATTTCGTTGAATTTTCACCATTTGCAAAACCCCTATTAGGGTTTTTTACCAATGCATGTAATCTAGGCTGTGGTATTATTAAACTCATATTTATCATATAAATTATCATATTATTATATCAATTATCAAATTATTTAAGTTATTTCCAATAATTTTATTTTTCTCTTTCCCGTATCATTTTTCGGCGGTCATATTATTTCTTCGGACATTATTTAGTCGGACATTATTTAATCGGACATAATTTTTTCGGACATTCTACTAACAACCAAAAAAATTTAGGTAACTTTTCAACTGATTTCCTATGATTAACTTATATAGTTCACGAACTTATAATCGTGATTTTCTTAATAAGAAAAAGATCCATATACCGTTAAAAAATAAAATTAAATAATAAATTTTTAAAAAAACCATAAATTCAAATCCCCGAAATTCAAATCCCTTTTCGGGATTTGACATAGTCTTGTTTATTTATATACCGTAAATCGTTTATTTATTTATTTATTTATTTATTTATTATTTATTTATTTAAGTATGTATTCATTTTTTTTGTGTGTCTTTATGAGAATCACTCGCCGGGTGCGGGAAAATAATTATTATGATGGTTCACTGCTCCTTTCCCGGATGAGTTGTTTCACGGATGAAATCTTTGATCGTACTTAATGTTTTTCTAAGAATTTACGTCGCCGACTGGATGGATTTCACTGAGCCAAGCCAAATAAGTCCCTTTCAAGGAAAGCTTTGCTTTAAAGGCGAATGTTTCTTGGAAGATACATCTGTCCTAAGTGAAATTAGACGTTTAATATTTTAACAAAGCCTAATCCCATTCCCTTATCTTATGCAGTCACCCTGGAGTAATGGGGGGTGGGAGTCTTTTTCTGATTATATTTTATAAATATTTTATAATCGCATCAAAAACCTGATTATACTATTCCCTATAACGTTTTATACTCCGCTTTAAAATTTCTTTTTGACGTTTTCAAATCGTTTCTTTTGATTTCGGAAAAACAAACGCGGATCCCTTTTAATTGATTTACTTTATTTTCGTCAGTCACAATTTGCTCTTTTTATCATTCGGGGAATATACAGCGGGGAGTTTACCTAAAAACCCCCCGACAAAATTGTAATATTAAATTTCATGAAATATTTCTGAAGAGGTTTTTCATAAAATGTAGAAAAGCTCTTAAATTGCAAAAACCTCGGAAAGCAAAAAAAAAAAGAAAAAAAAAAAATAGAGAAGGAAACATTTAAAGGCGATTAAAAAGGTTTTTCGTCCCTTATAATTCAAAGCGAAAGGTGGAGTGCAATGAAAATTGATACGAGAAGTTACATGGGTTTCATTAATTTATATATTATGAGGGTTTTTCGTTGTTGACAAGAATAATAAACAACCATTACTCAGCTGTTGGTTTAGTTGAAGAGTTTCTCTCCGTATTTACTATCCCATTTGAAATAAATAACAACGGAAAAATAAATAATTTAATTTTCCACATTAATTCAGCAGCATTCATGCGTTTTGTCGACGGGAAAATAATTGTACAAACGGTAAAAAAAAAAAAAAAAAAAAAAAAATCACAATTGAATTTTGGTGGTGCGTTGTAAAATCGTATAACAACCTAATTTCTTTCGCAATATTTTGATTATTATTTTTGTTCTTTATTTATGCAGACGCTTTAACTCGGTTTTCCAGATTTTCCGAAACTGTAAACCGGATTATAATCTTGATGATGTAGTCGGAGGAATAAAGCCTTGATAACATAATAAATTTTGGGCTTTATTAGCTTTGAAACATATTGCAAAGTAAAGAAATGTTTTCGGTAGAGAAAGTTCGCGGTGTTATTATGCTGGTTAATTTTGTTTTGAATTTCTCGCAAACTTTGGCTTTTATATTTTACTCTTTTCTCACTTTCCATATTGCTACGGATGGGGTTACGCATCCTTTTAATTGGGAAAAGGGGTTGCTTTTTTTTTTTTTTTTTTTTTTTTCTTATTTCTTTTATTTTTTAAATTGGAATCCAAGACGCTGCGCGAATATAATTTGATACGAGAGTGACATTCAAAGAAATCGAAAAAAAAAGTTTTTAAAGTAGAAAATGTTAGATGATCATTTGGCGGTAAAAAAAAAAAAAAAAAAGAAAACTCGCGTTAAAAATTTTTTTCACCTTTCCTACTCCCGAACTCCATCTGCAGTTCATTTCCCATACTTTGTATTTTTTTAAAAAGTCTGCAGATGGCAGTTGCATCGTCGATTCGTTTGAATGAAAATTTTCCTTTCATACAACTTGCTCTGAAGTCTTGTTTAATTTCTTTTTTTTTTCTTTTTATTTCAGAACCGGAAAGGGGAAATAGCATATTTGGCTCAAAATACACAAATGACAATGGACCGGCTGTGAGTGCTACAAGTAAGTAAATGAAAATTATAGTTTATATTATGAGGGTTTCCCCACCAGCATCATAATTCTCGAATCCGAGATAATTAAAACCCTCCCTCTTTCTCTTCTTATTCTTCCTGCGGTTACAATTACTAGTTTTGTTACATATTCCTGCCTTTTATCTTAAATTCCAAAGGTGATAAAATGCTCCATTACCGAGTCGATACACTCGATTCGGGGAAATGTTCACAATCACACGAGCGGTTTGATGTTGAACATTTATTTCCGACGATAAGATTAAATAGCAACCATTTAACAGGTTTAAAGTTGTATTTTGAGCGTTTTGTGGAATTCAAAAACTTTTTGAATTAGGAATAAAATAATCGAATGACTTAGAGCCTGCCTTACTCTTTCGTATATATAATTTATTCGAAGTACTTTGTTGTTGATCAAAATATTTTTATAAGTAACTGTGAGCATGGGTTCGAATCCGATACCGGCGCCGGTCGCGGCCGGCTGGAATCTCAGGTCGATGCAGATGCAGATTGCAGATGCCGATGCCAATTTCGGATTTTTAAGAAAATTCTATGAGCATCGGTATCGGCCAAATTTTTCAAGCTTCGGACCCCTGACTGTGAGTCCTCCTCCTGATTTGTTTACTCTGAAACAGTGCTTCGTTGGTGTTTCAAAACGTGACCCGAATTTGCCTAGTTCTTCAGTTCCAGGCCAGAAGATTAAATCCTAAAACACTCAGGGAACAAAATAAATAAATAAATAAATAAATAAGTAAATAAAATAAAATAAATTCCAGGGTCTTATTTATACGATATCAGTCGGGAAAACGCTGGACAAGAAAGTGACACCCGTCAGAGGCCGGGCGAGTTGTTTATTCCTGCGATCGGATATGATTAGTGATTATCAGTATAAAGCACAAAATTAAAAAAAAATATTCACGCCTGTAGCCAGCCATGAAAGCCAGAGGGATGAAAATCCTGTAAGGGGAGCTCCTAATGGCCATTTTTAACGTGGGAGATAGGGGGTTACAGTGGCGAAAAAAAGGTTACTTCGTGGCAGTTAGTGAAACGTACTCGCAAGGGGTACTGAGCCCTCTTGGACCTCACCTGTGTTGCAGACCTGAAATAATTGTTCTGAGTAGAATACTTATTTCTACTTATTAAGAAATAATAATAATAACAACACTTGTGTGTTGATTACAGTACACCGGAGACTATTATTTAGCAAAAATTCTTTTAGCTAAATACAGTCGAACCCGCTTATAACGAGCTCGGATATAACGAGAACCCTAACGAGCATTTTTAAAAAATTTGATTGGCCCGCCTATATACAGTCGAATCCGTTTATAACGAGATTGAAAAATTACCGAAAATTTGCTCGTTATACTCGGGTCTTGTTATATCCGAAAAACAAATTAACGTGGAAGATGTATAGGTGGGCCAATCAAATTTTTAAAAAATGCTCGTTAGAGCCGGGTTCTCGTTATACCCGAGCTCGTTATAAGCGGGTTCGACTGTATCTTCCATGTTAATTTGTTGTTCGGATATAACGAGGCCCGGGTATAACGAGCAAATTTTCGGTAATTTTACAATCTCGTTATAAACGGGTTCGACTGTAATTGAAATTCTTTTGAAATTCTTTTTTGCCTTTATATTCTGAAAAGATGTTAAAAATTTTTACACCCTAATTTTTTTTGTGCCTCGTTTTAAATGAATTATTATGATTGGCCTTTGAAATTTCTTGTAAATTTCTAATAAAGGTTTCCAAGCTCTTATTGGGCCAAATGAAAAAAAAAATTGAAAGCGAAGTTAAAAGTTAAGAGTTGGTACTAAATCTCAGAACATTAAAACTGACAATCTACTATGGTTAGGTAGGTTAGGTTAGGTTACGTTAGGTTAGGTTAGGTTAGGTTAGGTTAGGTTAGGTTAGGTTAGGTTAGGTTAGGTTACGTTAGGTTACGTTAGGTTACGTTAGGTTACGTTAGGTTACGTTAGGTTACGTTAGGTTACGTTAGGTTACGTTAGGTTAGGTTAGGTTAGGTTAGGTTAGGTTAGGTTAGGTTAGGCTACGTTTAAGCACGAAGAAACGTAAGGAGGAATATGAACGACATTTACGGCGATTAGGAGCAACTGCTCTGGAAGTAATGCCACGAGAAGTCCCGGGGTAGTATTGCGACCAGAGATGGTTTTTTTTAGGCATGACTAAAATGACTATTGCATTAGGAATCTGACACTTCCCTAGGGAATCGCCGATGGGTCAGCCATTGGCGTCTATGCAAGATTTTTCCCACATCAACACAAAAAAGGTTAGATTAGGTCTGGTTAGCTTGAAAAACACCTCGAAAAATCCGAAAACCCTTTTAAAGAAAAGAAAATACCCTCAATCAATAAGCCGGAAAAGCCTAGGTCAAGTTAGGTTTAAGGAAATTGTTTGGAAAATTCACGTATTTAAATAAAGGCCTAAAAATCATATAAGGCTAAGTGATTAAATGACATAAACGTTGCTTTGGTGACCCCGTAACCAGGGTTGCGATGCCGATAGAATTTTCACTGGCATCGGCATCGGCATCGGCATCGGCATCGGCATCGGCATCGGCATCGGCATCGGCATCGGAATCGGAATCGGAATCGGAATCGGAATCGATGAGAAAAATACGCGGAATCGGCATCGGCGTCAACATCAGCGTCGGAATCTGATTCAAAGCCGACGTCAGCGTCGGCTTCGGGAATAGTTTTACGAACCAAAATCGGCATCGGCGTCAGCATCAGCGTCGAAATCTGATTCAAAGCCGGCGTCAGCGTCGGCTTCGGGAATAGTTTTACGAACCAAAATCGGCATCGGCCGGAATCTCGAAAAATTTTCAATTTAAAAAATATTTTTCTCTTAACTTCTTTACAACTGCAGTAAAATTTAATAACCAACCGATTTGACTATATATGAAAAAAATGAGTGGAGAAATATATATTTAATGAAACATATAGAAATATATTCAACGAACATTAAAATAAAATTAATTAAATATAAATATAAATAATAAATATAAGTAAAATTGCGATTAAAAAAAACCAAGTTTTCACCTTCACCCATTTCGGTTGACCTTTCGGACTGGTTTCTGGCCTTCTTATCGTCATCACTAAAATTTATGTAAATGGTCGTTTTACGGTTTAACGGTAATGTTTTCAAGAAGAGATGAGCAAATGCAAATTGAAATGACAACTTAAGTTTCGTTCCTATCGTTCCCGAAGCAATGTCGTTCATGATATTTCTTCGAAATAATTTTTTATAGTCTTTTATCAAATTTTTCTCCACTTTTGATTACTGTTCTTACAATTTTTTGTAAAAGATGTTGATCTCCGATCTCCAGTATCAATCCGAAGTATCATTTGAACACAAAATCAATGATGGCTGGTTAGCGCGCATGTTCACGCGTTGTGTGCGTCTAAGGGCTTTGCATCAAAGTCCCGTAAGTTGGGAATTCGTAAACGAATTAATCTTTAAAATTTTTTCCTGAGTCACTTTCACATAACATCTTACGAATTCGATTATTTTACAATTTAATTTTCCTAAACGTAGATAAAAATGAAAAGGATGAATGGGGAAAAAAACGATGTCGAGAAATTTTGGAAAACATTTTCTGACAAAACAGAGGGAATTCAAAACATATCTCCTTTTGGTTTTCGAAGGGATTGCTCGGCTCTCGGCAAAAACTTTGTTGTCTTCTCCGCGGCTTTAGTCTTTTCTCATTTTCATAACTGCAATCATTCATAGTTTTTATGTCTTTTTTATTTGATAAAGAGCTTTGTTTCATATACACGTGGTTTGCCGTTTGTAAACGTTTTCGCATTATCCCCTTGTTTGTTGTTTTAGTTTGTTCAAAATCGGCGAAATGGTAACGTTTTCTCGTTGCCGGTTCCTCAGCTTCATTCAAATATTTACAGTGAGCCGGTTATACACGTAAATGGTTTAAGGGTGTGTTTATTATGGAAAAACAGTGTCTCAGATTTGTTTTGCCTTGGTTTTCCGTCTTCGCTTTCGTACCTTTTTCCACAGCTAAAGATTCAGCTGAAAGCAGAGGTAAAAGATAATTTTTTTTTCTTTCTTCTTTAAAATTTATTTTCCAGCACATGTGACTAAAACAGGCGGTTCACCTGTCAGGTTTTTAGTAAAAACATTTTTCTTTAAAATTTTCCGGAAGCTTTTCGACTTTCAGGAAATCCCTTTTACAAGATATATTAAGGGAAGAAGGAGCAAACGCAGAGGAGGGTCATTTTATATTCCGGACGTTGCCCCAACATCTTTTAATGATTAATATTCTACATTAGTATAAGGAGAGTCTGGGCGAAAGTTTTTCGTTTGTGTAGGTTCTCTGACTCCACTCATTAAATATTCCAGAGATTCGTGGGTTTATTCGAATTCCAGTTTTTAGTTTTTCCGAGGCGGAATACAGCACACAACATCGGAAAATTTAATTAATCATGCTTGTGACAGCCAAGTCTTCAGTTTCATAAGCTCTTTGTTTTTTCGGGGATTATTTATTTATTTAATCCGTTGAAATTTTACCTTCTGAATATGCAGCATTCCCCAAAGCATGAAAAAACGGTTTTCCCCCGCTTGACCTGTTTTTATTTAAAAAATTTTTGATGAAATGTAATTGGGAAATGATTTTTTTTTTTTTTAGGGTGGTGTCTTTTACCTGGAAGCTTATAAAAAATGAGAGGCGGGAATAAAAGAAGGAAGAAAATTGTATAAAACAAAGCAGAATATTTCATCTTGCCTACGGTTTTTCTTCCTTTTCCTTTTATTCATAACAGATTTTTTTTTTTTTTTTTTTTTTTTTTTTTTGAAACGGAAACGTTCGCCCTGCCTTTTAGTTTTATTTTCTCACTCCATCATCTGGATGTCGGATAAAATAGCAAAAGCATGAGCATTATAATTCCGATAAAATTGAAAGCCAAGAAAGAAAACGAAATTTAAAGATCAAGACGAATTTTCCTCAAACCCCCGCGTTCTTGCTTTCCTTATAATCTTCAAAATGGATTTGCTTCCGTTTTTCCTTTTCCCAATATTTCCCTTGATGTTCTTTTACCGTTTATGCTGTATTCCCTTGGTTCGGTTTCCCGTGTGTACAAGGCTATTTGATGAAAAAACGGAGTGGGAAAATACAATAAACACCTTCTAACGCCTTGATTCCGGGAAATTTTCCTATTATTTTCAAGAATATCCTCGAAAAATATTATTGGCTGTTATTTCAGGCGTAAACTTAATTTACGACCCCATTATGGACTAGTCTTCCGCATTTAAACCCACGAAAACAGCCCACGATTTCTTGTGTAGGCAACCTGCATTACATGCATGTAATGCAAAATATCGCATAAAATTTGTTTTCTTCCGTAAAATAATTACGAAAAATATGTTTTGTGGGTTTTCGAACCCGTAGACTTTAAAATTAACGTCAACAGATGAAAGATTTCATATTTTGACAGGAAAGCCAATATTGCGCCGAATATTGCGCCGATCTCATGCCAAAAATGGGGGGAAATAATTATAAAATGACTCAATAAACATCTTTTGACTTTTAGCGACTCATTTTTAATAATTATTTAATTAAAGTATGCAATTAAAATGTTTGGTGCACTAAAACCAAGAAAAAAAATCATCAATCACTTCCTCCCCATAACTTTTGGTTGCGTTCGAAAAACAGAACGAAACTTCCAGGATATGTTTGTCTTATGGTAAGGCTCTCCCATACTAAGTTTCAATTTTTTAGGACTTACCCCGTTCGAGCAGTGCAATGGCTAAATTTGAAATTTTTTAAAAAATTCGATTTTTTCAATTTTGCACCGCTTCTATAAGGTTCATGAGGGCGAGCGGTAGTCCATTGGTAAGACTCTCGATTCGCACGCGGAAGGTCCGCGGTCGAGTCAAGTTTATACCATGCATTCACCTCTTTATTCTTGTTATGAGATTAAAAGTGAAATCATATTGTGATGCCCAACACGGTTCGGAATCCGTGTCTAAATATAGTAGGTCCCTCTCATTCACCCACTAATGAGAGTGGTAGCTCTTGCGCCCTTTGCCTAAATAAAACGCTTAAGTAGTGGGTTTGGGCTGTAAGACTACCTCCCCTAAACTTAATTGTAGAGAGGGTAAAATTTATTAATTTATTTATTTATAAGGTTCATGATGAACATCTCCAATTTACCCCATTTAATATTTAATATAAGTAGTTTTATCCCAGGGAATAGCAATAAATGATTTTATACCCTACCTAGTAAAAAAAATGGCTAAAAGTGGTGATTTTTTGATACATTTTTTTGCAGTTTTTGATACATTTTTTTGATGGAGTTTTTCTAGTTGAGGTAAAATATTTCAATAGTTAAAATATTTTCGAAATTGCACGACATCCGACAATTTTATAAATAGTGGGTCCCCTTTGAATAAAATGCCAGACAAGTCTCACGAGAAATAACTATGTTAAAATGTTATAACTTTTGAGAAAAAAGAAACGTATTTGCATAGACAGTATAAAGATTTTCGGATTTCATCGGTTTTTTTTGTGAGTTCTTTCCTTGAAAACAATCGGTTTTAAAAAATGCTATCGAAGAACAGTAAAGGAGTTGAATCTGTAATAAAACGATCGAATCGGCTATAAAAAAAAGACTGAAAATTTCATTATAGAGTTCTTCTTTTGTTTCTCCACCCGAAAGAAAAGTCCTTGATTTCGCAGCTTTTTTTTTGCTTATATTTTTATTTTCCACCTTTTTTTTTTGTTTGGTTTTACGCTTTCATGCTTTTCAAGCTTTACAAAAACATCTATTTCTTTTTTTAATTAAATTTAACATCTTTCTTTTTTTTTTTTTTTTTTAGTTTAATTTTGGCAAACTCGCTACAAAGCGAAAAAGAATTTGATTGATTATTTTTCTTTTTCCGACATTTCATGCAGAAATTTCTTTTCCTTAAAAATCAAACCGCAAAAAAAAAGTTTCTATTTTAGAGGTGAAAGTCCTGTGCGTTGAAAGAGAAATATTAACAACCCACTCACCTTTTCTGACTTGAAAAAATGGAAAAATAAAAATTATGATGTATGAAGGAATTTCCTTACCGTGGTACACACGAAACTTTTAACCAAGGTCGTTGATCCCCTTCATTAACATTTATATCAGCATTTTCTTTTATTACTATCGGACACGGCATTAAAATTAAAAGTCGTCTTTTCCGAAAAATAAAATGCAATAATTTTTTTTTTTTTTTCTTTTTGCAGCTTCCAGCTGCGATGCATTGTTCACCAGTGATTTAATCAAAAACGGGACCTTCTTATCACCTCTTTATCCGAATCCGTATCCGCCAAGGAGTCACTGTCAATACGATTTTCAAGGTAGAGGGAAAGAAAGGGTTCAAATTATTTTTTCAGATTTTAACCTATATCATTCGTCGGAAGATACCAGAGAGTAAGTTTTTTTTTAAGCATCACTTTCTGACATTCCTCATTTTTTAAAAATTAATTCATTTTTTTTTCCAGGTGCGATAGTTTAGATGCGATAAACGCATTCGTTCACATAGATGGGAGGATGGATAAAATCGATTCATTTTGTGGAAGTACAATACCAAAACCTCTCATGTCAAATGGACCAAGGTTAATGTTAGAATTTAGGGGAATTTATTCGTCGAGGCACGTTAGGGGATTTAAAGCTACCTATAGCTTTACTGAAAGTAAGAAAACAAAATTTGAACATAACTGGGAAAATAATTTAGAGTAAGAAGTTTTAGGTCTAAACCACAAGCTTGTTAACTTTTTGAAAAGAACGAAACTACATATATCGAATCGCCAAGGGAATCGTATATCGAATCCCCAAGGAATTTATGCTGAAGCTTTTATCAGACTTAGAAGTGGCAAAGACCTAATGGGCCAGTGTCTGAGAGCTCTTCATGGGAACTTACCTGACTAGAACACATACTTACCACATTAAACCTTTTAGAGACAAATCTAGTTGTCGGAAAATGACCCATCGGCCTGCTTCTGGATGGGTGACTACCTCCTACCCTCTAACGAGGACTATGGAGTCATACTGAGCTCGCTGTAAAAGTAGTTTTAATCCAATGCAGAACCGATAGCAGCGTTAAATAAACTTTGTCAACTAAACTAATCAAAGCTAATCGAAAGATGGCCAAAGACTAGATCCAAATTTAAAAAAAAAAAGACCCCATATCGCCGAATTCTTATTTTTTTCTATATAAGTACCAACGACATGTATATACAGCCCAAAAATATTCCACGTTAAAAAATTTTGGATTTTAGGGGCAACTAGGCAAGTGGCATTACGTGCCTGTTTCACAAGTAGTCAATTTTTTTATAATCCAAAAATCGATTTTTTTTTCTTTTTTTCCCCCATCGATTCGTCTGTATATTGTAATTTTGAGCGATCCATGTGAAATCAAGGTCGAAATCATAGGCTGATCCTAGAATTTTTCCTAGACGAGGGGGGGGGGGGGGAATGAGAAAGCCTAAAAGTTTTCCTAAAATTTGAATTCTCTCGAGTGTAAAATTAATTTTTTAAAAGATCGTATTTTATCTACTGTAAAACTCTTTCAGTTGGGGGGCGCCCCCTCCACCACCCCCTGTACCCACCAGTCGAAATATGATTAATTCCGACACTGAACTTCCAGTTTCGTATGTTGAACGAGCATTTGCAATCGCACCCGAATGACGTAGCCATTTTGGATATAAAGAGGAAAGGGGGATAACATTAAATGCTTCCGCTTTTTTTTTTACAACTTCCAGTTAGAGATTTATTATTGAAGTTCAAATTAAAATTGGCTGCTTATAACCTGAACCAAAGTCCCCTATCCCCATTTCTAAATTTTACCTTTGAATTTTTTTTTCTCAAATGAAAACCTTAGAAATTTTCTTATGAATATTTATTTCAACATTTTTTTAAATATTTTAGATTTTGGAGTAACCACAGGAAAGCAACTACCAGAATATCCATGTGCATTCGCTTACAACTCAGGAGAATCACGCAACGGAACTTTCGCAAGCCCTAATTTTCCAGGATTCTACCCAAGGGATACTGAATGCCATTATTTTTTCAATGGTCAACCCAAGGAAAGAGTCATTTTACAATTTAATTATTTCGATGTTGAGGGCGTATCACCGTAAGTATATTCATCTAACCGTGCAAAAACGTGCCGACGCTAATAATTAATTAAATTACATTTATTTATTTCCCTTTTTTTATTTAATTTTTTTTTTTTTTTTTTTTTTTTAGTTGTGAAGCTATATCTGCCAGCGATTACGTCGAATTTTCAAATTTCATGTCCAGAGATCGAAAATATCCTCGATATTGCGGTCAATTAAAGGAATTTAAAGTCGAATCCGATCGAAAGTTCTTCCGCGTTACTTTCAGGTCCAACGATCGCTTGGACGGAACTGGATTTAACGCTTCGTATCAATTTTTAGACGAAGTCGATTATTTTTCGCCTAGACCGAACGTTCGTAGCCGTTCTTCCTCGGTATCAATCAATTTTTACATAATTAATATATTTATTTTAATCATTTCTGTATACAAGCGGCTTATTTGCTGAGATTTATTTCATCTTTTTATACGGATTTAGATTAATTAAATGAGTGAAAAGAATACTTCTAGTTCATTCCGTACGTTAAGTTTTCGAAATAGAATTTATTTTCTGTTAAAATTGGAAATTATCTGAGTCTGAAAAAAAAAAAAATTTTTTAGACGAGATAATACCGATTGGAAATGTGTTAATGTGCAATCGTAGAGACCTCAAATGTTGTAGATTTTTCTGATTTTTTTTTTTAAAGTAGGCTGTGATTCGTTTCAACGTTTTGTCCATAATTTTTGTTTTAAAAATTACGTTTTACAAAATTATAATTTGTTATAGTCGTTATTTTTTCAAAAGAAAAGATTTTGATCTGACAGGGAGAACAGATGAAAACAAAGAAAAAAAATCGGATTAAATTGCTCATTTTAATTTTCGAATCGTACAAGGTACGCTTCGGTCTAATTATTAGAATAAGAAAAAAAAAAAACTTTGAAATATTGTTTATTTTTTTTTATGTACTTATTTTCCAATTTTTTTCATACGAGCAATGTGTCTTAAATTAAAATTTTGTTTTATTTAATGTGACCTTTTATCTTACGGATTTTGTTGAATTTGATGTTAAATCGATGTCCAAATCGATGTTGGTGACGAAAACCGGATGGGACAAGCATTGATGCGATTCGAATTTAACAAAAACTAAACTTAAAAAAATCATTTTTAAGACTAGGAATTCTGTTTTAAATTAAGATGAAATATTAAAAAAAAAAAAAATACTGCACTTTTAATATAGATCATCTAAAGTATAATAGGGTATTAAATACAATTATTTGTACTTTTTAGAGTAATAATAAAATGACGAAAGAATTTATACCAATAATAATTGTTATGGAAAAGACGAATTGAAAAACAATAAAATTCTTAAAACAAATTTGGAGTTGGCATTATATTTTTTAAAAATAGATTCGCCTTTGTACTTTTTCGATTTTTGACGAAAAAATCGACTTCCATAAAATAAGGATTTGAAAGTGGACAATAGAACAAATGACGTAGCGTTGTTCTCAGTGACACTTTGGTGTCAAAACTAACACTTTTTAGGGTCTTGATGACAACGAGATATTGACTGCAGGGATGCGATGCCGATGCCGAAGTCGAAGCCGATGCTGATTCCGATCCCTTTTAAAAAAAAAAAGCCGATGTCGATGCCGATGCTGAAGCCGAATTGTGGAAAAATTTTTTTTTCGACGATGACGCTGATGCTTTCAAAAATGAGTCGAAAATTCCGCCTTCATAATTTCACGAAATAAAAAGATTAGAAATAAAAAATGCCTCTCTAAATTTACTTGTAGAAAAAAATTGCGAATTTTTAAGTTTTAAAGCGTATCGAAAATTTCATTTTCAGCATCTGAGCAAAGAAAAAATTTTTTTGCTTTTTTTTTTTTACTTTCAATTCGACCAGGTGTTAAAACAAAGGATCTGTTTCTTAATTTTAAATATTTAACTTTTTCAAGTTTTTAATTTGTTATTTTAAATGTAAAATTTTTTATTGCTGTCAAACATTTTTTTTTCTTTGGTGAAATACTTGATGCGATGGAGGCTTCGATTCCGACTTCGGAGTCTGCGATGCCGATGCCGATGCCGGAATTTTTTTTTTAAACGATTCCGAAGCCGATGCCGATTCCGGCAATTTTTTTTTTAACGATTCCGATGCCGGCAGCGATGCCGATGCCGATAAAATGCCACCGGCCTCGCATCCCTATTGAAGGCTATATATAGCCTTCTTTTTCATTTTTGACGCAAAAATCGGCTTGCATAAAATAAGGTTTTGAAGGTGGTTCTAGGGGTTTTTGACGCTTCTGAATTGACTGGTGAAGTCAGTTTTTCGATCCGACGCCATCCGGACCGGATATTTCAGGAAAACCGGAGGTAGTTTCGATTTTTTTGAACAAAAAACGCATCTCCCTGCTCGGAATCGATTCGGATCGAAAAATGGACTTCATATTCGGAATCTACACCCTCAAAAACCACTTATCCACACAAAAAAACGGCACCTTACATTTTGCCCAAAATCAAAAAAAAAGCATAGGCTTTTAACAATTTAAGGCCAAATAACTTTTTGTTTGTAGCGGAAATAATCTAGACTTCGAGGCGCTTTTTGCAAGGAAAATTTGTAGTGCTTCAGCCTCAATAGCATCTTTACCCGAATTATGTAATATCCATCGGTTTCCAGGGACGCATTAGCCCCCATATTTACCGGGAAAATTCTTGGATAAGGTAATGGGATTTAAAATAACCTTTTTTACCTCCAATTAATGGTAATGGTAATGTATATTATTATTATTTAGCACCTGATGACTGAAGTTATGAGATATACATCAGCCAGAGCGTGCTCGAAAAAAGTTTTGCATTACAGTGCTGAAATAGTGTCGGTTAAGGGCTGTTCTTAGAAAAAGTAAAATTCATTTTATATTTTTTTTTCATCGTGCTCAATCAGGGCATTTCTGCCAATACGATTACGGAAAATATGTAAATCAACAGGAATACGGTATGTACAAACCTCCAGATGACAATTTGACAAATCTGTAATGTACCGTTCACCATTTATACAGCGAAAATGATTTGAAGGCATCTGTGACGGATGTCGCAATGCTGTTTAGTTTACTACCTTCACAGAGTAAATAAGGAAGAATTCAACCATCTGGGGAAAAAACGTTTACACACTAGTATAATAAGAAATCGATACACTAAACATAGGGGAGTCATTACACGAGAAGATTTAAAAAAAACTTAATGATTAAGGAGCAGCTTAAAATGTTAGAATCTTTAGAATTCCCCATTTCTCGGAACTTCAAAATCCGCTGATTAAATGATAATGATAAAGAGAAAGAAGCGAATTCTGTCGCGCTTTTAAGAGACTGCGGATTTTTTTTAATGGAAATGGAAATGTTAAATTTGCAGTTCCAAGAGGTGATGATCTTTACTTTCATTTCTGTTACGAGAGTTATGCAAAAACCTATTTCGAACATGAATCGAATTCCCAAATTTCTGAAAATAGTAAATAAAATTTGCCTGGAAGCATACAGCAATATATGCTGGAAAATATAAAGGTGTAAAAAAATTAATTAAATGTATTACGAAATAACTATTTCCTCTATTGTCTTTCACACTATATCGACTCGTAACAAAACAACTGACTATTATCAAAAAGTATGACACATTTTTGTCATTTTATGTAAGACTGAAATTCGAACACTTGACAATGGCTGCCTAAACTAATTTCAAATATAAAAAAAAAACAATACTTGCGATTTTTTTTTAACAACTTTTTGTTTTAACACAATATGATTATATAACAATATAAAAAAGCTAAATTTATAACTAAACTTGTTTTAAAACATTATTTATATTTAAATTTGAACTTTGGTTGCACTGTGACCATTATTATCTATTATTTGTTACTCCTTTTTCAAAAAGAACTCAGTTTTGTTAAAATTCCTGAGCAATTCATTTAAAAAAATTAATTCCATTGTAATGGCACATGAGTGACTCACGATTTTTCAAGAAAATTAAAAAATTTTTTATAAATAGCCGTATATAATTTTTTTTAGGTAACTTTTTACCTAATCGTAAATACTGACAAAAGAAAGTTAAAAGTGGAAATAAGTAAATAATTTATTTAAAAACAAAACTCAGTTAATAAATTTTGAAATAAATTATAGCTTTGCAGTTAGTAACCAATTTGAAAAAAAAAGAAGATTAGAGTGACGAGACGTCAATATGGCACTTCATTTTTTTTTATAAATCTCGTCCACTTTTATTTTGAGCTGAATGTCAAACGTAAGATTCTTCTTGGTGGTCACCACTATTATCAATCAACATCCCTCTTCTTGAAAAAACGTCTCTTAAATGATAAGAAGTAATTGGTGCTCTTAGATTTAACGTACCCACACGCGGCGGAGGTCTATATGGGGGCGGTATTTCGACGATTCGGGATTGTTGATTACTTGGTAACGAATTTTTATTTTCTTCCCTTAAAGTTCTATTATTAACTTCACATTTTTTATTTCTATTATTTACATCACTCTTCGTCCTGGAAACTTCTGATAGTTTATTTTTAAAATTCGGTTCCTCGTAAACCGTTCGATTGTAAGCGTCGCCATTTCTTTTTGACCAATTTTGTTCGTCGTCTTCGTTCCGCGTATGATCTTCGGGAGGGGGAAGAGATTTCGATCTGTGAGCCGCAGATTTGTGGTTCAGCTCCCTCTGGCGCAGCCTGCCCCTTCGCTCTAAAGGTTGATTTTCGTCTTGGACAGTGTCTACATGAACGGGAGGGAGATGGCGCAGAGGCGTCCTTTTCGGGGGTAAAGGAGGTGGATCAACCGTAACTTGGGCAGGAGCCGCATGGACTAGTCTTTCATCACACAAACTATACACTTGTTCTACTACTCCGGTACAATCTTTCCCCCGAGAATTCGACCTGGAAACGTGAGGAGTCGAATCGTCGTCCGATAATGTGCTCGAATCGTAAGATCTCTCAGCGTCGATATGAGGTGTGGATCTTGAAACGATTCCGTCGTGCAAACGATTCATGACACCATTTTCTAAACCGTTCGTTCTTCGGGCGTTATTCCTAGGACTGTCCGTTATAGAACGAGGAGTGCAAAGATGATGAGCAGATTTCGATCGTGGTAACGGCGTCGGTACCGGAGGGGGAGCTGGAGCACGTCCTTTGCTGTGCAACGCTGGCCTTTTCGGCACGTCGCAATCATCTTTCGAATTTTCGTCCAGCAGCGATTCTTGCGAAGCTGATCTCTGCATCGTATCGGTTGGGATCGGAGTTCCCCCGGAATTTAAGCGTTTTAATTGCGACCTCTGTCTAAACCAATCTTGCCTTTGAAAATTCGGGTTGATTATTCCCGAAGCGGATCGGTTTGCTTGAGAATAAATTGAATTTGAACGATTTCGGCAACAGTCTTGTACTCTTTCCTCCCATCCTCCGTAAACGCGGACGTATTCTCGACTCGGCATCGATGTAAGTGCTGACGGGCCTAAACTCGGAGTTGAGTTAGCCGCCGGAACGGAATATGAAGCGGACACCTAAAAGAGAGCACAAAAGAAAAACTTTAGAAAATTACTATCGAAATAATTAAAAAATTGAAGTCGAAAACAATCAAGGCTATGTTATGCCGTTTGCGTTTTACAAATTGCTACACGTACTTTATTATGCTGATTATATTTATTTGCGTCGATCGGAGTCGTATTTGCATATACACCACGTCCAGAACCGGAGCTGCTACTAGAAGTGCTTTCCTCTTCGTCGGGTGTATACAACTGAGAATCAGACATGGTAAGGCCTGAATCACGACTTAAAGACATCTTGTCTTTTCGAGGTGGATCTAATAATTCTCGTTCTAAAGAATCAATTGACGAATCATCTCGGCGTAAACCACCAGCTAAAATAATAAAAAAAAAGAAATTGATAAATAATTCAAACGAAGAAATTTCGGTTTTCTTTCGTAAAATACATACAGTGAAGACTATCGGATTCCTCGGCACCGCTATCCTGCAGCCTTTCTGGGGGTTCGCCCAGCAAATGAGGGACGTGAGGCCCTATAATAACTTCGCAATGAGTGACTAAAGCTTCTACCAAAGCCGGAACGGCTTTTGATCCCGCAGGAGTCATGCACGGGGTCCACAGTAAACTTGGCCCGACGCAAACCCCGAGATTCCCAGCCGGCATAAGATTCAAAGATGACTTTCTTGCAATATGATGTAGTACGCAGAGAAAATGCGAAAGAAGATTTTGATTTGCTTTCGGTAACTGTTCTACTAAACTTTTCAAACGAAGAAGTCTCTCCGATTGGTTATTGCAGCTTAAAGCATCCAGCCAAAGGGGGTACAAAGCCGATCCTAGTAACGGTTCCGGCAGGGACCTCATGAATTCCTTCAGTAAAGCAGCCGTAACCAAAACTGGAACTACCTCTAATTGTACATCTTCTCCGTTGTCTAATTTATCTCGGAGCTCGCGCACTAATTTAGCGTTCGCTGATTTCCTAAAAATTCCTTGAGTGAACGGACCTTTTTGGAAGACTTGCTGAAGCATCGTCTTAAAAAAAAAAAAAATAAAATAAATTAAAATATATAATTTTGGTTGGGGGAAAAAAATGGATGAAATATTTACCATAACTGGTCGAGGTGGTAACTCTCCCTCCATGACTCTGGACAAGGGCTGACCGAATAAAAGTCCTGGACAATGATCGACGCAGTCATCACCTTTATTGACACTCCGCCTAAAGACGTGACGTATTCTCATTGGTGATTTTCTATTCTTTTTACGGTCCTTCTTTGAATCTGAGTCGGGGCATTCGGGTGAGCGCCGAACATTTCTGAGGATAAACTGGCACCTGGAATCAAATCAAAAACCGATATTTAAAAAATCTGAACGATTACACAACTTATTTTAATTTAATTTAATTGCTCCTTTTTTTCAAACCCTAGCTCCAATTTCACTTAACCCACCTTGTAAGAGGATCCGGTCCGTGAACATTATTACAGTGGTCCAAATCGAAACCCTCTTCTGTGCTCAATCCTTCCCTTAAGCAACTTAATTTAATCGCAAAAGGACGTTCGTGTCCTATTAATGGATAAGGAGCTTCATCCCTCGAAGTTTTAGCCCATAATTGAAATTCCGAAGGATCCAGCCCTCTCATTTCTAAATGATCCAAAGCCAACGCTATACACCTTGTTGCCGTGTCGTGCGGCCCAACACTGAACGTTTTTACCTGAAAGTAAATAAATAAATAAATAAATAAATAAATAAATAAATAAATGTAAACAAATAAATAAAATTAGCTCGCCACCTCCAGGCAGACTTTTACAACAATAGAAGGATTATTTGATGGAGGATTAAAAAAAAAAGAAGGCAAAGTTATCAGACGGGGAAATGGAAAAACTACATAAGCATACTCCACTGCTAATGTATATGGAGCCGAGACGGATCGTCGATGGGCCTAGACAGTCTTAAATTGTATTATGCTCCGGTGCCTTAAATTCACAATCCAGGTAGCCAGCCGTATCTTATCGTATACTCCATTCAGACAAAAAGTCAAAAATATTCTTTTCTTTTTTTTTTTTTTTCCTCTTTTGTTTTTTTGGAAAAGACTGAATTGACATATTACTGATAGTGAAGAGTCGTCGAATTTGAGAAATGAAAATTTCATTCAATTTTAAAAACTTACATATTCAATATTTGTCGAGACGTCGTAATACAAAACTTGAATATTGGTCGATCTTGGTTCTTTTTCTCGTTCTATTGCGACGACCTCGCTCAACTTGTTCCACCAAAGATCTCTTGTAGCTTGAGTGCTGAAAAAAAAAAAGAAAAAAAAGTTGATTTACCGAGGAAAAAATTCTTAACAAAGCTTCGTTTTGCCTTAATTTTTTTTTAAAATGTAAAATTAATTCAAATATTCCATCAACTAATTATTTGAATCCATTTTTATTAATCCTTATTTTTTTTCCTCGAAAAAAGGCGCGGTTTTTCCTGATTTTATACCGATTTTCTACCAGCTAACAATCATAATTCTCAAGCAAAAAGTTTATTTTGCATTTTTAAAAAAGTTTAGTTAATGTAAAGAACTTTTCCAAAATTATATAAGTATAATTTATATGTATTTCATACATTATTTTGGACAAGTTATTTACATCATCCGAAAGTATTGAAATTGAAAGAGTCTATTTTTTGAACTAAAGAACCGGTGCAGAATCGTTAGGAATGATGCAAAAGAAAAACAAACTGCAATATTTGTATTTTTGGGGTTTCGTTTTCGACAGATAGATTTTTTTTAAATTTATTACCTAACATATTTTTTGTCGCTTGAAACTTTATAATTTTTTTTTTTTTTTTTTTTTACAAAATTCTCATATTTTGCTAATAAAATACGACGCCTCTTTATCCTACCCCAGTAACACACAAATCACTTCCGACGTCGGTATGGAGTCAAAACGGTTTTGGAACGTAAAAAGGTATCAATGTCACCGGGTGACGGTCGCCCTATGGTCATTTTATGATGTCGAAACGGGTGGGTGTCACTTTCCTAAGTTAGATTCAAAAATAAAATTGCATGGCTTAAAAAAAAAAAAAACGCAAGTATCAAAAATAACGGGTCACAATTTTATACATTTTGATTCGGTCGGTGCTACGACCGATTTAATCGCGATTATTTAATCCTTAATTTGACGGCGATTTCGATGACACTTTAAGCAAAATTACCTCAAGGGAAATTTTAATAATTAAAGATTGAGAAATGATTACTCCCTCCCCCCCCTTTTCCCTTACGGCAAAGTCGTACCACCAAAATCCCATTTTTATTTATCTCTTGATAAAAAACCAAACTTTATTAAACGATTCGATAGGGACGTATTAGAGCATTCGAAAAATAAAATAAATAAAAATTATAAAAACTTAACTGGCAATAAAATTTGAAATATTGATTCGCATTATTGTTAGAAAACATGTATGTTTACGATTTACATATTTCCAAATCTAGCAGATAAAGCTTTTTTTTTTTTATCAACAACAATAAATATCATTCAAACTTCTCAAAGTCAAAACCTGCCCTCTAACTCGAACTAAATCTTTCTACTGTATAACAAATTTAACTTATTCTCTAATCCGAAACGAAATAGGTTTTTTTTTTCTTTTAGTTGACGGGAAAATTAGCGTAAGGGAAATGATTTTGACTGTAATGATGAATTTTAGTCAGGGTAGCGGTGGCATTTAGATTTTAAACGGAATCGGGATCGAAATCGGAATCTGGCTCAAAAATTCGTCGGAATCGGAATCTTAATCGGCATCGGAATCGCATCGAAAAATAATTTTGATTCAAATTGAGCTGAAAATTATTAATAAATTAATGCTTTTTTACGATTAGTATATCGGAATCAGGATCAGAATCGGCACCACTGAAATATTTTCTAATTGGAATAAGAGTCGAAAACTTATATTTTTTCTTTCGAGTCGGAATCGGAATAGGAATAGGAATCAGAACCAGCCCAAAAAATATTGAAGAATCTTGGGAATTGGTATCGTAATCGGGATCGGGAACCTCACCCCTGATTTTAGCTAGCAGTTTTTTTGGAGTTATGTTTTTTAATGATAATGAACCTGTAAGTAGCTAAACTGCATATTTACTGGGAACTATAGTTTTTGGAAACTGTGCAAGCATTTACGTCAGCACTTAGTGGTTGTTTCATGAAAGCTAGCTTAAGTGACTTCAATAAAGGCAGAAAATCCATTTTTAAATAGATTGCTACAGAATCCGGAGTTGGGATTGTACTGTACAACTTTTAAAAATATATAATCGTACAGTTTAACACCTGAGAAAAAAAAATAAAATAAAAAAATAATTGTCTACGTTTTTTTCCTCGTTATTCGTAATCGATGGCGATTCTTAGCTTACGAAGAAATCACCTTTATATTCGCATTATATGATAATTTTAAAGCTCAAATCACGCGGGAAAAATTATTAGAAAAAAAAGAAAGAACCTGTCAATCCAGATTAAGTCAGGCTTTCATTGTCACCTAAATTAGTTAAACATAGGCGTTGGGTTTTTGAGCCTACTGCTAATGTTGCCAAGTGCTACCAGGACGCTTTGTTTTTCTGCAAGAGCGCTGTTGCCAAAAAAATCAATCGTTTTTCACCAACTAATAATCACGTATCAGAACATAAGAATTTTGCATGCTCGAATAAAAATGATGACAGAAACAATAGTGCTTTTCTGCTCGATTATGCAGGTCCAAAAATATACGAGGATAAGAATATAAGATCTTAGCATCAAATAAAAACCAGTAAAGTAGCAAAATGTTTTCACATTTTCGTTTAAAAAGTGCATTTGTATCCATAAACGAAGAGAATTAAAATCGAAAAATTGACTGTAATGAAAATCCGATATTGGCGCTAATTTTAAACGATTTAATCCTTTTAATACTCGTGATTTATCTATTTATTTTTTTTTTTTTTCCTTAATCGGTGTCAGTTCTACTTTCTCAGTTTACAACCCTTCGATTTATAGAAAATTAGAAACTTGTGTCATGTTAAGTACATTTCAACCACGTCAATATTAGTCTAGAGATAGAACCCTCGTGTAACATTTTTAAATCTATGTTACCATAGCCCGGGTTCATCGCACTTTGACACTTTTAAAGGCTAATAACAAAAATCAACCAAAAAAAAAATCCAACTACAAACACCCGCAAAATGAGTCAACGAATTCAACGTTTGGCGGTCCTGTCAATCGCCCAGTCACAAAACTCCGTTACTTTTTTGCACCCTCGCATAAAATCCGTCCTAATGAACTTTTTCCTTCCAAACCGTACCTCAATTTCACATCCGGAAACAAATTCCTCCTTAACTGAGCGTGAAGATTAGAATCGGGACGTCTCCAATTAAATTTCAATTTCCTACGACCGTACGAATCGGACGGAGTAACCGGACGGGAATCGAACTGATCTTGTAAATACCGAACGCAATCGATTTTACAGTCTTTGATAACTTTCTCTTGCTTCGACAAGCCGAACGAGCGTATCCGCAATATTTTCCGTTGTTTTTTTAACGACCAACACGTTGTGTCCACGGAATCATCCACATCGGCGAGATACTCGCAACTTCCGAGCGCATCCCGATACGCTTTTCCCATGGTCATTTTTTCCAGGAATAACCGGAATAGAATAAATAAATAAATAAATAAGTAAATTTCCCGCTAAAAATTTCCTACCATCGCACTGACATCCACTGAAACACTGACTTTAATAAAAATAAAACAATAACACCGATCAAAGTCTGCCTTCGTCTTTTACAATTCAAAACTCTGCTGAGTTCGCGCTAATACCTCGATTTACTTTTTCCCGTATTTTTTTTATTTTTATTTTTTTTATTCCGTTTTAAAACGCGACATGTTTATCAGCTGACGAAGAAGCCTTGCTACATCTCGAAAGAAGAAAAAAACAAAATATGTATAAAAAAAAAAAAGTCGACGCACAAAACGTCAAGGCGATCAGCTGTGAGCGAACTGAAGAGTGGATCCAAAGAAAGATTCCCACCCTTAGCAGCACCGTCGTTTCTTATTGGTTGACACAGGTAAATGGAAGGGTTGTTTATTATCTTGAGCCTGAAACTGGTTTTTATTCAATTTTTTTTATTTTTATTTTATTGGATTTAATAAAATCAAAATGCATTTCCCTTTCCATGAATATTTAGCCGTTGGAGATGATCTCAATATAAAAATTATAAACGAGAACTTATCTTTCAAGGGGAAAAAAAAAATTGTACATGTGTTTTTACCGCGCGTTAAAAGCTTTTCGTCTGCTGTTTTGGTCATAAACGCAATGCGCGCGACGCACCTGAAAGTCGGGTCTATTTACCCGACTTTACCTTTTGCGGTTTTCAATGGCTTCTTTTTATAGTATGGATGCCCTTGATTTTAATTTTATTGAACAGGGTTGATGACTACTAAAATCCATTCATTGATACAGTTAGTATTGTGTACATGTACATGAAAAGGTCAAAATTATATTTATTTTTAGAAGCAATTGCATGAAATCCATTCAGGCTGCTTCCATAATTTTTTTTTTCTAAAAAGAACAAAAAAAATTAGGATTTGCATCTAGATGCAATAAAAATAAATCAATTTCGCGGCTTCCGAAAGTTACCCAAAGGTATATTAACTCCATTGCATTGAGTGTAGTGGAGACAGGGGTCCGAATCTGATGCCGGTGCCGATGCCGGTGCCGATGCCGGTGCCGGCAGCGGCCGGCTGCTATCTCGGGTCGATGTCGATTCCATTTAATTTATTTGGCTCCCGATTCCGATTTCGATTCCGACTCCGATTCCGGCACCGACACCCGATGCCGATGCCGATTTCGGATATTAAAAAAAATCCGATGCGGATGGAATTTTTTTGCTGGCATCGGCCAAAATTTTCAAGCTTCGAACCTCTGAGTGGAGAACCTTATAATATTTTCAAAAAATAATATCACCCCAAAATTTCTTCTGCTATATCGGTTCGTTGGTTTTTGACGAGATGTAGCGTTGTAAATCTGTTCTAAATATAACAATGCAGCCTTTTCTTCAGCGTTTTTTTTTTATTTTGTCTTTTTAAAAATCAGAGCAGAATTATACAAAAAGGTGTCAAAGTAATGATTAGTTAGGCGCGATTTTAAAAATGAATACAGGTGGAAAGCAAGGGATTAAAGTTGAAATTTTTTTTTTCTTCTCCTAAGACTTGAAAATTTATTAACTGTTTACTTTATGTATTAATAACATCCCACCTAGACTTAGCTAAGAGAGCATAAATTTCCTCCTTTAGACTTTACCTCATACTGAAGGAGAAATCGTTTAACTCTGCAGACTAAGGTGATTCCAATTCAAATCAGCAAAAAAATCGGAAATCGTAAAAATGTGAAGTGGCATAGGCTCAAGATGATTTATAATGATGGAACGCGAAGGAAAAAAAAATGAACGATATGCCAGCATTTTTCTTTGCTTTGATACAAATTAATAAATGAAAAATGGCGTGCTCACAATATTTCTTTGGGGATAAAAACAAACTTTTGATTCAGATGCCATTTTTTTTATCAAACTGCTAAACTTGTTAGAACAGGTAAATCGTACAATTTTTAAAAGAGTGAATAACATGTTATTACCGGAATTTTTTTAAGAAGTATGACTATATATAAATTCCGAGAAATATAAAAGCCTTATTTCACAATCAATGCCGCTGACCCAGAAGTTGGATATTTTTGCAGGTACAGTAAGGAAGATTAGGCCTCATTTGATAAAATTTCAATATTTTTTTTATCCTAAGAAAATAAGACCACCGACATCAATTTTCCGATACATAGTTTGGATAATTTAAATTGTGAAAGTGCTTAGGTCCCTAAGCCATAATCCGATATTGGATAAAGCAGTGTTTGGAAAATGTTTCCTATGAATTAACTTTCCATTTGTCAAAAATATTTCGATCCTGAAGTTGCAAAATTTTCAGTCACCTAAAGCTATCCAGTCCAGTATTTTTCTTTTAACATCCTATACCATGAGAATCATTTTATATCTTTTTTTAGGAGCAAAACATCAAAAGTCTACTTACAAAGTCCCTCTCTATAATCTAATATGTACCTTCAGCTAAATTTCAGATTTCCACATCAGCCATTTTTTTCTTAAAAACGGAGTCTACGATAAATTCCCGGAGATTATGAAAATAAAAAAAAATTAAAAATAAAAAAAAATTATAATAATGGCTGCAAAAATCTGAAATTTTCACTGAAGGTGTTTATAACCCTTCGTAAAGAGAATTTCTATATTTTGCTCCAGAAACAAGATGAGCCAATCTATGGACGTTACACACCACGCCCATAAGCTAAGTATGGTGCGGACGTTGCACTCCTTGAGGATTGGCCCATTTACAGACAATTTTCTAAGTATAGTGTGTTGTAGAAGTCTTAAGGACAGTTTCCGTTCTAAATTTTACATGAAGGATTTTACTTAGCCAAAACTTGCACTTATGTTGAAATAAAATTATTACTTACAACATAGCCATGCTTTTTTTTTCCTTTCAAATATCTTAAATAATTTAATATACCCTTTACCACAAGAAAGCAAGAGTAAAAAAAAATTCCCTATATTGAAATACAATACAGTGTTAACTAAATGATATTTGATATTTTTCTAGCCACAAACGCAGTGGCCGTTGATTTCATGTCAACAAGTTGAAAATTCAATAATGCATGTATCATTTCCATCGAATTGCCTCCGCCGCAAATACATTTTTTTTTTGTTTGTTTTAATTCGAAAAATAACGCCATAAAACTTATCATAAGTTATTGTTAGCTTAGGTCATCCTAATCTAACTTTCCTTTATTTAGATAGTTATCAATTTATAACGAAAATGAGCGTATTAATGATTCATTTTAAATCAAAAATCATTCCATATCCTTGAGAGAAAAAAAAAACCTTACGGGTCTCAAGAAACTCCACATTTTTTACACGTCTTACCTATAATGATGCACATCCATAATTTTTATTTTTAAAAAAATCAGATGAATACAAAATAAATGACATTCAGTCCCGAAATTCTTCATAAAAAAAGGATCGCATAATGTTTCTCCACGTATGATTTCTTGTAAAAAAAAAAAAGATCAAATCAAAAAACTAGCTCGATACACTTTAAGTGTTGTCAAGCATTTCTTTCCGGACAATTAATAAAATACAATGTACGTTTAAGGCGAAGGGGTCGATGGATCACAGGGAGAATTCAACCATATATGAACAATCCTCACGAGAAATCGCGTAGATTTAAAAATTTTTTTTGTATATTATTTACTCACACACCATATCGAATTATCATCGATTCAAAGACTGATAGATTTTTGATTGAAAAAAAAATTATCTCGACATTGATCACATACGCAATCATAGATAAAAAAAAAGAAAAAAAAAACCGAATTGATAAAAAGGTTGTCCTATAAAACTGGCAAATATGCACTTTTTTTAAAAAATTTGGTGTGAAAGTTTAATGAACGATATTTTTCCAAAAAAAAAAATAAGCGTGGCGTGATATTTTTTTGAAAAATAACAAAAAAGAGACATCTGCTTGAAGGACAATTGCGGAAAAATAACGACTCTAATTCGTATTTCAAAGAAAAAGCTATTGTCTTTTAAATATAGATTTTCTTGGAAAGTATTTTCAAAAAGATGATTTTTACCTGAAAGTAGCAACTACGTTGGTCGTCGGCCATCCTATAACAAAAGACGTTTCCTGACTCTTGTGAACTTCGATGACATCTTCCATGGAGCATCTTGTCAGCCATATTTCCGAAACTCGCACTTTCTCTTTCAGCTTGAAGTTTCCGCCAGAGCGGGCTTTTGCGACCAGAAGTAAATCATTGAACAAAAATAAATGCCGTTCTTGACTTTGGACTCCCTAAAAAAAAATGGAATTTGTTATATTAGGACTGTACAACACATATATTACGAAAGCAAAATTTTGGAGATTTTTGATGTTTTCTCTTCCCCCCCTCCTCCCCACAAAGAATAAAATAGGCCTATTCTTATGGAACTTTAACATTTTTTAAGACTTTCATGAACCCCCTCCCCCCTCCCCCCTCCCCTTCGATTTAAACATACCTCGTGGGTTCAGTATTATATTGATCTAGATACACTTCCCAGGTTGACACTAGTCCCCTGTACTTAGCTTATGAAAATCGCGTGTCAACCCAGGAATGTTGTTCTAGAACAATATAATACTGAGCCCACGAATTACGTACTATGAGTAAGACCCCAAAAGAAGACAGCTAGAAAATGCGAAAGAAAATATTAGATAATTAGAAGCTGATAATAAAATCTTGAGTCACATAAAAAATTCGGGCCAAAAGTTAATTATATTTTCTGATTCTAGAGAGAGAAAATCCACTAGGGTGGTTCACATTTACCTTAATTTTCGCGACTTTATTCTTCATGCAATTTTCACTTTTCTTATGGTCTAAAAACAAAAAGTAATTTTTCTTAGATTTTTTCGATGACGTTTAGAGGTGGCTATCATTAACATTTTGTGCTTAAATTTTTTTTTTTTTTTTTTTTTTGAGGGGGCATTTTTTTTAAACAAATTTTTTTCCAAAACTTTAGGAGCAATTTTTTGGGACCATAACTAATTGTACGTATGTTTTCGACGTCGTAGAATCCGAAAAGGGCCATTTCGTTTCGATAAAAATCACCTTTAACTGACCAAAATTTTTTTTTAAACCAAAAGTAGCAATTTTTTTTGGAATTAAATCATAATAAAATACGTTTTCGACATCGTAGAATCCGAATATAACCACCACGATTTGATCAAAATTCACGAAATCTTTGGTAAAAATCGACTTGAAATTCAAATTTTTACTAAAAAATTGCTGTTGGCCAAAAATTGGCCAAAAATGGTGTTAGGCTAGTTAAGGGTGATTCTGATCGAAACGAAATGGTCATTTTCGGATTCTACGACGTCGAAGACATACAAACAATTACTTTTGGTCCCAAAGAATTGCTCCTATAGTTTTTAAAAAATTTTTTAAAAGATTCCCCCCCCCCCCCAAAAAAAATTTAAGCACAAAATGGCGGTGATCCACCCCTAAACTTAATCGAAAAAGATCGAAAAAAATTATCAAAAATAAAATAAATTTGAACCACCCTAAAAATCCACTGCTGTGAAAAATAAAGTTATGCAATCTGTTATACATATTGAATAAGAGTTCTGAGAAATTTTCAATCGGTCGATGTTGTATCTTTTTAAAAAAATGGGGGAATTTTCCAAATGAAAGAAAAAACATTTGAACCCCCACCCAGAATGAGGTAATTGAAGGAATCAAAGTTTCTAAGGGGAGGGGGGGGGGCTTAATATGGCTACTTATAACATGGCGAAGAAGGAAAACACGTAGGTCAGAAATTTTCTAAGGAAGGCGTAAGAGTCCACTGGCGGATCTGGGGGGGATTATCACCCTCGCGAACTACATGATTTATTTAAAAATTAATTTTACACTAGATACAATTCAAATTTTTGGAATTATCCCCCCCCCCCCCAATAAAAAACTCCTGGATCAGTCAGTGTAAGAGTCCGCCAGAGGGATAGGGGGCAAAGTTTCCCGTCTCTATTACGGCCCCAAAAACACTATAATGGCATGTGCTACCACCATGAAAATTTATTTTTTAAAAATAGATACCGGAATAATGGTATGAATAGGGTTTTTCCCAAGCACAGAGAAGAGGTTACTGTACTGCATAAAATTAAAATGCTGGAAATTTTCAGAAAAGATTCACACGAAATCTTAATCCGAGCATTTAATGTTCGCATGGACGCTTTACCGAGAAATCCCATTCAAATGACATGAATATTCAGAAAATCGGCGACAAAGTTTGACAAAAAAGAAAAAGAAAGAAAATTCAAACCATTATTTATTGCAATAACGGTTCTAAATATAACTCCGAATGCTCTAAAAAAAGAAAAATAATAAAAAAACTCACCGTGGTGAACTGAACAGGTGTTTCCAACAAAAACACCCTTTTATCTCTTCCGTCCTTAGGCAATGATTGTTCTTCAGGCTCAGGTCTTTTCGCAGAAAGTGCTCTTTGTAACCTTGCTGCGGTAGTGCTCCTTTTTCGCATAAGACCTTTCATGCGCATGGTCAACACGTCTTTATCATAGAGTCTCAACGCGTCTCCAGGGAACAAATCTTGTATCCGCTCTAGATCGCTTTCCTCCTGCCCTTTTTTCACTCCCTGAAGACATGGAAAAAAAAAAAATTAAATCAAATACAACAATTATACACATAAACTTTAAATAAAAGTAATAATCTGCCACAAGATCGAAGGTCGTTTACCTAAAATGATAATCGTTTTAAAATCGCATTTCACATCATTCATTAGGTAACAAATGGGTCGCCAAGGTCTTTGCCCCGCTTACCTTATCCTTAAATCTTCGGAACCGAAACCCAGCCATACCTCGAATGTCATATAAAATAAAAAGAAATGTCAGTGAGGTAATCAAGTGCGTTTCCAATCGCTAATAATCATTTTCTTATTTGTTATTGCTCACAAAATATGACGACATCATATGCTCGTTACTCAAGGTTCTGATAATAATAATAAAAATAAAAAAAGATGAAAAAAAAAAAAAAGAAAAGAGCTGCGAAGAAAAACCAACAAAACTCACTCGAATCCAATCATAAACTAAATAATAGTAATTGTAGTAAAAACAAAATAAAAACAAAAACGCCATTCATGGATTTCGCCTAATCAACAAGAATCATTTTTTATATCTCCTCATCCTTTTAAAAAACTCTAATTAAGCTGTAATAATTGAAAAAACCACATTTAGGCGCTGCAAAGGTCGTAGGTTAACATTTTAAGTATTAATTCATTTCACTGATTTCAATTTTAAAATGTGGAAAATTTGGAATCGATGATTTATCAGTTTTACTCATCCGACTGAACGGTCCACATAAGTTTTTCTTTTCTTATTTTTTTCAATACCCCGGAAGAGCTAAAAAGAGGTCGGGTTATCGCAAAAAAAAAAAAAAAAAAAAAAAAAAAAAAAATTAGCACGCGCCCAATTATTTTTTATTAATTTTCACGGCAAGCCTTTCTATTATCTGCATACGTGAAAAAAACCTGGTAAAAAAAAAAAATCCTCGACTTATAAATTGCTAAGTTAGCAAATTGTAATTCCCATAACCTTCTCATGTATTCCAACGTGATTTTTTTTAGATAGTAATGAAATTAGAATCATCATCCGGCACGATTCACCTTCCAAGGCAACATTACAGGATGAATGAAAGCGAAAAAAAAAAAAAAAAAAAAAAAAAAACAAGAGTAAAAACGTTTGGAAAAAATTTATTTTTTGCCTGCACGTGGACTCGTGCACGGGTGTTATTTTTGTGCAATATTTTGTCTCATCTTTCTTCTTTTGTAAAATGATATTAATTTCAGCACGTGGGTGTCTGCTTTCCTTCAAAAAATTCAATGTCATGGTTTCTTTCGACTGCGTGTGGCTTGTCTTTTGAAAAAAAAAAGGTTGATATTGCGTTTTGTATTTTAAAAAAAAATAATAACTTCTTTATAAAATTTTCCGAATAACAAACAGTAAGTGTGGATAAATTTTTGCATGTTTTATTTTATTGCAAAATCAATCGTTCATCAAAAAATTTATAAATAATTTGATAACAAGTGAAAAAATTGAATTTGATTGTTCGCTTAATTGGATGTAAGATAAATGAAAAAAATTTTAAATCCTGATCTTTTTTTTTTTTTAATTCTGTACCAGCATTATACTGAGAACAAGCCAAAGCATAAAAAAAATCAAGCATCTACAATGATCCGGCAAAATAGTTCGAAAAATCCGTGATTCGGTGTGTGATCACCATTCGAGGCATTCAAATTTTACGTCAGCATAATTTTGACAATTTCTCACCCCCTTCCCCCTAACGTGTTGATGTTTTGAATGGCTCCAATATGAAAAATGATAAAAATGCATTCGACTTTTTTTCGGCGTAGGAGTACGTCTTGAGGCTCGGTCCTGGGGAAATCTGTGTGTCCGGGTTCTGCCCGGGTGCGCACTGCTGGCACCAAAAGTTAATATTTATTTATTTTTGTATTATAATGGAGTATTTAATCATTTTAATATTCAAATTTTGACTTCGAAAATTTCAAATAGTATTTTGACCATTTTTTTTTTCACTTTTGGCCTTTTTTAATAGCAAAATTAACATGGGCGGATCTAGGGGATCTAGCCCCCCCCCCCCCCAGATAATTTTTTTTCCTATTCTTAGTCCCCCCTAGAAAAAAATTCTAGGTCCGCTCATGAAATTTAGACGACATGAACGAAAGAAAGGACTTAGGCAATTTCTTGTAAATTTTCAAGGAACTTAACTTTTACAAGAAACTAATTAGAATTTAACAAGAATTAATTCAAGGACTTAAAAATTTCTTGAAATTTTAAATTTTCGCCCTTTTTGTCAAATATCTTTCTTTTTTAATATTAAAATCAGACTTAATGAACAAAAACAAGAACTTAAAAATGTTAAATAAAATGTTCACTACATTTTTTAATTTGGTCCTTTTCCCTTTAGCCAAGAATATGAGCTAAAGCAATGTTTTAATATTAAAATTTTAACTTTGAAGACTTTAATTAAAATTTTGGCTAATTCATTTCAACTTTTGACCTTTTTTATCAAAAATTTTAAGTTTTTTTCGTGCCTGGAAAAAAAATTATGTTTTATCAAAAAATTCGAATTTTTGACCAAAAACGAGCAAAAAAAAAAAAAAAAAAAAAAAAAAAGAAAAAAAAATGCCTTAAAATTTTTAAACCGTTTCATTGTTTAAATTTAGCAATATTAGGAGAGTGCCCCAAAGACGTAGTCCTACGTAGGGATATGCCCCCATATCCCAGTATGATTTTTTTCATTCATCTATCTCAACGATAATTTTACTAATACTCCAAATGCATATAACCTCACGTCGTATTCCCGCTAAATAAAGGGTTGAAAATAAATCCATCCAATCCGCAAATTCGACAACCCAAAGTCTAACAGACGACCAACCTTGTGGAAACATGACAATTGAGGCATCAAAGAACAAACTCAATTCGATCTTGCTCTACAACATTTAAATACTCATAACAGTTGATAGAACATGAGTTACACTACGTCTGAAAGGAAACGGTGGGTCATCAACCTTTCCATCATCCCTAATAAAGAAATCTTCACAGTAGTGCAGTGAGCAAAGGCATAACCAACCATACATCACCAACGAAAAAAAAAAAAAATTGTAATGCCGATTAGTTATTGCTTTCCCGGGCAATAACTATTATTTACCTTAAGGTAATTGCCTACCATTGACGGTCCGCCAACTCTTCAATTATGTACTGAACAAAATCAACATATAAAATTCGACGATAGCCATCAACGACATTTGCGAAGCGAAAAAAATGTTCCCTAAAATTACACCGAATCGGCAGAATCATTTTTACCCGTTACCCGATAGAAAAAAAAAAAAAAAACGCCCATTCGAATCCCCTTTGGGATATTACACAATTCACCGGCTTCATAATTAATGTCAGTGATTCCAGTAATTGAGCACTTATGCAACTTATTTGAATATTTAAGAAGGTAAAAAAAAAAAAAAAATCGCCTAGGCTTTCTTTGGATAAATCCTTCCAGGTTATTGCAGTGTGCCAAGCCGCGTGACTTCAGGCACCAAAATAAACAAAGTCACGTTGCACCAATCACATTTTTAACAGGTTTTCTTTTCTCCTTCTTACCTCCTTAGCTTTAGCCTTGTTCCTGGCGATTTCTTCATTTTCCCGTCCTTCCGCAAGAAGGGTTTGGATGTACTGTTCATACTGGGCTAGTCTCTGCACCTGTAACAAACCAAGAAAAAGAAATAAAAATTAGATCATTTTAAAACAATCATAGAAGAAGCCCCCCGGCTAACGTCCACATACACACACACATACAAAAAAAGAAAAAAAAACTTTTCGAATTAACGTGGACCAGGCGTAATTAATCAAAATTCCGCTGACAAAATTAAAGGTACACACCTGCAGCCGGCAATCCGAAGTACAGCTTAAATAAAGCATTATCATTGCCAGGGGAATATCCAGCAGCGAGTCATTCACATATTTAATTTAATCGACTCCATATTAAAATACTATTTTTTTTTTTACATCACAAACTTGTTTTGATTAATTTCGCTTTAAAAAAAAAGAGAGAATAGTCGACAAAATTTATATTAAATAATTATTTTTCCGTAAGCAAGAAATCCTATGGTAAACAATTGAAGCTGATACGAACGCTCATTCAATACTAGAACCGTCCAATCTTTTTTAACCCTAAAAATATCATTTCTATTCTTAAAACGTCTAAGAATACATGGACGCTTGAAAAAAAAAACATTAATAGTTCAAAAGCACTTAACGGAAGTGCATGAAGAGCAGGTCGTGGTTTTTTGATGGTTAAGACGTTAAAATTATTTCAAATTCGATTTTTTTGCTTCGTTTTATAAAAAAAATAAACTATTGAGTGAGCCTTATGATAAAAACACACATAATTATAGATAATTTAGGTTTTGTATGACCGAATATCAATTGTAACCACCTGAAACCGTTAGGGACCCTGTGCATAGAATCAAGATCAGGAATTGAATCGATCACCTTGAAGGTATTCTGAACTTATTGGATTATTTTAGATTTAAAAAAAATTAGGGTATCCAGCTTCTTAAAGCAATGCCAGTTTCATAGAGAGCATTATTTTTCATTCTTGTAGATTTCCACTGCGAATTATACCAATTCCCGAGTTAATTCAAAAATGGGTAATCAGTCAGTACAAAAAAAAAAAGCTAAGCTGGACCTGAACGTGTCACAACTACGATTTTGAACATTAAATGTTAGAATCTGTTATGATTACGAACACGTATCAATGCAAGATTGCGGTCTCGAAACAAAAACCAAAATTTCAATTATTAATCATTTACAGAGTTCTGCACCAATCTAGAGTTTTTCGTATAAGTGAAGCAGAGCCGTTCTTTGATACTCATCAGGCAATAAAGGGCTCATGATTTTGGAAGCTATTCGGCTCAGACCTCCGAACACCAACCACCCCAATTACTCGATTGCAAAAAACTTAAACAGCATCGGTAAGCTTTACGAACTTTCACAATTTAATTAAGCACAATTACTTCTAATTTACTCCCAGTAACTCACAATTACTCCTTACAAGCTCAGTTGCCCAAATAAAATCACATGGTGTGACAAACGACGACCACGTGGTTTTTCTACTTCGTCTTCTTTCTGAAATTAAAGATACCAATTCTGATTGGTCGAGAGCGTTATTTAGAGACGATCCTATAGACTCGTAACCCGAGTGACGTCATTTTTCTGACGGTTAAAACGATTTCTGATTGGTGGTATCTGCGCATCTCCGATTTTGGCAGCCCATGTTTTTTTTTTTCCACTACAAATGCAACACAGTAACGTAAACAAAGGGGTTTAAGTTAAATTTACGATTTCATCGTGTGTAATCCCACAGCTTTGTTTCATTGGATCACATAATTATGCAAAGCAGTGGATTGCAACTCAAGAGCCTTTGTTTTTACAAAATTCGTACCTATATTTGTGTCGTGGTGAAACGGTATGATCGACCACTCTCACCCCATAGGTCAGAGGATCAAATCCAGATGATTTTTTTTGCAAAATTTTGTGACAGCAGCGCTCCAAGTGGTTGGGTCACAGAATTAACTCTAATTTAAGACGACGAATATTTAACATGGGAGTTCCGTCTCTACGTAGTTTTATATTCTCTGTGGTAAAGTAAACAATTTTATAAATGAAGACAGAGACTAAAGAATTATAGGACACAGCGCGATATGGCAAAGTCACCAAATCAGGCAGGAAAGAGGAAAAAGGGCAGATGGTGCTTTCTTCAGGCGGATAAAAGCTACATTAAATCGAAAGGCCTTTAACAGTCTGACTATAACCAAAATGACGAGGAGAACTACAATCGAAAGATTACGATATTCTACTTCTAGGAGCTCTGGTCTGGACTTCTGCAAGATACAGATCTAGGCTTTTTTTGCTAAATTTCCAAGCGATTTTTTTATCATTTAATAAGATAACACGGCAGACACCCGTACATCGGCTTTCTTTGAAGATCGAAATAACAATAACAATATATTTCTTTCTTTGACTTCCAACAGAGCTGGCAACGAAACAATGATCCAAAATAATATCGGAAGTAAAACTCAATCCAGAGGTTGAAAATTCACTTTCTGTATCTTTTTACTCTTTTTTTTTTTAAGATAAAGAGATTCGGTTAATTTAAACGAGATGCGGAGTGAATCAGACTACGAGTCACTCTGCCGTTAGTCTTCAATCCATATAATTATTATGAATGGTTTTGCAGGCGGTCTTCCTTTTTTTCTCTCTCTTTTTTTCTTATAATTATCTCCTCTTCAGATGAGGGAAGCGAGAAAAATGTAAGGAAAAAAAAATTGAAATTTAAAAAAAATTACGTCACTCCATTATGGATGAATTGTGCCATGGAAAACATGAAGATAAACATACATGGGTGGGAAATTCCACATAATAGACACTTCCAGTTTTCAAGGTCATCATTCGCGCACATATTGCATAACAAGTTTCTCAGCATACGTGAATCCCTGGAATAATCTTCTTCAATCAAGGCTTCAAGCAAAAAATTCTATTACTTTTCACATGGTTTTTACGGTCGCATCTTCAGCACAAAAAGGAAAAAAAAAAAAAAGAGACGACGACGACGACGACGGCAACAATAAAAATATAAAACCACAAACATATCCAATCCAATCTCTCATTAATCCTCTAAAAAAATAGCAATACAAAAAAGATATCCACCGACCTAATTTTTTTTTCCTGCAAGGTTATTATCATTATCACAAAAGAAAAAAAAATAATTTTCTAAAACTAAAAAAAGAAAAATCTTCAGGTATTTAATATGTCCCCATTAAGATACATTGCGTTTTTTTTTATCAGATTGCCACGATTATTTTTAATCCGATCATTTTTATTTCCTCTGTATTGTTTTTCTTATTATCTCGTAAGGTCACTACAGCTTTTAACGGAGATAACATCATTATGACTGATAAAATCCCAATGAATAAAAAGAAAATTATCTCAGGGACGCCCGTCGTTAGAAAAAAAAACAGCGCCAACAAGTGGGTGGACATAAAAAGAATTTAACAAAAAGAATCCCTTACATCGTCTGAATTTAATACATAAAAAAAAAGATTCCCATATCAAATATCTCACACCTTTAGAAAAAAGTGAAAAGGAAAAACGGGTTTACATTAAATAATTTTGGCAAGGGTAGGTGCATCCATCCAAGGGTCGAACCGCATTTATATTTCTCTACCCTTTTGATGCAAGTTATTTTCGATTGTTACGTTCCTTGTCATGTGGAATTAAATTTCCGGACTTTTTTTTTTCAGCTCACCTTTCATTTTATAATTTTTTTTTCCTATTTGAGGTCAATACGCAAATCTTTTGATAAGATATACGACATTGATTACGAAAAAAAAAAAATTGGATTAGACATTAAAACAAGAGCCTTTATTTTCCTGCAATGTTGATTATTAAGTGTAAATAAATTGTAGGTCATTATTTACTTGATTTGCTTTAAAAAAGTAAATACTGAAAAGACAAAAAATAAATGCCGAAAATATAAATATAAATTCAAATTATAAATAAAGGATAAAGTCGTAATAAAGTAAAGATGACATTTTTTTAAATATCCAAAAAATAGGAATTTAATTTTCCCGGAAAATTGTCTTCAGCCTATAGCTTGTTAGGTATACAGTTTAATCTGTTAACTCTGGGATTGCGAGAAATTTGAAAATCCTCCCAAAATTGAATTTCAAATCATTTCGGGCGTAAAGTTAACTTAAAATTCCCGTCCCGCGCCTAACGAATTTTAGAATACGCAACCCGTACCACATGCAAGTAATGAAAAATATTGCATTGTTTTCTACCGTTCTATGAAAAATAACAAATTTTTCATCAGTATATCTGATATGGCGCCGAAAATCAAATTATTAACATTTGAAATGGGCCAGTTATGTTGGATTTTAGCCTAACCAAAATTCTGACTTCATATCAGAAATCATCTTTGTATTTTTCCCCTGTACGCAAGCGACAATTTTGGCTAATAGTAAGTAAATGATGGTGTATTAAGTCTGTTTATTTAGACTGGAAGCTAAAGAAGGATTTTATTCATTTTTTACAGGCCTAAAGCCAGAGGGGGAATGGGGACTCAAAGTTGCAGTCCAGAGCAACAACGGCGACCACATTGGCGAAAGTCCTACCACATTGGCGACAGTCATCAGTAAGCGGTTATAAAAAGAATAATGGATAATACTTTTAGAAAATAAATTTTTTTTTTTAACCAACCAATAAATTTTTTATAGTCTACCGGAAAATAAATGAAAGTAAATATATTCGTTGTGGCGTATCTGATAATGTCAATTAATCCTCATTTATCCCTTCCCGAGATAATACGGCTATTTAAATTTTCTTAAGTCATAAGAGTCATAAAAAATTGTTCTAATTTCTATATCATAAGTCTTTTTTTCATTTTTCTTTTGGTTTAATTTTACAACTGAACGGTAAAACCCAAATTTTATCATTTTAAGATGAACTCATCTCAGAAATTACGATCATTCGGTTTTTCAGAATGTTGAGTTGAAAAGATCGAAATCATGATAAAAAACAAAAAAAATAAAAAATAAAAAAGTAAAAAAATGCTAAAAATATTTGCTAGGAAGTTTTAGTATTTAAGCAGTGCTTGAGATTATTAAAAGTTGCATAATCAGAATTCCGCAGGGGAAAAAGTTTTTCGATACCCAGCGATCAAAATTCCAACTTGGGGTATCTGAAGAAAATAACAGGATTTATTTTTTATTATAACAAATTAAAAGCATTTGTTAAGGACTTAATCAGTGATCTAAGCAAGCATTTATTTATTTATTAAAAATAAAATCTTTAAACTTTTATAAACTGGTAAATTTAATACCACTTCAAAAAAAAAATAAGTACATTATTTATTTAAAACACATTTTTCAAATCGGAAAAAATCTCAGGTTTTCTGATTGTTCCTAAACGAAAACGATCTTGCAAAATTGCATAGAACCTGGGCTGCAATTAGTTTTTATTCGGAATCTGAATCGGAACAGAAATCGGAATCTGCTATTTCAAAAGTAATCGGAATCGGCATCTCTAAAATATTTGTTAGTTGGAATCAGAATCGGAATCGGAAATTTTTTTCCACCTTTCGGAATCGGAATCGGAATCTGAATCGGAATTGCAGCCTTGGATAGAACTGTAGGAATTCTGCATTTCTAAAGTAGCCACTTCTATTTCCCGCATCAAGATTTAAAGCTAAGTCCTCTCGAAACGGAATCACAAGAAAAATAAATTGATCGATTAGAGTAAAAAAACTCAACCGATTTTAAATACAATCTCTGCTAAAATATAAGACATAATACTTTGGAAAATTATAAGGTGGAAGTCCTATCCAACAGTGAACATGACAATTTTTCAGCTTCTATATTGTACTCATTTCCTAACGACAGATGTTAGTACCGAGAAACGAGTCGGTCCAGTCATTTCGTGCGTATTTTAGATTATGACGACAGCTAACGTGGCTGTGTTGTTGCAGCAAACATAACATTTAAAGGCTGGATAATCTGCATGATAATATTTTTTTTACAAAAACGAAGTAAAACCACACACAGTCTTCTTTCCCAACTTTAATATACATGTTGCGATATTCTCCCTATCACCAAATATAGATTTTGATAATTCTATGCTTTATTGCGCGCATCTCCATGAAACAATTCCTTGAATACGACAATTCATATAACAAAAACTCTATGAGCCAATCCCCATATTGTTCCGCAAACTATAAATTGAGTCAACCAAGTCGATTGCTAATTCCATTCAAACCGAACGTTTCACGTGGGTTGCCTTTGCCATAATTTGTCATCACACAAGGACGAGTATTTTTGAATCGGACTTTTAACCATCCGTAATACGCAACTTCCGTTTTCATTTTCTCAAAACTTCGATTTCCTAAAAGCGAGTCGTTGCGTCATTATATTATTGTAAACACAACAATTCCAATTGACATAAAAAAGTAAATATCAGAAAAAAGAAAAAAAAAAATTTCAAAGGAGGAAAACGAATTGGCGATTGACATGGATTTTAAGGTGTGAACTTAATTAATCAAATTCAAATCGATAAAATTCATCAGGATTAAAGTGTTATTGCACGTGTTCCGAAGGTCGAAACGTACCTTTAACTCGCATATTTGCCAACTTTTGATGAATGCGTCATAATTTTTCTTTTTCAAATAGGTACCTACAGGAGAGGTAAAAAAAAAATGGTGAAAAAATATTTTTTGTTTCATGCCGTGAATTAACTGTTCTGTAATGTTTTCGTGATTTCAGTTTGCTCCAAGGTGAACGTCTCTTCAGAAGCCCCGATTGTTCTTGGCCATACGTCCCAGAATTAGTGACAAGTTAACAATCAGAAAAGAGAGAAAAAAAAAGAAGGAGCGGCTCATACTTTTTAGAAAATTACTTTTCAATTTTAATTTCGATTTCGGGAGTAAAGGGGGATAAAGAAAAAAAAAGCGAATTGTCCAGTCGGGAAAAGAATTGAATTACAATGGAAACCCGCAGAACCAGTTAATAATGAATGAGAGATCTTCCTCTGTCAACATCTTTTCCCATCGGTCTCCATTTCTTATTAAAAACTGATATCGAATTTATTCCATTCTTTTTTCTTTTACTAAAATCGCTTCCGGTACTGAAATCAAAATGACTTAAAAAAACCGGTTGGAGAATAATTTCCCAGATTATATCAAAACGGATACTTCATAATTAGTTCATTGAGCAAAGTATAATAAAAAGACAAAAAAAAAAAAGTAAAAAAGATTTGCATGGTCAGACGTTATTATAATAATTATTGCGCAGACCTTCAAACTACGCTGATCTCTTCTTGTATTTACATAATCCGCGTGTTATTATAAGTAAAGATAGGTTCTTCCTTTATTAATCATGAGCTTTTTTGAAGAACGAAAACAAAAAAAAAATGCAAAATGTATTTAATCGTGGATTTGCAAAACCAGTTCCATGTTTTAAAATAAACTTTTTTAATTTACGGCTGCAAATTAACCACGATAAAGAGATTTGTTTATGTTGAATGAAAAAAAAAAAAGAATCAAACACTTTTAATTCAAATGGACGTTATTAGGTTAACAATAAAAGAGTAACCATGTACATTACACAGGTCAACAAATTGTGAATCTAAACGATTAGACGATCTAGGTTTTTAATCTTCCTGACCTCGTCGTCTTTGGAATTCCTCACTTTTATTTTATAAATTGGTTTTATATCGGTCGATGTGTGTTCTAATTTAATGAAGGAGATAAATCAGCTGTAATCGGTTTCGTAAATAAAAAAGCAGAAAGCATGCTGTGCGCGCAGGATATTTCGTATTTCCAGTCAATATACGATCATTTAATTTAAAGGTTCAGAAAACCCTTGAAGATCTAAAAGATTGGCGCAATATTTCAAAATAATGCCGGAATTTCCTGAAGGTTGAGAAAAGGTAATCGGTTTCTTGATACCGGGACAAAGATATTTTGCAGAATGTCACAAGCAGATAAACCCTTTTTTTTACTAAAATGCTCTACCTCAGGAACCAGATCGAAAATTGAATTTCTGCTTTGATGGTTAGTTGCAGGGGTCCGAAGCTTGAAAGTTTTGGCCGATGCCGATGGATTTTTTTAAATATCCGAAATCGGCATCGGCATCGGCATCGGCATTAGAATCGGAATCGGACTCCTGATTTTAAAAATCGTATAGGATGGATCTATGATTTATTTTCCACTCAAATCGGAATCAGAGGCGGCATCGGATATAATCGATGCTTGGTGGCGTCGGCATCGGTATCGGAATCAGGAGTTAAATAAATAATATGGAATCGGCATCGGCATCGACCCGAGATTTTAGCCGGCCGTGGCCGGTACCGGCCCGACCCTTTTTTTTCGTATTCATTATTTTTAGTGTCCGAAAAAATAATCAAAACAATGAAAAAAAAAAGCGGTAGCAGAAGAAAAAAGTCCAAAAATATACAGCATTTCCGAGGGACAATTAATTGGAGGGTACAATTAATTGTCCAATGGAGACAGAGCTATGGATTAAACTTGTATTTATTTGCTGCTTGTTTCTGGAACTAACTTTAATTAAGATTTTCCTGGTAGCTCCAATATGAGGAATATTCGTCATATTGGAAATTAAAACGATCATTGTTAACATCTGCTTTTTACCGGGAGTAGCAAGTGGACCGTCACATGGTAAAGCCAAAACACCGTCTTTGCAATCATTTGACATTTCAAACGTTTCCTACCTTTTTTTTCCCCAGAAAAAAAAAGCTAGACCTAATAAAGTATCAGGAAACAAAAAAGAAGAAAAAAACAAACAAACCTTGCCATAAATTAAAGTGATTACAAGATGACGCAAAACCGGATGCCACGTCCCTTTTTCGATTAAAGGAAACTTCCTTATACCTTAAGGCACCACCACACATGTGTTAACCTTTTGCTACTTATTCAGACAACCTGTCTCTCGTAAAAAGACGTTCTCTCTCTCAAAAAAATATGGGTATACTGAAAGGGGGAACACGTCCAAAATCGAGTTCATCATATGATGACTGCATCCAAAAATTTCTAGGTTATCAAAATAAAAAGTCTGGGTTGCTTGCACTGCATTCTTGTTGAAAAAAATAGAAAGGATAAGAGATAACCCACTTCTTTATCCTAAACTAACAGAAACACTTTAAAAGAAAAAAAAATATAAGACATCTCAGAGTATTTGTTTTTGAGAGCACTGCTTGAATCATACATCCGTTTTTCTTCCAATCGTAAAATAAGCATTCATTATTAGTCCGACAAGCTTCCGGTAGCTTGCATGGATTCGATAATAATCTTTTCTCAGAAAAAATCGGTCAGGTTTAATTACTTCAAATGAATCACAAAACCTAAGCAAAAAAGAAACCTAAATCGAGCCATCATCGTCAATATATCGATGCGCAAGTATAAGAAAACAAGTGGTTATTTTGATTCTGATTCTAATAACAATAAAAAGAAACAAAAAAGTACCCGTGTAGTCTTGTTAAATGTCACGAGTCCAAAGCAATAATTAAATCAAAACCACAGATTTTTTTGGTTAGTAAAATGTGTTTTCCTTCAAGATTCCCATAACGTCCAGGATAGGGGGTTTAAAATATTTTATTACTCTTTATCGAAAGTATAACGGTCGGGTATATTACCAAGTTAGTTTTTTTTTTTTTTTTCTTTTTTGAATTCCTCCGGTCCCGGGCGTAAAATTTATCGACGTAAACATGAAATCAACAACTGTAACGGGACATTAATTCAAAATATATGTACATATTATATGTCTGTAGTTATTTCCCCGAGTTTACATGAGCATTCTTTTTAAGAAATGTCATCAATGTTCATTTTCAGTTTTTATCTTCACGCCTCTTTGACTATTTAACCTTCTCATTACCAATCACGATTTATTTCTTGTGTCAATGTTTGAGATACTGACAAGGTCGATTAGATTTATTCTCAATTCTTATTGACTTTTTTAATTCCAAAATTTCGGAGGAAACACACGGAGAACGAGGTCAACGATTTCGTGTCATCGATTTCAAGCCTTTTGATCTATCACGTAATCACCACAAAACATCTTTTTAATTAATATTCGCTCCTTATTTATTATATTTTTTTTCAATGCGTAACAAACGAGTTCGCAGAAAATGACACCAATAACGATTATGAATTATTATGTACATAATAAAAAAGTCAAATGAGAAGTATTCAAAACTAATAAGCCTCCGGGGTTGAATTTTTTTTTTCCCTTTTTTAAAATTATTCTTACGTTCTGTTTTTTTTTAATTATGAGAAGCATTACACAATATTTAATTTCATTCAAATATGTGACAAGTGAGTATATATGAGTACGGCTACCTGACTGTGTCACAATAATTAATTTCAGTGTAAAATATAGGCTTAAATTCATTTACGACAAGGACGCGGTTCTACCTTACAAAAGTTTTTCCCCCTTACAAGTTTTCTAAAGAAATGCATTTTATTTTCTCAAATGGAGGTACGAAATTTTCGCGAAATGAATTACAATAAATGTTTGCCAGTTTGACGTACAAATCAGAGCGATCGTCTTTCGGTCATTAAATACTAATTTGGAGATATATTCCACGTCTCTGTATGACGTCACTTTATTTCGTCTGTGCAGAACTTCGCTGAATGCATATAATAATAAAAATAAAGATGTTGTATCCATATTAATAAATGTCCTCAACCGATTTAGATTTTATCGAAAAGACGTCACCGTAGCATGGAGGCTTGTAAATTATCAGCCTGAAAATTTCCGACTAAGATTAGCATTTCGTTTCGATCTCAAAACGTTTTGCTCAAGATTTTTTAAAAATATATACCGTTTCTCTCTTTTATCCTATTTCTTTTTCATATCCCGATCTCCGCAAATTGCAGTTTTTATGTTTAAAGAAGGCAAGTGTATGAAATTTTTCCTTGCCTTTGGCCCGGACATGCTGCGAATTCCATTAGCACTTCTGGATGAAATACTAATTTTTACTTAGTGGAAACGACTGCAACAACATGCTCCTTAAGCTTATTTGCAGAATTTTATTTGCAAGAAATTGGAAAATCCGTTCTCTAGTTGCTAAACAAAACCAAAGCTTATCTCAATGGTTCGGCTTTATCTTGAAGAAGATTGGGATGGCGTGCGGATTAGTTCCTAACAGATGCCCTAATGTAATTCGATGCTTTTAAGTCATTCGTTATCAATGGAGGAAAGACGTTTCACTAAAATATTTTCAGCAGCTAATAAATAATATGCACTTGCACTAAAAAACGGTCCTAGATACGTTAAGATTAGGTTCCAGTCAATCTTTTTTAAACACCCTACACTTCAACGTTTTGTATTTTCTTTTAGAAGCAAATCATCAAAATTCGTCTTAGGAATGGCCCTTCTATAATCGATTATTCATCTTCAGCGAAAATTTTAGATTTCTGCATCAGCTACTTTTTCCTAAAAATTGGATCTATCTCTGACTTTATAGCAATCTAATTTTTAACAGAAAATAGATGCAGAAATCTGAAATTTTCACCGAAAGAGCTTCTTCCCTAGTACAAAGGCGCTTCATAAGTAGAACTTCTAAAATTAAAGTTTTTAAGAATTTTCCGAGAATAAAATTTTGGTAGAAATATTTTTTGGTCAAAATATCGGCCTCTCGCATTAGAGCTTTAATCAAACAGAGATGAGACTATCTAGCAATAAAAAGAAACTTCAATATTTTGTTGAAATTGTGATTTACATAACTCAAGAAACGGTCAATAATCGTTTTCACCGGGGTACGTTCTAATTTGGTTCGGCCCTTGCGATGCAAGACAGGCACGGTTGTCAATAAAATTCGCTATATTTAAGCAAGGCCACGTTTTCGAACCAACTTTCCAGAGTTGCTTATATGGTCATGATTCAAACATGCATAGCATATGAGTTAAGAAACCAATCCATCTTCTTTCCCTTTTATCATCGATTGATATCAATCGCCAAAAATATTAAACGAAACTGTACCAGTCAACACGGGAATGAAAATAATAAATTGCCATGATTTAATCATCCGAGTTTACATAATACTCGCAAGTTGTCGAATTACCGGTCAGTATCAATACAGTTTTTTTAAATTTAACTTATCAACGAAAACAAGTTAAAACCGTTTCCAGTCGTAAAAACTTTTAACTGCCGAGAAATCAGTCAAAAAAAAAAAAGTCATAACCAGAGCCAACAACATAAACAAAACAAAATTAACAAATCGCTCCCTTAAAAATTATTAATTTAATCCAATTAATGATTTTGGAAGTTGGCCCTTAAAAACTTAAACCTTGAGGAATTTGACTGTGCAACTTTATTAGCTAAAGTGAATGAACTCCATCAGAATGCGTGGTAGGTAGAGGCCATTGTATGAAATTATAATTAATACCTGTTTATTGCGTTATAGAAACCATACCGATTTCGAACACTGATCGATTACTTTTCGGTTCATTAATAAGCTAAACATTAAGTAAAGAAGAGTCAATGAAAGTAAAATTATCTAATTTCACTCGATCAGTGAACTGGAGAAAGTTCAAGTCCCGTCAAGTTGTCTGCCACATTCTAAAAAAGCCACTTACATATGTTGACTCATGGACCTGCACGAATTTGGATGCACTCATGTGCGATCTTTTTTTTTTCTCTTATTTTTAAGGCGGTAGCGACGAAACATTAAAAAAAAAAAAAAAAAAATTAAATACCGTTCATGGTCTTCACCTATCTCAATGCGATTTCACAGTCATAGGAAGGCGCACCTGGATGCTTAGAATGAAGAATAATAATTTATTTTCGGATTCAAGTAAAAGAAACACAATAACTGGAAATGCTATTACTTAAAGATTTGTCCCATAAAAAAAAAAAAAAATGAAGAAGTTACCGGGTTCTCAAATCGACTATACAATGGATGTTAATTTATTAAGCGCGAGGACGTTGCACTTGGAATTATAATCTTGATTTTACAAAATTTAATAATTTCATATCGTCCCACTTAATTTAATTTTTTATTCTTCACATGTGATATATGATTTACTTCTCGCGCACATCTCGGGGCTGAGGCGGGATTGACAGTAGGCAAATGGCACGAGCGACATTGGTTTGAGAAATAATGGGAGGAGATACAAAACTGATTATTTATTCGACTTTTAAGATTTATATGCTGAAGAAAAAAAAAGTAAGGTGAACTCCTCCTCTCATGTGAATTTTTAATAATCCCGAGCTATCCAGACAATTTTTCTTTGACGCTTGGATGGTTGATAACTCGGGAAACTCCCAAGGTATCTGTCCTTTAATTTCTACTGCTAAATATATCTACTTTGGAAATTCCATAGTCGACTCAGATTTAAACATTTCGAACACATTATTAATCTGTATCGGAGAAATCGTTGAACTTACAAGGCGCCTAAATTAGTAAAAGACGCTCGAAAGAAATGATGCACAAAATAAGATGATCCGAATCGATCAGTGATTCTGATAATAGCGATCTTGGTAATAAACATACAGAGAGCGAAACTATTTGAAGGAAAAAAATCAAAAAGAAGTGAAATCGAAAAAACTCACTGTTTATTCAAAAGAAGAAGAGTGAATCAAGTTTTACAAAAATGGACCCCACGTACCAGCATATGATGAATGCTTCAGGTAAGTTAAACAACCTGCACACGATTTGTCACCGTCTTAACATGTTCTCGAACTTCCTGAAGGAAGAGTTTACTGCTCATATGTGCCTTCAAAACCGTTTATTTTATTGAGCCCTATCAAAGACTTACATTGTTGAGATAGTATGATAACGGCAGTTTTATTCGACCCGAGCTTTTTTTTTTTTTTTTTTTTTTTTTTTTTTTTTTTTCAATGACCGCCATTAACACGCTTCACGATCATTATCTCCAGAATAATGAAGTGCATGCACTTCATACCGCAAAAATATATTTAAATTTAATTAAATTACCAGCTCCTTATATTGAAAAGTATAAAAATAAACAACGTACTAAATCGCATACAACTATAATAAACAACCTTAATTAACGATCAAAGGCACTAGAAAAAATTCTTGACTGTTAAACAAAAAGAAATCGATATAATAATTCAAAATAGATATGATCGTATAATCGATATAAATACAATTTCAAGATCATATTCCCGCGAAATAAAAAAAAATCGTATTTTTTTTATTGTGCAACGGGAAAAAAAATAGTCACGATTCAAAAATGACGTAAACAGGTTGCATTTTTTTTCCTTTTCATTTCTGCAACCACGTCCTAACTTTCAAATTACAAGCTTATGTGTCACTCTCGAGTAAAAAAAAATGAGCCCATCCTGTTTTGTCTAATACGTTTCCGCAACGGAAAATTTTTTAATAAAAAAAAAATAAAAACCGCGAAAGAAAAAGAAACACCGTGGTCATTACTTTTAAAAAATTCCAATTAATTCATCGGAGCAAACATCTGTTAACAATAAAACATCAGGAAGTCTGCGTATGACAGAAAAGAAAAAAAATCTGAAGTTACGTTCTCCAGATTCTTTTAAGTGCCCATTGTTATGCAATCATAAGTATCATCAAACACAAACACTATTAACGCACGCTCTAATGGAAAAAGGCGGAAACGATCGCCAGCAAAAAAAAAAAATTATACTGGCAAAATGATAGGACAAGCAAGAAGAACAGAGCAAAAAAAAGGCAAACGTTTAACATGTCATGAGAAGAAAAAAAAACACGTAATATAGTCTAATAAATCATGCCGAGGAAAAATGGTGCTAGAATGATTTAGCACATCTCGGACTTTCTCTGAGCGACAAAAATTATTATAGGAATTTTAACGGTGCAATTAACGAGAAGGTTCACTCATACCAGACCCATACAATTTTTTTTTTATTGGTGCTAAAAATGAAAGGTATATACCATATGTTACAATGCAAAAAAAAAAAAAAAAAAAAAAAAAAAAAAAAAAAAAAAATGCTGATTTATTCACAAATAGGAAAATCTTCAAAAGAGGAGAAAGTCTATTTTTTTTCTAAAAGATAAGAGATGGAAATGATTTTTTTTTTTTTTTTTTTTTTTTTTTTTGTTTTTAAAAAAAATTATGCAAGGTTTACTAGTCAAGGTCATGTCCGATGTCCGGAATAAGATGCGAAAGAAAGTGATATCGCGATACCTTATCGCCCGGTTTTATATTCATAGGCTTGAATGATTAGCAAAATTGATAAAAACCGTAACTCACGACCATAGACCAATAAGAAAATGAACACGTCCAACAACAAAGGCACCGATTAGTAAAACAAAGTTGTTCGTTGCGGCAATTAAAATAAAATAATGGCAAAAAAAAAAAAAAAAAAAAAAAAAATCCGTAACTTGGTGTAAGGTGTAATGTAGAAATATAACCGAGGGTATAATTACGTGCAAACGGTATTAATAACCAAAAGAGTGACTTTCATTTTCGCACATTTGCAAAAGTATTTGACCTCAAGCTAACCAACGGATATATCAGAATTTATATATCTATAGAGGCTCTCAGAAAAAAAAAAAAAAAAAAAAAACAATTTAACTTTCGCTATATCTGGCTATTTTTTGTGGTATCACATTTTTTTTTTTTTTTTTGTAATAAAATTATTATTTTTTGTGTGCTATTAATAATAAAGCAAAAAATAATGATTGCACCTTGTCAACGTCACTGTCATCGCATTGTTTCACTTTCTAAACTGCATCTCGTCTTTCACGCATATCATATGATTTGACTTTGCCATAAAAAAAAATTATTTTTTTGCGTTGTTGACAACAGGCATGCTCTAAAGATTTACGATGTAAGTATATGTAACCGGAAATGGATATTGTTATTGTTGTGGGGTTTTTTACTTCCTTTTTTGATTTTCGTCCACTAGAAATGAAGGACAAGGAGATGATTCGTGTAATTGCAACATAATGTGTTCAAAAGAAAACACAAGCTTACCGCATTTGCGTCTGCTAGTTCTGATTAAATTCGCAGTCTTGGATACATTACCTGTAACAAGAAATGGAAAAAAAAATTAGTTTCTTTGGAAAAGTTTGACTGATTTGTCAAATTTTGAGTAAGGAATATCCAATCAATTAAAAAAGAAGAATCTTCTGTAATATTTTTACCAAAATGATTGTGCGTTTAACCCTTTGCACCCAGTCAGACGCACAATCATTGATGCGAGATCTCCAGCATCCCGATGCCGGAGCCTGTTTTCAAAACTGATATTCCAGGACGGAATTATGCCCTAGGTCCCAGAATGATATGTAGTATACTGCTCCAAAAGCAGTACTACTAAAACTAGTCAAACCAAGTCAAATAAGTAAGAAAAAATTAAGAAACGAAAAAAAGGACGATCTTTGTATTTCGGAAGCCATCCGATTTTTACTCGAGATAACAACATTCTAATTAAATATATAAATTTATAAATTGGACGTCAAATTAAGTGAAAGAAAATATGATACATATCTTGACAAGAAAAAAAAATGAGGAGCAGCCCCTGAGATCGAACTTTAATTTTTAATTTTGACTGTCATAAATGACGAGAAATAAAGTGATATTCTCAAAAAAAAAATCTTGTTTTTTTTTCGGTTCAAAGAAAGATACGCCTTCGCAAAAAATTCCACAAAACAACATCCATACCTATATTTCGCGAAAAACGATCAGACGTAGGTTGAAAATGTCGACGAGAGCGATAAAATCAGGCACCATCTAAACTGCGGTATATGACAACTCGATTCCTTTTTGCGCTGCGGATTTTTTTTTTTTTTCGATTCTACGGAAATTAAGCGATAAACGCTTACGGGTTAAATTATTCCGTCGAATATACGCTTTTCATGAAGGGCGTGGTTCAGGTTTAAAAGGAAAAAACAGATTTATTACGTTCTACGTGTGGAGTTTCCGGCAGGATTCCTAATCTCTGTAACCGAATATTTAACAGGAGAAAAACAACGGCGCAGGACTTTTAAAGGACACGAAAAAAAAAATGTGCTTTGATAAGACTTGGTACAAAAAAACATGATGAAATGATGAAATTTCAAAGTACCACGTCCGGTATCGGTTTACCATTGTTTTAAATTCTCCAGATGAAATCTGAGGTGCAAAAATGGGAGGGACGACAAACGGATAAACAAAAAAAAAAGAAGTGTGTACGCCCGAAAAAAAAAATGCAGTAGAAGTCACCGAGCTATTGTTCTCGGTGACGGTAATCATTCTTTTTAAGGCAAAACTTCTGGTAATACAGAAAGGTTGTGACTCAGGTCGGATGAATAGCAAAAAATGGATGAATGGCCAGCTAGGCATGCTCGCTTTCTCTCAGATAAATATCCGCTTGCACTGAAGAAGGCTCGTGACCCATTAAACCTTGACATCTAGTAGCTCATCACTATCGACATGTGCTGCAGGATTTTAGGGAAACTAATTTGCACAATTTTCGGATTTCCATGATTTTTTTTTTTTCCACAAGGTTGTGTTATTAGCATAATTTATCGGTCACGACGACATGAAATATACAACCCGCGACCCTAGGTCATCGTCAGATACTCATTGTTTTCCATGATTTATTATATATAATTTAACCGAAAGTTTTCTTTGTCCAATTCCGAATTTGAAAATATGACAGGGAAACAACGATATTTTTCGCCCCCATGCATTTGGCTTTAAAAATAAAAAAAAGTTTCTCTTATACGAGATTCAGGTAAAAACGAAATGAATAGACGTCTCATCAGCATCCTTTTCGTGTCTACTGTATTGGAGAAAATCACATAAAACGTGTAAAAGAAGGTTTTCGTTTTTGAATTCGGATCCTTGACCTTTTGACCTGGGCATATGGATTCAATGAATGCGAGGATTGTTCGAAGATGAGATTATTCTTTCCTTTATTTTTCTTTTTACAGGTACGATACAGGCGAACCTTGATCCGTCAACCTGACCCAGTAACATCTACGAATTTGAGAATACTCAATCTTGTCAAACACACATTTTTTTTTTTTTTCAGTTTCCAACACTCAAAACAAGTGGAATGATATTGTTCGGGTTTTAGTGTTTCGTTTCGCGGCCCATATTTCCATAACGGTTCATTGATATCTCAATGACTTCCGACTGGGGCGGCAGATTTAAATTAGGACAGCGAATATGGCGCCATAACAAAAGCAGAAAGCAAGCTATGCACGAATATTCTGACACTGCTATTCGCAGAATGTTCCAAACTTATTATTAAATTGCCGCCAGTTTGGTCATTCAGGCAAACCTTCAACCGTTCAAATCATACAAGATGAAAGAATGTGCGACAAGTACCCCTTTATTCTCGCACTTTTGTCCTAGCCTGCAACTCTAAATACGTTTATTACCAATATTTCCGATTAATCCTGCGTTTTGTACAGCAATTTTTTTTTTTTTACTTTACAGACTCCCATTTTTCTATAAAAATTATCTTTGAAATGGTGCAGTCTTCATTCTCGTTCATTTTTATAACCGCATTAAAAATCGTACCGAAGGCGACTAGACATCTTCGAATACCTTATAATTGGCCCTCTTTTAAATGTGACCTTGCTCATCGATGGATCATGCGTAGAAATATCCAGTCGATAAATTACATCCCGAAAAAAAAGCTACGTGACACAAAGGCTATAAGCAATAACACGGGTAATTAAAAGGCATCAGACGTGATTTGTGGCTCATTTCGCTTACCGATCAAGGTTTGGTAATTGATACACGAATCATATTGATTTATAAAAAATAAGAGAGAAAAAAAAAAAAAAAAAAAAAAAAAAAGAAAAATTGAATAAGAAAAAAATTGCACCCGATAATACCGTGTCCACACTCATATTTAACAAATGAAACGGCTTCTATTCGGAAGTTGGAAACGTACACCTGTACCATTATTTTTATAGGCGCATATCACCGTATACCTGGGGCTGAATCAAAAAAGTTGGTTAACTCGATAAGCCATCTTCAGAATGAGATATTTTCTTAAACTGAGTTAAACTTTTTTCAAGGCAAACAGCTCTATAATCAGTCGGTGCTTTTTAAATTGCAGAAAAAATACTCTCATCGTAATTCTGAATATTCATCTTTTTATAATTGGTAAGTGATAACACGGTAAGTATAACCATTTTTTTTCCCCCCGAAAACATTTTTTCGTTTTTAAAATGAATCACAAGCAAGCTTCGAGTCCATCTTTTTTTTTTCTTTTAACGAAATGATTTTTCGTTTGAATTTTTTTTTTTTCGCTGTTTTTTTGAACTTGACCAGACCTAATCGAATAATTCGATGTTACAAACCGATGCGAATTTCTGTTAACATTTATTTTGCGCTGGCCGCGTAAAGTTTTTTTATTTTTTTTTTTCTTTTTTTCCACTCATTGTCTCATTATTTTGAGATTTTCAAAGATCGATTCGGTTCCTTTACCTAGTTATATGATCTATTGTGTTTTATTTAATTAAAAAAGAATCATAAAGGAAGGGAGAAAATGATTTCAGACCATGTCAGTAGGTGTCAAAAAAAAAAAAAAAAAAAAAAAAAAAATATGAAGACAAACGAGCGTGACGTCAGTCTCCGGCTTCTTTCCTCATTTAGCTTCTTGGAATACAGATACTTGGATGCGTTTCGCAATATCGTTCCGAGAACGAATTCAACTGGAAAAAGTCCGAGTGGATGCCATTGATATGACGAATCGATAAACCGGCTATTTGTCATCTATTAAAGGACCAGATAGATGGAAGATACTTTAGCCTGTCATTATTTTCGTATTACCCCGCGGGGTTGAGCCTTTTGGCGATAACAACAAAAGAAAAAAAAAGTTGTTGACAAAATGCCTTACCTTCTTTTTCGTTTCACGTTTCCTTGCTTTGGCTTTTCCGAAATTTATGGTGGATTTCAAAGCTTCAACTGACGGTACATAATTCGATCGTTTATCCTCAACCGGGAACGATTTCGCCCTTGTTTTCGTCCATTTTTCCTTCGACGACTCCTCGTTTTCTTTTTCGCTGTTGCACCTCTTTTTATTCTTGACAACGTTCGAAGGAGTCTCTAAAATTTTATTGAAACCGTTCAGCTCGACTTGACTCTCGTCTGCTTCGTTCTCCACGAATATTATGTTATCTTCACTCTCGGTTTCGGACACCTCCAATTTTGGTGTTTTCAATGACATTGGATCATCTTTTTCTTCGGGATCCTTATCATTATCAAATCTAAGTTTAGTATAATCACTTGAATCTGGTATCGTTCGTGATTTTTTGTTACAGGAATCGTGATTTATTACGTTGTTATCTTCACTGAATGAATTAATTCTGGATGGTCTTAGACTACGTACTCTCGGAATTTCAAAATTCTGGTTCAGGTCGATCTTGAACTTTTGTTTATAATCGTGTTTATTCGAGATGAGATGTTTTTTACCATTTTGATGGCCGTGTTGACCTCGGTCCGGCTGGACGATTCCAGTGACATGTCCGTTCATGTAAACCCATAATTCTGACATTTTTTTTTTTTTTTTTTTCAATTAAATTTTTGCATCATATTAATTTATAAGTTCGGTGATGGTAATAATGAAAACTGGAAATGGAATATTGAAAATCAGGTTTGCTCTTTGGTTATAGCCCTGAATCGAAAAGAATTTTTATAAAAACGATTATTTAGCTTATAATTTATAAGAAAATGAATGCCATACTCTCGAAAAGCTGTTAAGAGCATAGGCGAAAATTCCGCATCATGGAAAAACAAACTTATGGCGAATTTCGTGTAGGATCATGACGTATCAACTTGTTTTCCCACATGGTTTTGGATTTTTTTTAACGGGTGTCTCAATGTCTCTGCTTTATAAAGGCAAAAGAAAATTGGTGCAAATTCTTTTAAAGAAATCATTACGATCTCTGATTTAAAAAAAATCTTTTAACAATTTGTTTACTCCGTGCGATATGCTTGATCAATCGCACTTTAACAAACGCTTAATTACTGAGCCTACCCCAACCCAAAGGAAAAGAGCGTTCCAGCATTCCATCTGTGACCTCGAAGTATTTGTTTTTTTTTTGTTTTTTGTTTGTTTTTTTTACGGTGACGAAATTATTTGCTTTTAACTCTAAAAAGAAGAGAAAAGAAAACGCCAATCGCAAATAATTGATTGGAAGATTTTGCATACTTGTCTCATTCGATAATTAGAAAACCTCATATTAGCCGACATGATTTAAAACGAACCAGGACAAATTTGAGGGTCAAACAACTTGGACATCATAATTAAAAAAATTATAAAGTTTCAAATCCGAAATTGAATAAAAAGAAAAAAAAAAAAAAGGGAAAATAATTATGTAAAAATGGAAGCTTGAAACGCTCTTCACAAGGGGGGGTTTCTTCGTCATACTTGGGAGTAAATTTAATTGTGCCCATAGACTATGACACGACCGCACCTTCAAAAAAAAAACCATCAACTTTTCACACGACATTAAATACAGGAAATAAAATGGGAAGGAGAATTCTTTTTAAAATTAAAAGCCTGTCTGATTCAGGACTAATCAAAGAATTTCGGGGTTTGTTTTCACGAAAACAAAGTCCAACAAAAAATTTTCCTATGTAAACAATAAGCAAAATAACTCGTCTGAGACGATCAGCATTTTTTTTTCTGCACAGCTCACAAGTCAACTGCTGACACAACACCAACTTACACTATTTTAAACCACATATCACAGGGTAATCAAAATTATGTAATCCAATTAATCCAGAAAAGCATCTTAGAAAAAAGGTTTTGCGAAAAAAACAACATATTTAAAACCCGAAAGAGTCTACGTGATTACTATACGCGTGCGAATCGAAAGTGGATCCTATCGTATCGTGATACAAGTGATTTGTTTTCTTCAGCCGTATGAGGCAAGAGTGGGGGACCCGGCGGGGCAGTAAAACGGACAGAGTCGCGCAAAATGTACATACTTCTAGGAACGAGATACTTATGTAAATTTGCACGTTGCTTTAAAAATTTTTAAGAAGACATCTTTCAAGGTAGCCGGCTGCAATTAACCACTGGATAAAAAAAAAAAAAGTTGATTCGAAAACTATTATCTTCGGGATAGTAATTTCCGATCGGCAGCCTTGTTTCCAACGGTTTCCGTCTACCATTTCCTAGTTTCGAACAATTTTTTTTTTTGCTCTATAAAAACGTACAAAACGTACAAAACGTTCGATTGTCCTGACGGTTTAACATCCTTGAGCAGCTGAGAGAATCCTCATTATAATATTTTTTTCCTGATTTAGCTCACATCATTCAATATCATTATACCGTGTACGGACAGATGAAGCATCTTCAAGGTGATCAAATTATTTTAGAAACCTTGAAAGTCATGAAACAATATACGTTCGAAAAATGACAAGTGCTCGCCGCCTGCTATGAAGAAATCGTGCTTCTTTTATTTTTAAATTTTGTCGTTCTCTATTTTTGTTAATGAATTAATCGAATAAGAATAAGAATATTACCTCCTCGCTTTATGCATACAAACGCTGGCGCAGACAACACGACTTTTTTTTTCTTTAAAAAAATTATTCTAATTTATACATAATCCCATCAGATTAAATAACAATGGATAATTATGTGTATGAGATGTTATATTTGCAAATAAAACAATCAAAGAATGTTCGTTTTCTGTCCATGCGTGGTTAACAATAGTTGTACTCGTCTTATTTGGACTTTAACCTCCTCCTCATATTCTATTATTTTTTTTATTATTTTTTTTAAATGCCTTAATTCCGAGGAACGTCTGGCTAATGGTTTTGAGTGCATTTCATGTTCTGTGGGGAAGTTATCAAGTGTTATACTTGGAGCACGTGCGCTCGTTCCAAGGTTCAGATCCGTTGATTTGAATTATTTTGATTGTTGAACATGTCATATACCGCCCGTTTTTTTTTCTCTTTCTGCTACATATTATCTAACTCCCACAATAACCTAATTTTTAGTATTTTTGCAAGTATGTCGAGTGCAACCATTGCCCGTTAGCATTGCATGTAAGGAAATTAATGCGAATGAAATGAAATCAGTGCAACATGCTTACAGCTGGACTGGAACATTTTTTAAGTTCTGAACAGTGCTTGAGCTACTGTCCGTAATTTCTAACCTTTACAAAGTTGAAGAGTATGCCTCTTCTGCAACTTTGCGGAAAATTCGGTGTATCCAGATTCAAGGAAATTTTCTTAAGATAATTTCGAACCTTTCAAGGAAAAGAAATTCCTTTAAAAACATTGGAGAAAATTGAAGGAACTTTAAGGACATATGATTTCTGCAAACAATTCAAGAACATCTAAAGTAATTTTAGCCAATTCTTCCATTTCCTTGTAAACAAGGAAATTTCGGGGAAAAAAATCTGGCAACACCAGGAAAATTGCAGATTCTAGTTTCGAAAGTCATTCCATTCAAATGGTCTTCGCGCCTAAGAAATATTTTACAATGAACCTTGGCAGTGGCGTACCGGAAAATCCCGGGGCCCTGGTGCAAAAATTTTGAAAATAAAAAATATTTTTCACAAGTTTTTTTTTTTTTTTTTTTTTTTTTTTTTGAGAATGTTGAGTGCAAAGTTTTAATATTATCTACGATTTTTTTTTCAATTTCATGGCAATTAAAACAAAATTCTGAGCTCTTCAGGTCGGGGGCCCCAGTGCATTGCAACCTCTACGCCCCCCTCCGATACGCCACCGCTTGTTCTTTTGCTTCTTCTTCCATGCTCTTTCAAACTGCCTCCCTAAAAACAAATATTTAGCCATGGTGGTTTCTCAAAAATTTAAATTATGCAGCGTTTTACCAAAAACCCTATACGTCTCAGCAGGCCGTTGCAACAACTATACCTTTTTTTCGGGCTTTAGCCTAACTGATCTTTAATGGAAACGAAAAAATGTCAACTCCTGTGAAAACTCTTCTGATTTATTACTGCCAACCTGAAGTGGAATGGCTCTACAAATCCACACAAGCTAACTGTCTACGATAAGAAAATCTGAATCATATTTTCTTAAACTCATAAAGAAGGAAACATTATACTTGTCGGAAAAATTTTCCCTGCCCTATCTATTTTACATTATTGCTGATTATTAACACCTAGTCATCAAAAATATGCATTTTAGAGGAAGAAAAAAAAAAAAAAGGAATGTTACCTAATACTTTCGTTTACGTAATCCAAGAGGTGCAGTTAGCGATGGTGACCAAGCCACCGGGTGTTAAATAAAGTTGACCCCAAAACTGCAACACCGTTGATCTCTCGTCTCTAGCCTCGACTTCCTATTTGTTTTTAAAATATTTATCATTATTCAGTAGTCGTCTTTTTGTGTTAAATGCTTCTGTTGATGATGCAACGTTAATTATTTGTCCGGGTGTGACAAGAGAACAATCTTTGTGTGCAGGCATGCATTCTCAATCTCTGCCAAGATGCATCATCATCAGATTAGATCTGTGATTACCACGGTATTGAAAAATGTATCTTATAAATTTTACAAAAAAAAAAAAAAAAAAAAAAAAATGCACATTGTGTTATATTTGAATGATTAAGTGCTTATTGATTTCGTGTACTTTTTTTCCCAAAAGAAAAATATTAGGCTAATAATAACTTAATTTCAAAAATTCTCGATCCTGTAAATAAAAGAACACGATATCGGAAATATGATCGTGTTAAAATTATTCGACATGTCTTGACATTGTAATAACATACAAAATTATTTTCTTCAAAAAATTCCGCAAAAAAAAAAAAAAAAAAAAAAAAAAAAAATTATAAGAAGCCATGCCAAAAACCTACTATGGTGAGAGAATATGTAACAAGCCGAATTAATTAACGTCGTGAACGAGACCGGAGGTTATAAAAGCAAGCTGTCATTAAGTGCTGTAAAACATCCCAAGTTGCTTTTTTCTTATAAGGTGACAATCAAGTTTTGCCTTTGCGCATTCCGTCGAATCTTCTTCTAAAAGATAATCTTCGAAAAAAAAAATAGCGGGCAAGGGAAAATTTTCGTGTACTTGAAATATTTATATAAGAAGAAGAAAAATCTTTTTGATAAAAAATGAGCCGGATGCTCTAATGTTTATTTTGAAATTCTCATTTGAATAAATATTAAAAAGTTTTTTTTTAAAGAGCTGCGCACGTTTTACATACTGTGCTTCTACTAAAAATGAGAAACCTCTTCGGTAATTACACGAATCGAGAGTAATTCAGCGCAAAAAAAATGAAGATATGCCATTCAGCCATCCTGTTTCATGCGATAAAACACGCTTGTTGCCAAGGTCATGCTGTATATTATCAATGGAGATTTTTGTGACGAGTCATGGGGCGGTACATTGTGTACTATATTGTTTTTTTATATACCTATAATGCCATCTGTTTTATTGTTTTCCTTGTTTTTTTTTTCTGGGGCGTCCATGTTTTTTCTCCTTCCCATCGATTAGATTTCGCGATTAATTAAATATAACCTTTTTTTTAAATATTGGCATTCCTATCATTGGATTCCGATCCTTATTCAACAAGCATAGGTCCTTTAAATATAAAAATTTTTACTCATCGTACCTATTTCATCTTAATATGCGTGCCAACTAACCAATACGACGTATAGAATCAGCAAGTATATGTCCTTCGTTGTTTCTATCAATATTTAAACATCGTCTTCAGCGTGGTTTTATAATTTGAAATAAAAGTCATCGGGCGGATACAAACGATTTTGTGTTTTAGGGTCGTGTTCCATTGTTTTATTGTGTTTTAGGTATTGTTAACCATGTGGTGTTACATAAGGAAAATAATTCGGAAAACCAATCGTAAATTTTGAGCCACAGATGAAATAAAACGTTTTTATGAGGCGCATCAGGGGGATAATGGACTCGAGTTTAGCCAATTATATTTCGTTATTTCTATATTCAAAAGTAACTGAAAATTAATTGAAGCTACCTGATTCGGTTCAACCAATCAACCAACAGCTATTCGAAAAAGCTCTTGAATACCGAACGAAACAACCTCAACAAAAGCTAGTCTGATCATTCGACTGGACGGAAAATTTGTTTAGTGTCATACCTTTTCTTCTTCTCTTCAGTCCCCGTGACGGAAATTTTTCTCAACAAAAAAATGTCGAATTCTGCAGTAATAAAGCGTAAGCTCCTAAACTCATCTTTATTGCCCTACCGCATTGCAAAATGACTCATTCTAACGCGGATACAGCATCGAAAAGACGCAAAAGTAATTTAAGAAAGAAAAAAAAATAGCATTCGATTCCCGCAAAAAAGAATAAAAACATCGTATAAATTACGAAAAAACGTATACAAATAAATAATTACAATGACAAATACATTAAACGTAATACCTTGGCAAGGTGACCCAACAAGACAAGTTGCTGGATAACGCGTTAGGTAAATATGGAACTACCTTCAACGTGCCTGAGCTCCAAGAATGTTTAAGGTGTGCATTCCCTGTTCAATAATATTCGTCATCATATTATTATTTTAATTAATTGGCGCAAGATCTTCTTCCGCTTACTTGCCAACTCCAAGAATTATTATTTTAAAAAAAATCCATTGTTGCAATGTGCATTTTATCGGGAGATCAAACCACGCAAAAATTAGCGTTTTTCAAATCCCACACTTCATTCTTCTTCATCATATTATTGGCGAATTACAATAAAAAAATTTTCAAACCTACGATTCGTCTTTTCTGGGCCAGATTCCAATGCCTCTCGGTTAGTCGAATCCACTTACCTAAAACAAAAAAAAAAAAAAATTCAATTAGATCATTATAAAATTTAGTTTTACATGACATTTTCGTAAAAAAAAAGTAATTTTTTTTTTGAAAGTAAAACTTGCGAAACGGCTTAAATTAATAATTCGTGTTCGTTCTGAGATAATGTCCCCGACTTGATTATCTCATGTGTCATCTGATTTAATTTTAACCGTTTAGAAAAATTAACAGTGACATTGTCACCCTCACTTTTTTATTACATTTTCCATTTCTATACGTTAAAAAAAATAAATGAAATATTCGACCTTCCGAGTTCAACAAACGATAGGAACTTGATCAAAGACTAAGGGCCAAACGAATGGAGAAAGTGGCCTTGCAAAATAAAAAAAATAATGATTAATGATGCCGGGTTGGAATTACGATTTTTACAATTTCAAATGTTCACCTCATAAAAAAAAAAATTGAAGAGCCTGAACGGAAATTTCCACTCGGTACTGGAAAAACAAAAACGGCGCAAAACAGCTTTTTATCCATGATACATGGTAAAATGAATTATGTTCGACAGATTTTTAACAATTTGGCGGTTAAATTAACATCAGGGATTGACTGTGACCTTGAGCGCCTGCGCATCACGCACGACGGTATTAACATAAGCGTCACAATAAACAACCTTTTAAACATTCTTAACACGTGGTTCATATGCACGCAAGAATGTTTGCCATAACTTGATTTACGGCATATTCTAATAGAAATTCTTGGACTTTTGCCTGGAATAAATACTTATACTTTAAGTGGCCTAACTTTTTAATAAATTCCAGCGATTTGGTTTTATTATTCTGCTACCTATAGTTTTATTTCCGTTGAACCTGTGACCCCAGAATGTTCTGTTCAGCTAGACGATTTTATCTAACTCCAAAAGATGAGACTAATAAAAATAAAAAAAATCGTGACAAAAAACATCTTTGACCTTGCGCGATAATTTTTTTGACGAAAAAAAAAGAACACAAAGATGTTTTGGTGGGGTCATATTCGCATCTCATCGTACAAAATATTTAACACTTTAAAGAAATAAATAGCATTCTTCCGGAAGATCCTGGAAATTGCAAAATCGTGGAGCATTCATTGCCAATATTACGATCAAGATCATTATAATAAATATGGCTAGGAGATCCCCTTTTCCTCTTGAGATGATAACTTAATCACTATAATACATGAGACGGAATGTCCTTGACATATGATACAATTCCTGAAACATGCCAGTTCGTGCAGAAAGGGTGGCAATGCAGATCACCTTTGACTCAAGTTAAACTGAAAGCATCGTAGTCACAAATTAAAAAAAAAAAAAAAAAAGCACAAACAATCACAAGTTTTGCACAGTGTCGGGCAAACTGTCTGCAAAAAAAATTTGATCTTCAACTGAAACCCAATCATTACTGAAGAGATTGCCCAAAGTTTCTTTCATCAATAAATCTGACGCACAAAAGTTTCTCAACCAGAATACAACAATTTTGAAAGAGCTTAGTTTTCTCGCGCATTCTACTCCTGAAGACAAAAATCAATAAATTGTTTTTTGACCGACACTGTACAGATACATAAGGGCTTGTCATCGATTCTCGATTCGTGCTAAGGAGGAGGTCCGAACAACCTTGACTCAAGTCATACCCATTTGTGAAAATGCAAATACAACCATTGCCCACATCATTATACTGTATGTAATTACATTAAGGTGCAGGATGTGTTTTTAAAACCTTTTTTTAAGTGTTTTCAGTAACCGCAAAATATAAATTAAAAGAAAATGGATTAATTATCACGACCGAAAAACTAATGAATCCTCTTCCATACATAAATCTGAAAGATCCGCTCATGACTTTTATGAATATTGATTACCAGATTTATTTTTCAAAAAAAAAAATTGCGCAACGAAGATGAACATCTCAAGCTTACACTAACATTCCCCAAGTTTACGCATGCTTTTTTTTTGACCTTGGTGTATCTGCTGATCATCGCATATCCGCCTTATATTACCCAGACGGAGAAAAAAAAAAAATGGTGAAAGAAAAACCAGTTTTTATTTTCTTCTCGCGCAGTTATTTCTTTTAAATTTCAAATGCCATGATCGATTAATTAATCGTCCGGTTCTACTATTTAGGGACATAATTTATAGGCATTCCTGCAAGAAGATTTCCTTGAGAAGGACAATCTTGCAGATAAAACGTTCAGGAATTTCGGGGTCCTCTCCTTATTGGCAGAAATAAAAATAAGATTAAACTAATGAACCAAAGGGGGGGGGGGAAGCTAAATACCAATTATGATATATAAGAAAAGAAATGAATATTAAATCTTGTGGAAAGAAAACTTGAAAGATGTGAACTGCCAAGTCAATGACTCATCTCCATATTTGGCATTGAAAGGAGCCTCCTATAACCTCCTCCAGTGATCCGTTGTCATTTCGTGAGCGACTGTATGCAAATTTAAAAAAAAAAAAAAGCTTGGTACGCCGATTTTTAATTTACATATAATTTTGTACAGAATGTTGTATAAAAATTTTTATTCTGGATTCATTACAAAACAGTAATAAAATTATTACGCGTTCTATGTCGTCTGCAGAGTCAAATTTGAACGTCTTTCGAACTTGTTTACCAGTAAATTTTTTATCATTAAAAATTTTTTTAACACTTTTTTTGCTTAGCCATTTGATTTAGGTGAAATCGACTGCCCCGAAAAGAAAGTTCCTATTTTTTTCGAAAAGTTGAAAAGTTCCCTATCTTTTTTGTGACGACCCATAAACGATCTATTTAGATGGTAATTGCTACATACGATAGATCGTTTTTGCAGTGACACAAAAAAAGATAAAAAGTTTTTCAACTGCTCAAAAAAAAAAAAAAAAGGGTCTTTTCTGCCACTTTCATGTTTTCTAAATCGAACATCTCCATCTCCGTTCCTCTATAAAAGAAAAAAAATATTCCGATATTTACTTTTCCGAATAACGGAGCGAATTATGATAGGAACATCATCAACACCATCATCATGAATAGTCAAATATTGTTAAAGCAACAACTGTCGGGCTAGTAAAATTATTACAGCAAAAATAAATACAAGGTACATCGATACCTTGACCACGAGTAAATAAAAGAAGAAACATTAATAAAATTACGTGGATGTAGCAGATTGTAGTTTACGGTCTTGGATCGTTAACTTTTAAATTAAATCTTAAAAATCATATGCCGAAGCCGCTTTTGCTGACACGGAGCAATTATAAAGGGGGAAAAAAAGACAGCCTTAACGAACTTTACGAGCTGTTAGAATCATATATTAATCGAAACAAAAGGGAATTATCTAGTGGAAAAAAACGATCTCACCTTTTACCATCCTGTATATGTAAATATAATGACGCATCGGAATTTTTGCATACCTTAAAAAAATATCTTTCGATAATATTTTTTTAGAAACCAGATTGCGAAAATAATCTTAATTCTTGTCGTTAAGTTCTTTCTTCTTCTGCATTCCCTTTTTCAGAATGAAAAACTTGAAAATCTGGATAAACTGTTCAAGTCGTTATTCAATAAGCTGATAGGATTATCCGAATAAAATCGATTTTCAATTCTTTCAATTTAATTTCCCGTTTTCCAAATTTTGCATTCGCCCATAAAATGCGCAAGTAATATTTTATTCGTCGAATTAATAACGTTTTAGCTGACTTCGAATTTTAACAATTTTATCTAGGCTGGTCTTGGTGGCGTCAGGAAAAATAAACAAAATTTTAAAACTTCGGCTCGCGTTACCTTTCTTATTTCAAATTTGAAACTTTATCTTCATTCCACACAGTCAGCAATTATGTGAATGCGCTTCTCGAAATCCGACCTGGAGATTTGATCATTTGGTTATTCAATAAATCATTTATCACTATGTTATCTCGCTTGCAATGCGAGGGGCATTACTGCAAAATTTTTTTACGCAAGGCTTTTACGCAAAGATCAGATGATATTTTTTTTTATTTTTTAAAATTTTTTCCCTATTTTTTAAATCGATTATAATCGTCATGCGCTCGGCGTGAAGCCAAAGCTGTTATTGTCATACTTTTCGGGCGTTTTGCGTTTCGAAATTAAAAAAGATAATTGCTGTTTTTTTTTTCTCTTCCTATTATAGCCTATTGCAAACCATGACAGATTTCCAACTGTTGCGGTTATAACGTTGTTATAAAAATAAAAAAAAAAAAATAAAAATACGGTCTTATTTTCACTTTTTTTTCACTTCTAGACAATAATTTATTTATTTATTTTTTACAAAAATATATAACCTTGAAATTATTGTTTATTACTTACGGTTTGATGGCTGGAACTATCATCGCTTACGGTTTGATGGCTTGGACCAATCATTCGGTGGCTGCTAGATTTTAATATATGCGTCACCTTTAAACAAAATGGGCTGAGATGCACATTCCAAAAAAAATCGAATGACCGAAAGACCTTATATCAATACTAATAAATAAGTTATATGTATTTTGTTATCTGATTTTCGTTCCGAATAACTCGGGCCGAGAGGCTGCCTTGCCCTTTCGCGAGTTATGCAGATAAAAAAAAAATTTAAAATAGAAAAAAAAGAGCGGTTGCTAATGCAATAAAAACTTGATTGCACCACAAAATGACCCACATCTTCATCCGAATCGCATTTTCTTTTTTTTTTTTTTTTTCATAAACTACAAATGCCATCTGTTTACATGTGTTACATGTTGGGATAGGTGTATACACATTTTTCGAACGAGGTGTAATAATTACATTATTATCACCATCATCATCACACTTTTCCCGCTTTTTATTTATATAAGAAGCGAGAATCTGAAAATCTTGTGCATGCAATCTGGAGATTTGTTACCGCTGGCTATAAATAAAAGACGCGTCTTTTTCGCGGTTTTTTTTATTGACTAATAAAATGGCGCAGCAATTTTACGCGCCATTTGAATTGCATGCGAATATTTTGGTAAACTGTCAAATAGATTCTCCGTCTAATCATTCATGCCGAGATACACCTTAGTGATCATAACCATTTTGTTTAAGCTTTCGGCAAATTCAGCGTCGAGAGTTTTCCTCTTGTTCATAAATTCGTGTCTTATCCCGTGGCAAATCGCGACTGTCAACGAATTCTGCTAAACTATTCCCTTACGAAGAAATCATATGCTATACATTTTCCCTTCCAGAAATCGCTGGTTCTGATCCAACAAACGAAGTATCGACCTTTAAATTTTGATTCCCGAAAGGACAATCAACCCATCCATAAGGTTAACAAAACCTGACTTTCACACAATTATATAATTTTTTTTTCTTCTTCTAATAGATAAAAATTCTCCCACATTTGAAAGAAAATACGTCCATGACAAGTCAAAGGACTCATTGCATGAAAACCACGCCGATAAAGATAGAATTAACGACAGATGATACAAAGAGTATACACTGAGAAGTGGTTGATATCATGTAACCAATAATAAATAATATATAGATAGATTTTTGTTTGAAAAAAAAAGTTATTAAAATGTCATAGAGAGGCCACCAAGTGATCGGCCTTTATCAAGTCATGTCAGAGCGTAATATTATCTCAGGCTAATGCCTTATAAGGGCATCACGTACACTTTAGAGCAAAGACATTTCTTCGACTAATAACCGAACGTGAACAATTATTTTGATTATGGGTAGATCGACTGTTGCATCATTGCTGAGAGGGTATCAGTTTGTCAAATTAAAAGAAAAAAAAAAGGAATTAAAATAAAAGCATCAGCTCTGATACCGATACCGTTATCGATTTCATGGTTGCCTTGTAATTTCAGACCTAGTAAAAAAAAAAAAAAAAAAAAAAACTACTGAGGTATATTTACCCCACAGTAAAGCACAGCCCCGACCCGATCGTAATTGACGTTTATAACAAATGAATAAGAGAAACATAATTATTTTGAAGGAATTACAATGATTGATGTAAATTTAAATTGTTTTTAAATCGTGCACAGACAATAGTACTAGATGAGGTTTATGTGGTGCGTATGTTGCTAAGAGAGTCAAGCTGCAGGATCGGTAATTATACCGAGAATCAAAATACCAATGGGGACCATGACTCACCATCCTTTATAACCATAACAAATCACGGTTTAATTTTGTTTCCCCCAGTAAACTTATTGTTCTTACTTTGCCTCTTTTTATATTTTTTGTTTCTAAAAGCTAAAAAATTATTTTCTCGATTATTTAAAATTGGGTTATTGTTTTTTTACACCGTGTTAGGTACATACATATAACCCTACAGGAGTTCTCCAACTTTCAACGTTTTAACTGAATAGGCGCCAATATAAAAAAAAAAAATATTCGAGTATGTTTAAAAATTTTTTATGCCTTTGAAAACATATCATAAATTGAATAATACTGTGAGAAAAATTTTATGATTGTAAAACGAAAATTACGGGTACGGGCTCATTACGAAAAGGAACATTTTAACTTGATCACGAATACAATAAACACATGGCGGCCACTATCTGTGGGGCGGAAGTTTAGGCCTTAAAACATTTGATATGCTCGGGTTAAATTCTGCTCTACAGGATCGTATCCAGAGAGTAACCACATTTTTTTTTTTTTTTTTTTCGGGAAATGTAGATGGAGTCGTCAACCTGAAAATAAAATGACCTCTTTCGACCTTGACTCTTAAAAAAGAGATACCTGGTAAAAGCTTTAAGTGCACTCATTAACCATAAGACAGGTATGAACGATTTCGTGTATTCGTAATACTCACTGACCTGACATTGATTGTTCCCTGTGTATATGTTTGGGCGTAGCTAAATTTGCTGCGTGTGGGAGTTAGATCTGTGTTAGAATTGGCAGGGGCTCCTGCAAACTCATTAAGCATTCGCGTCTGAATAAAATTTTACCGATGAACCTTTTTTTATTATTCTTTTTAAAGTAATCGATCTTTGTTTTTGTTTTTCTTGTTTTGGTAATAAGGGAGGAGTTGTTTTCTTTTCTTTTTGAAAACTTCATTTCGTCGCTGGAGTCAAAAGAACCCTTAAAAGGAATCGAATTCTGTGCGAGATGTGTCAGAATAATAATAATAAAATACTTAAGCTTTTTGACCCGTGCGCAACTAAGATTAATATTCTCTCGCAACCGATCATCTCTTTATTTTAATTTTTTTTTCTTTTCGTTTTCATTCCAAATAGCAGATAATCAGTGTTAGAATTTTGCGAGCACGAAAAAACAAGATTGCAATTGCAGTTGAAATTAAATTGGGTTTTCAAAGCAATTACATAACATTAAGATGATACTTTGCGGCGCATTCACTTGAGACATCACGATTTCACGAGTTCATTGAAAATGACCAAGTCTACGAGATAGAATCTTTTATTATTTTAACCTTTACCTTGAAAATAAGTGATTCGATCTATTCGGAAACATTAATTTTACGCAGAAGCGCGAAAATTACGCGTGTTATATGAAAGTTTTCTGCTCCTCGAAGCAGGATAAAGAATTAAAGATTAAAGGTGTTGTATGGCTGCTGGTTATAAAAAAAAAAAAAGAAAAGTTTATTAACATTATGCTATTTTGTATTTAAGATGTAGGCGTCCTTTCCAATAAGGATAATCTTGCGCCTTTTTAAATGCCAAATCAAAAATTTGTTGAACTTTAAATCGGATATGTAGTGTAGTATATGGATTGTTCCGATTGGCATTTGACAGTTTTGTAGATCTGCTTATGACTGCCACTCTTCAATGTTCGCAGCATTAGCTCAATTCTAGTCTAGTACAAGCGTCACAGACATTAGACATATACTTGTCTTTATAAAAATATCCTGTGCAGAATTTGCAGAACTTTGCTATTTAAAATCTTAGAGAAACATGGTATGATTTTCTCAAAAACAGTGGCGCTACCGGATTCTGTCGATAAAACTTGTTGCTCAATCAACTAAGTTTTCTCAAAAATGGTTGGAATTAGCGGATCATTTTCGCCATTTTTTAAAACGATTTTTCGGGTTTTAAAAATTAAAAAAAAAGGACAAAATTTTGGTGTGATTTTCAGTAGGGTGACCAAAAGGTGCAGGTGAAAACCTGTCAATATGGTGGAAGCCTGCTTTTTTCTTTAAAATCACTCTGGACCCCAAAATGATTTCTAATGAAGGGGTAAAATCAAACATTGACATTTTCGGTCAAAAAACTTATTGTCTTCAAGCATAATAAGAGTATTATGAGTTAATTCGATTACATTTTCAGCCTCCAGTCCTACTTTTACCCTCCATTAAGTGAAGGAAATACTGTAATTGCAAGAAAACAAAGAAAATAAGTCTAATGTGAATGAAAAAAGTTAAAAGTTAGCGGGACTGTTTAAAAATAGTTAGAATTAGTAAAAAACTTGTTAGCGGTTATGACACTACAAAAAAATTTTAACTCCCAATAAATTAAAGAGCCAATCTAAACCAAAGATTTTATTGCTGAGGTGGAAAATTCTGATCTTAATATATAAGATATCCGTTGCCTTGCAACTGAAAGAACCAATTTTAAACGTTTACTTGAATACCAAATATCCGAATTACAATTTTTGCGATTAGCCCTCAGCTTAAAAAAAATCATACATAAACCGTGAATAATAAAACTCCTAAGGCAAATACTAATTCCACTTATTGACTTTTCATTGTTTGTCGTTAAACATAATTTTGCAAATGTTTAAACAACATCTGTAACCATTGATAATTTTTAAGTACAAATTAGACTTTATCAAAAAAAAGCAGTAAAACGATCTGCGCCCTTGTTATCTTACATTCCACAACCCTGATTTTTTCGAATTTTCCGAATGAATAACTTTTTATTCACGGTCAGATAGCATCGACTTATTCTTTTAGGGGGAGAAAAAAAAATTATTTTAATGGACAGAGCAAAAGGGATCTTTAATTAAAGAATCGTTAAAAAACATATATATATAACTTATTTTTAGTTTATTTCATTAGTTATTATACACCGAAAGAAATATATTCTTAATTATTCGTTATAGTTTAAATCAGGGATTAATAATTAGTTTTAAGTACTAGAATGATCATGTTAATTCGCCAGCTAGATAGATGATGTAAATAAATAGTGCCTCGGGGCTATGGGTGGGGTATACATACAGGTTTTCAGGCCCTTGTTATATTTACTAATATCTATGGTATATGGTGAATCTATCGCGATGCAAAATTATTTTGCTGTCATTCATGTCGTTGAGTAATTCCTTAAATATAAGGCTCGATCCGTGCACCAGGAAGTTTTTATGCATTCCGGTGTGATAATCATTTTTCAGGGCAGTAATTTTAATTTTTTTCTGGAAATATCGAATGAGTCACCATTAGAATTAAAAATAAAACGATGCGGAGACAGCGGGGATGAAAAAGAACCGCTAGATTGACTCAGAGGTGTTTAAGAACAAGAAAATTGGAGGGAATTCTATTCCGTTTAACAACAAAAGAAAATTAATCACATACAAAAATTAAAGGATGGGAGTTAATAAATGTACACGTTCAAAACAATCGATTTTTTTTTCTATTCCTAAAAGCCAAGATTGCGAAACTCAGCATGATTTAAAAATCCAATCGGAATCAATACAATGCCTCACGAGGAAAAGGGTTTAACAATACGGGACTAATGCTATCCCAACTCAATAAAAAAAAAAAAAAGAAAAGAGATGCAAGATGATATACAAGGGGGTTATGAAATTTTATAATACAGTTAACCTGCAAGCTAAACATCTTTAAAAAAAAAGGATGTATCGAACCTTATGCCTTAAAATGCATAATCACTCTCTATAGAGTCATTAACATCTTTTGGAAGATATCGATCTGCAGTGGCCTCAACTATTTCTTACGCAACAGGGACACAAAATCAAGATAAAAGCAAATCTTCTAACAAGCATGCCAAATCCATAAACGATATATCCCGAAGGGGTCAAAACAGGTGTTTCCGAAAAAGAACAAAAAAAAAAAAAAAAAAAAAAAAAAAAAACTTTAATGGACTATCACAACATCTTTCTGCACAAAGATGATCTGCATGGAATAGTAAGGCTTAAAGACACATTGAAGGTTTAAATGTAATTACGTAAGATCCGGCTGAAGATTTTCTTAGCGTGTTTACAAAAACGATCGAGTGAAACACTTTCGATGATAGACCGATGCGAAACACTTGAATTTTTTTTATAGATTCATTTACAAAAGGTAAGAATCCACAAAAAAGCGCGAAGAAAAAAAAAACACCGCGGGTATGGTCAGTTGTTTGAAAGTAAATAAGCGTAATGACAACATGGTAAAACTAAATCACCGGTACAAATCGTTCTGAGTAATCAAAAAAAAAAAAAAAAAAAAAGAAACGACGAAGCAACTGGTATTTTTATAAGTTGCCTTATTCTTTTCATTATTTATCGGTCATCAAAATTCAAAGTTTACGTCAGTATCTTATTGTAGTTTAAAATTACAAGAATCCTCTTCGTTTTGTTACCATTGATGCCAAGGCAAAAAGGTCGTACCATGTGTACAATCCTATAAGTTGTTCCTCATTGTTGAAATGATTGAGCGTTTTTATTTCGCCATAATTCAAAATTTTAAGATGGCCCTCGAACCTTAGGGTTGCAAGTGGCATATACCTCCCACTGCTCTTCAGTTATAGTGAGTGGCCTTCGTTCAAAGAAACGCATGAAGTTGGTTATTTTCGTGTTGCTGTTTGTTGAAGGGGGGATATGATTGGCTCGTGAAAATTTTATTACCTCCAGCTTTAGGCAGGTCCTGTACCAATTTTTCAGTAATTACAGGATTGCCTATGAGCTTTGTGTTTTATTTTGAAAAGGGCTGCTTTGAAGATGAGTTCTAATAAACAGAAGCCGGATATGCCATCGATTAAAAAAAAAAAATAATAATAATAATACAACATGGTTTTTATATTAGTGTCGACTTAATAGTTTTAGCTGAACCAACCAAACGATTCATTGTGAGTGTCCAAATATTTTAAGTTTTGAAAAAGTTTTAAAAAAAAAGGACTTAAAGGTTGCACCCGAGCTCATATCATCATTACGAGGTACATATTTTTTTTCTTATGAAAATGATGGAAAAACTTGAAGACTATGACACTTAAGCGGATCTGCCAAACACACGATTGTTGTTCTCAACTAAACTGCAGCAACCTAACCGTTACCACATTGTTCTTATTTGTGAAGAGGTTGCATACCTCAACAAAATGATGTAAGTGCATCAACTCTAATAAAAATGTTACTAACATGTTAATATGAAGTTCAAGTAAGCAACCACTCATCCCAAGGTTTATGACTCTTTAAGAGAACTTGCATTGTATATAAAACTTAAGACACTTTTACTGAAAGCGATTTAAAAAAATAAAAAATATTACAGAAAACGTTTTTTGCACAACCGTTAGACTGTTAATTTCGAACTAGCCTGACGTCTCGTCGTATGCCAAGAACTAATAGTAATCAAGTTGTGTGTGTCGCTTTTAGTGATAATTTAGTCGTCTAAACAACTGATTTTACCATGGGTGTTTAAACAAAATCATGTCATTCATTTGAAAGAGTAGGCACAAAACGAAACAAATAAACTTTCAGGAACAATTTAATTTTAATATTCGACAAACAAAAAGTATAAAGTATAAAGGGTTTTAAATTTTCTCTTTGACATACGAAAAGGTTTCATTTTCCTTATCAAAAAAATTAGAACAAAATTTCTATGGATCTTACTTAAAAACTTGTTATTATTATCATTATCATTATCATCATCATCATTTTCATTTTTTTTCCAGAGTTGTAATATCATTTTTTGCCCTATTTGGACAAACATTCTTTAAAAAATGAAAAAAACCTGTTGACCGAAGTGTAATTGCCCGGCTCGAGGCAAAAAATACTTAGTGTAAACTTACATCCATAACTGATCGACCTCATTTTGGTTAGTCATTTTATACAGATACCTGTTTGATTCGATACTACAACCCGGTGTATTCAAACTAACGTAATTATCTCATCACTGCTACAATATCTTATGTAACATCTTCGAAATACTCAAGCTTTTTGATTGGCTAGCTTTTCTAAAAACTTTTCGAGAAAATTTGAAAAAAAATCCTGTGTACAATATTAATCGAATTCCAATCGATTTTTATAAAGAAATATTTTATTTTGCGAAGGCTTTTCGTTGCAAAACATATATTTGGCAAGCGAGTTACTATACCCATATATGATGTATGTAATAAATCAAGTTCGATAATTTCATGCAAAACTATCTTTTCCTTCCATCTTATTTTTTTTAGTTTTAATAAATTATATATATATAGAGGAACGTTGCTTCATTTTAGGTGGGAAAAAAAAGTGCGAGTCTAATGATTCGATGAAACGAATGATTACGCGAAAATTAAAAAAAAAAGGCATGAAGAGGACGAGATTCATCCGGTGTTAAATAATGGCGATTATGCAATTAATTGCTAAATAATTCGTAACCCAATACCCTTATTTGTCAAATCCTAGACAGCTTCCATTTTTTTTCCATGTCTTTTTTTTTTTTTTTTTTTTTTTTTTTTTGCGTTTTGTAAATTGAAAAATGAAGAACACGTGTTTTAATGGGATAGGACGCGGATGGGGTAAAGAAACATGCAAAAAAATTACCAACTACGTGATTGGTTGAAGGAAGGAAGTTTATTAAAGTAAATTGGTATGCTTAATCCAATAATATTAACTTTGGCCTTGATCTTGAAAGACATCAAGATCGCATTCTTATTAGTTTGAGATGAGGGAGTGACTAACAATTCTTAGGCCATTTGCAATTCAGAATGAGATGATTCCAGGTTTTGAATTGTATTAGTTTGAAATCTTTACGGCTTATTATGGCATTATAATTAGGGCTGGTAACAAGATTAAAATAAGGGAACAGCATGGCAAGCAGTATGTAAACCTATATAACAAATATGAATGAAAAACTTCCATTTCGGAGGAATGAAGTTCGTTTAATCTTTTAGAATATGAAATTTTAGAAGGTGATATGGATTCCATATTTCATGTCTCCAGTCAGGCATACAAGAACAATATCTCATAACAGATAATAAAAAGATGTTTTACTTGGATTTTTTTTTAAATATTAGTGTTCTATTTTCCGTGAAGCCTACACAAAAAAAAATATTCCGATATCGTTAACGCTAATGATGTTTCATTGCTTTCAAGTTAGTAAAATTTGTATCAACTAGTTATCTTCCCACTTATTCCACAACCCATGTAGATGTTCACACTTGCCCTATTTCTTTTCTTTTTTTTTTTTCAAGAAATTTATAATTTGCCTACATTTTAAGTAAACCTTTTGATCTTATTCTCAACCATTTTCTTTTCAAAATTTTTATGTTCACATCCTCAAGAGATGATATCCCTACACGACAAAATTCTTTCAAACGAATTCTTCATGACATATTGAAAAGCACAAAACTTATCTCAAGCACTTCTCAAGTACCTTTATTGTTGCCCATTTGTTTACACAAAAATTTTTCAGGGATTTTTTTTTTTTTTCACCTCATCTTCAGAATTGAATCATCAATACAATTGTTGACGGGCTTATAGCAATAGATGCGTTTGTCCCACGTTAATTCGATGTTCCAAGGTGAGTCCTGTACATACAAACCAGAGCCCCGCGCTCATTCTAAAAAGTCCTTCGCAAAACCCCATTCCATCCTCACCTCGAGTCATAAACACAGGTATTTAATAATAAAAAGAAAACGATAGTTTTTCGTTCGATTCAATGATGATTTAAGACGTTATTATAAAAATGCATTATCCTCAGCATAGATCCATCCTTGCGCACAGGTGTGAGTGCGACAATCGCTAGGTGTGACCGTCCTCGTTATATTTATTACAAATCTCGTTAGGTGTTGCGTCTTTATGGGCCCAAGAATTTTTAGTGCGTTACGACACCGACCGAAAATAAAATTTAATACTTAAAAAACGATTAAAAAGTGACTGTTAAAACAGCTTCCATATTGATCATGGATATCGACGTGAAGCAACTAATTTTCGTCTTGCCTTTATAAGGGAGCGGGACAAACGGCAATAGCTCAAAGTGACATAACTTGTGCGTAATGCACAGTTGCCCTATGGGACTATTACGAAAAGTAATGAAAAAAAAAATCGTCAATCTTAATTAGTTTTGGATCGATCGGTGACATTTAATCGAGAACAAACAAGGACGGGAAATTAACCCTCGGGTACATAAGAAACAATGGAAAGTAGGTACGTGCAAGGCGGCTTGATTTTTTAATACATTTTTTTTTCTTTTTTTCGATCACTCATAGAGATTATTACATAGGCACATTAGGTTGATAAACTACTTTAAAAAACCTTCTAATATTGTATTTTCATCGACTTTTGATAAAATATGGCTCAGAGCTAAAATTTAAAGGTTAGATATCGACAGTGGCATAAAAGGAGACTTATACGAGTGATACTTTAAAATTTAGTATAGATTCATTATAAGATCTAAAGGTTTGTATGAAAAAAAAAAAATAATAATGTGTCAGATCGTACAAAATTGTCCAAACATTTAGTCTGGTTCTTAAAGACGTTTCATAATAGTTTCCAAAACAGAAGGATTACTACCATGATATTATAACTGGAAAAAGCGAAGGAAACCAATACCATAAGCATCATCATCATCATCATCATCATCGTCATAAGCCATTGGAAAAATTTTAAATTGAGAAAATAAAATTGAGGAAATCTAGGATCATCCAGAGTCAACACAAACTAGTTTGAGAACTTAGCAAGTAGAGGATTCACTCTATCCTGATTGGATTTTACAATCCTGACAGTTGTCTGGCAACCCAAATACCACTAACTTCCAAGGCTGAATGAAGCAAATCCCAATTTCGATCTAGGGAAGAAAACGAATTCGTTTTTAAGCCAAAAGGTATGTGCAATATAAAACGAAGTGTAAAGAACAGAGAATATCCAGAAGCGAGTATTTAGCATAATTAGTAATTAAGACGAATTAAACCGTTTAACTTTAGCACCTACACTTCCGCAGGCGAATTAACCAAGTAAGAAAACATCGATTACAAAAAGAAGCAAAATATGTTCGAACGAATAAACGTCATGAAATAACTTTGAGGTGAAATTGAATGATTTCTTAATATTGATGTACAATAAGATATCTTTGAAAAATATATATGACGGAAAAAATGGAAGCATGGGTCGAATTTCAGGAGATTTCTGAGTTGGGTAGTTTAAAGTCACTATAATACAGTGCATCTATCTCGTTTTGTATGGAATCAGTACAATACACGTTTTTGAAATTAATTCAGTTCGGGGAAGGGAGCATGCTTCGGCAATAGTGTCAAGGTTGAACGAAGACTTCCATTTTTCGTAAAAAAAAAAACTGTTTCAGACGAGATGCAAAACTAACCATCAGTCCAAATTTTTTGTTCTGAACAATTAAAAAAAAAAAAAAAAAAAAAAAAAAAGCTCATGCTTTATGATAAAAAAAATTAATTAACATTCCATGCGTTTTCACCTCAACCTGTAGAGTACGTTTATTTACCGAAAAACAAACATATTTCGCAAAGCTTGACTTTTTAGGCAAAATAATATTAAAAAAATGACTAACATAAATGAATGGCCTTATGACCTCTAATGTCAGACTTCAAACATAGAATTATGTAAGTCTCTTTGCGATCAATTGTAACTTGACATTTCATTTTTACGTATAGACTATTATTTTTTTATTAAATTTGCAGTCTACAGGTTCACGGACGAACATATACCGACTTCATATGTATATGTTTCCGTTTCTGCCCCAATTGATTTCGTTCGTGAAGGTTGATTATCCTCTGCAGACTGTCACAGCTTCTTTTGCATGGAGTGTTCTATTATTAACCTAAAATCTGGGACAGGAACTACGAATACATATTTTTAAAATAGAAAACCATAACCCTCAGGGTTGTTTCGCCTCAAGCTCGAATCGACTCGATTGCGGCCTTTATTCGCTTGTAATAATTTTACATTTCCGGCGAATGAACAATGCAAAAGAAATACCTAACTAACTGTGAGCGGACATAGTTCCGGTTCAAATTTGCGGATTTCGGAGTCATACAACCGTTTACTTTGTCAATTACATATGTAATTTGCTCAAAATGACAACCGCGCTATAAATAACCGCCTTTATTTCCATAGAGATATTTAAAAAAAAATTCAGTAATTGCATTCGATAATAAAGTATACTATTTGTGAGGGATAGTTGAAAAAAAAAAAAAATTGAAATCTTATTGTCTTCTCAGGTACAAGATGCGGAGCCATAAGCAAGGCTCACTAAATACCAATTTTAAAGAGTACCGACCATGCCCCCAAACATTCTCGCCCACATACACGATACATCAAAACCGTTCCCACAAATCGTTGGCGCAGGGTGTAAAGCTGTAAAGGAACGAAATATTTTTAAATTCCCTGACCATAATCACGAAGTACCGTGTGTCATCAGTTACTTAATCCTCGAACACGAGGGTCATATTTAAAAGAAGAAAGAACTTTTCACGCCTTTTTCTTAACCTTGAAAGATATGTGAATGAAAATGAAAACCACAAAACATGAAAATCTGACACTCGGAAAACCATGATGTAAGTAACATACCTAAATCGATCATTTCCATAAGAGATTATCCACAGTATCCAAATAAATAATTTATGTAAATTAAAGAAAAATCCTGGTCAAATCGTATGACTGTCACATCACATCAACATTAAATATCCGAGGAAAACTTGTTTGTGATATACGGAAAAAAAACCGAAAACACTTTTTAGGGTTGTTTTAACCGAACCAACGGGGTTGGCCAACACTCACACATAACACACACACACACCACGCGGTTGTTGTCGGCCGTGCAGTCAGATTACTGAGAGCGCTCTGATACCATGGCTCAACGAAGCATGGCAAGCCTGGATTCGTGATCGCTTCGCTAGTCCTTGTTCGACAAACTCATCCGACTATTTTTTTTCTCTCTCTTTTTCTCTTGTTACTAATTTCCATTACCTCTCTTTTTTCTTATACTCCCAGAATTCAATTTTTTTTTTTTTTTTTTTTTTTTTTTTTTTTACGAACGTGAACTAAAACTTCTTATTTCGAAATATGTATGCGCTTTCTTTCCCATTTTTCTCGATTACTAAAAAAGCGAGAAATCAGTGTTTCATGCAGATTTCTACAAACTTGTACGTGAGTTATTTAAAACGCGACAACTTTTTTCATTATCGCAAAACATTACTTCATTTATTTATAATTACTTCTTTTCAAAGTCCTATGCAAGTTAATAGCTGAAGAGGCACTTTTAGAAAATAATAAAAAAATCTAAGTTTACTGCAATTCATTCATTTGATTTTCGTTCATTCATTCCATTTAATAAATAAATTATTTCTGTTTCGCGTGCTGTTTTTAAAAAAAATACAATTTATCTGATTCCTGTCGCAAAAATTGCCTTCCGCCGGAAAAAAATTATCGCAAAATTTTGCAGACTATACTGTATAGATCGTCATCATGATCAAGGTCTTTTTTTTTTTTTTTTTTTTTTTTTTTTCAAAAAAATCAAGACGAAAAAATAAAATATATAAAAAAATCTTGTATGTATGTAAATTTAGTTTCAGGACACGTACGGGAGTTGATTGGATACCTCGAATGTTTTCAGGTGTATAGGTACGGAAATTTAAGTAAATCAAACGGCCTGATTCAATAATAATTAGCAATGTCATCTTCTTAAATTATAAACAAGTTTGAAATCATCAACATTAAATACAACGCATACTCTAAAGGAAACAACTGGCAGTTAAGTCATTTCAATTTTATAACCTTAAGCTATGTTATTATGAAATTCTTTAGCTCAGTGATATGGGATGCTTTTTTTTTTTCTTTTTTTAAAAAAATATTTTTTTCCATAAAAAATCTAATTATCGCCGTAATATTTATATAAGTGAGATGACGGTTTTTGTTTACCACTGAATTTCAAAAAAGAAAAAAAAAAAGCTCCTTATATTTCAATAAGCACTGATAATTTAGGCAGCTGCTGAATAAATTTAAAAATTAACTTTCTACTTTTTTTAACCAAGATGGTCTAATTGATCTTTTACAAGGGATGACTTTTTATTTATGAAACGTTTAAACCTGTAATTAGAGACCATCTGTATGATTTTGACAAATTGTCGAAAATTAAGGTGGTTGCTTGATGGGGGCTGGTTTTCCATGTTTCTTTATTTCTTTTCCGGCAAAGTTGGTTTCCTCCCGGTTCACGTTGCTAAACGTGGAAACCGACTGTGTAACTACGCATTATTCTCCTTGTTAATCGCTCTAAATGGAAAGATATCAACTGAAGACATCAGTGGAAGAAAGAGACCGTTGGACCTCTCAAAAAAAAATTGAGACAACGGGCTATTTTCTGTTGTTTATTTTGGACGCCATTTTGATTCCGACAGAATTTTTAATCATTAAAGTTAATTTTATTCATTTATTACTTGTAAACAAGCAGTAAAAAATTTTAGATCTTCTTTCGATTTTCATTTGTTGACGACAGTTTTTCGTTGGAACCTGAACGGCCCTCTTCTTCCAGTGATGTCTACAACTTCAAAATTCGTAAATATTCACAGAAATTTACAAAAGGAAATAGGTCCATAGTAGACATTTAACGTAAACAGCTAAAATTACCGTTAAGCTTAAAATATTAAAATGAGAAATTTTCATTCCAAAGCAGAAGTATTTTTTGGCAATTTTAAGTAGGAGTCCCATATTTGATTTACGTTTCTCTCAATGAACTGAGGTGGTACAAAAAATTTTTTCAATGATACAAAACAGTACTAAACGAGTACATTATAGTACCCCAACCCCCGTTTCAAAATATCATACTCGGGCTCTACTCAAGATTGCCGTATTTTTAAGGAAATGGCCGCAGCCTGTATGATAAATTTAAATACCTACCCTGAAATATTTCAGGTCACCATACAAATAACAAGTACTTTGCACTGGCAAACTGAAACAATTTTACACTAGATAGAACTCGAATTTTGGGGAATTTCCTCCCCCCCTCCCCTCCGAAAAAAGTCCTGGATCCGCCAGTATCATTTGTTAAACAATATAATTCATAAAATGTAGAGATTTTTCAAAATATAATGCATAATGACGTATTTAAACTTTGACCGAAATAATAATTTTACGATAAAACGTTAAGGGAAACTTACGACAATAAGAACATTCATAAGACATAAAGCATAAAACCATAAGAATATACGTAGGTGCATAATATCCAACATAGTGATAATATACATGATAAAGTAAAATTTAATTTGACATTGCGATGAATTACGGAATAAAACATTTCCATTTTCCATTTTTAAATATCCAAAAAACGGTACCGGTACTTTTTGTATCTCAAAAGGGTTTGAAAACCTATAAGATTTTTCGATCGAAAATTCACACATTATTACATTTCACAAAATACATCGGCGTGGCTTTTGAAAAGGAAAAAAAACGCGAAATTTCCCGTTTTGCAATAAAAACCTGAAGACATGAATTGAAAACTACGATTCTATTCATTAGTCACGTATCAACAGAAAGCCTATGAACTGGCGAATTACGACCCTTTTCCAACCACAAGGAGTTCCTTTCATTCAAAATTCGGTCAAAAACTTTTAATATTATTAAAATAGAGTATTGATGTCAAGTCGAGTAGTTGTCCAAAAGAACATGTAAACGTCACAAAATTCATTTGACTATTTTCTTTTAAACGCCCTAGAGATTTTTTGAGTCACGAGTCGGTAAATTGCAAAAAAAAAAAAACGTATGTACGTGCTCCATCACAAAACCAAAAAAACTCTTCCCTACGTCAAAGTAAAAATCAAAGGAGTGCAATAAATAAGAAAAGGTAAAAATAGACGATGTCAACAGTGTAACTGAAATTCATTTAAATTAATATTACAACTAAAGCGCTGGTACCTAGCAAAGCAATGTATATCTTCAATGTCATTTTTTAGAAACCTTCAATTTGCCCATAAATGGCTCATTTAAAAATGTTTCGTTAAATTTAATTAATCGCTCATAACTTATGGTAAAAAATTATAAGTTAACTTCGTCATCGTAAATCGTCCAAAAAAAAAAAAAAAAAAAAAAAAAAAATCCTATTTAAAATTTTTTTGCCATGAATTTTGCTCGGTTGGATACTAATGACTAACAACAAACAGAAGCTACAAATAAAAAGCATTAATCTTATTATTAGAATTTTCAGCAAGCTGACTTATCACAGCAAGTTTGGCCATTTTTTTAAAAATATTTTTTATTCCGTACGAGCTATAAATTGGTTTTATTTATAAGCTTTCAAAGCATTAATAAAAATAATTTTTTCTTTCGTTCCGTTCATTGTCCGAAGATTGGAATTCGTCGTAAATTGCATGCTCATGATCGTTAAATGTTTTATTTTATTATAATTGACGGAATAAATAAGCGAGTTTTGAATCCGATATAAAAAAATTAAAAAAAAAAGGGTGTTGGAAAATCGAAGTGTTAAATATTTATTCGGAAAGGTTAAGCTATAATTTAGAGCAAACATTCGAGATATCATAAAAAGAAAAAAAGAAAAAAAGAAAAAAATCGAACGCCTAAAAACAATTATTTACTGCGACCTATTCATTTCACGCCACTGAATAATAGGAATGAAGTTAAGCTCAGTTAGAAACCACCTGCAGAGTATCGTTTAGGCTCCATGCATGATTGATATGTTAAGCGAATTGACATCGATTATTTAACGTCATGCTCAAGCTTAATGAAAAATGACGATACCTTTTTTAGTTTAATCCGTTCTGACGGTTACGATTTTTTTTTTCGAGATGAAGGAAGACTAGAAGAATGCTTCCTTATGCGAAAAAAAACAAAAACAAGTTCAAAATCAAAATTTAATTCGGATGAAACGATAAGTGACGCATTGAGGCACATTAACATCAAAATAAATGGCTATCATAAGAATAGATCGAATGTCGTGCGGTCAAAATATATAATGTCAAACATGCTTATGCCCATTACTGGTTGGCTGTAAATATTGACTTATATTACTGGTTAATTTTTTTTTTTTTTTTTTTACTCGCGAGACATTTATATTCGCCATTTAATTTCAGTTTGGAACGATCCGGTTTTCTGAATTGCCAATATGTTACCGTAGATGTAACCTTATAAGAGTTACATTTCTGGCGTCTCAATTCAATCCGTGTTGTACGTATTTTTGTTTGAATGGAATTTGTTTGATTAGTTGCGGGAAAAAATATAGATGAACATGTCAGGCTCTTATTTCTTTTTATTTTATTACGGAAGTGTCTACATATTCGATTTGTACCGTGTAACTTATATAGAATAATGATGGCAATAAAAAATTTTATACTGAAAACTGTTTCAGGGATTGTAGTCCACATTCGCAAGAATTTTTTTCATGACCATTTCTGGAGCTAACATTGTCTTTAAATTTTTTAAGACGTAAAATATAAATCAGAGGAGAAAAAGTTATGACCCATCAGTCAAATACGCCACAATTCTTTCTTTAGGCTCATCTCATTCAACTCAGCAAAAACGACTTCACTGCTTCAGACTTTAGATGACTAAAAATCAGTTTTCCTGAGATGCAATGAAGGAGCTTTCAAGCTTTTTGCATTGGGAACAAATAAGCACAATGATAATCAAGTTTGAAGCAATCCAACAAGATACTTAGTAAAAAAATTTATTTAAAAATTGACATAATTGTGTTCAAATCGGTCTACATAATTTATATGTTGTTTTTTGCTTGTGTTTAACTTTTGGAAAAAACAACAGAAAAAATTTGTGTAGACAGATTTTAACCTCTTGCGGGCGGGTGTATCATATTTGATACAGCAAAAAATTACACCTATCGGGCGGATGTATCATATTTGATACGGTAGCGATTTAATGTAAAATAATTAATTCAACGATGCTGTATTGACTTATTTCTGTTGGTATGAGGTCAAAACAATCAAATCTTAAAATTTTAGTAAAAATTAAGTTCCTATGTTTAGCTTATGGGAGTATTATTACTTAATTAGAATATTCATTAATGGCATTAAAATTATATTTTTGATAATAATGCAAATAAATATGATACAAACTACTGCAATATGGCCAAAATTAAAAACTGTGAGCTGACATGTTTATCATATGACGAATTTATTCCTCCCATACTTAGCTTATGGAGCTAAGATAAAACTAAACCTTCAGAAGCGAAATATGACAAAAAAATTTCATGAGCTATAAATTTTGATATCAATATAGATTCTGAGACTTATTATCTTGATTTTACTGCATTTTATACTTCAGCTATTAGTTTTGAGTGATTTTTGTAAGATTAATTAAAAATATATTTTTTCCCATAAGCTAAACATAGGCGGCCAAATATTTTTTTAGCTTTATTAACTGCCTCTATGGATCATACTATATCAAAATATTGCCGAAAAAGACCACACAGAATCTACGCCCCTAACGCTTCTAAAGAAAAAATAGGCTTCCGACAGCAAAAGGTTAACATAATTACATAATATTTTTTACTGTGTATTTATCTGAATGAAAAACTAAAAAAAAAAAAAAAAATCGCTAAGGTTTTTTTTTAAATTTTAAGAGTATGCTGCAGTCGTGGCAGCAGACAAATTGTATTTTTCAATTTGAGGGAAAACGAAGATGAATATCGAGAATTGAAAAAATTTCCGATATTTAAAATTTAATTCTAAATATGGGAAATTTTTTCGATTCTCGGTACTTGTCTTCGTTTTCTCTCAAATCGAAAAATACGATTTGTCTGCTGCCACGCTGCAGCATACTCTTAAAGTAAAAAGTTAAACTGATCTATTTCTTTTCACCTCCATGGTGCTGATTACAATAACACATATTGCCTGGTGCATAATGTAATAAACCTAAGTCAAAAGATAAAATTTGCTAATTTAAAAGGAAAATGCAGTCTCACGTATAGCCTAAAGGAACCCGTGGACAGTTTTTTTTAAATTTCGCTAACTTATTTTAAACAAATATAAAAAGTGAACTGTTCAGGTTGTTTCGCTCTATTTTTTTTATCCTGATGAAATTCGGTAAAATCAATTTTTTTTCTGTCTTGTTTCCATCAGAATATCAGATACGATTGAGCAAAAACGACTTTGAAAACCTTCAGGAAAAAAAAATCAGAGACTGAAAAATGCGGTCAATCTTAATGTTGCCCCATCAAAAGAACAAAATTTTTATTCCAGTTCAAAAAAAAAAAAAAAAAAATTCTTGCGCAGCCCTGAAGTGTTCAGTTTTTTGTAATAAGCATATGATTTCATATACCCAAAAAAAATGGTCAAATAATTTTTGACGACTACAAAGAACATACATTAAGACACATTAAGATACATTAAATCGTGAAATCGAAAGCTTCGCGAAAAAAAACCTTCATTTGTTTTGATAACTTGAGTTTTAATAGCTTACTCTTTCGATGCGCAGTATGCACAATACGTCATATCCTTAGAGGAAATCCCCCTTAACATATATCATACCTCTTAAAAGTTATATAGAATAAAAATTTCCTCATCCAATGGCCTAAGGGATTATTCCAACAACTACTGAATATTTCTCAGAAAAATATTTTCCTTGATTTAATTAAAATGTACTGTACGTTATAAAACACGGGGGGAAATTTTTATAATTTAAAATTCAAATCAAACCAATAACTCAAAAATTCTTTAACACCCCTACATCAAAGACATAAAATAGCAGATCCACTCCAAGGACGCCCATTATTTTCAGGAAGACAAAGCAGCATGACAGATCGATGCTGTTTGACATTGCTCAAGGACGACGAGGTCAGTTTGTCACATACACTTAGCATTCCATCTCTTCACCTCCGGATATTTTTTTTATATAAGAAAGTTTATGTACAAAAAAAAAAAAAAAAAAAAAAAATTGAAATGTGTGGTATTTGGGTTTTCAGTTCGCCATATTTCAGAGATAAAGCGAAAAAAAGGAATCAAAAAATTTTTATCAATATTCATGGTATCAATCACCAGAATACCATTAACCATTCTGGCTCAGTTAAAAAAGAGTATAATCGAAATCGTTTCAAGGTTAATGAGAATTTTAGGTTTGTAGAGAAATGTCATTAGAATGTCTGATAACATATTTTAACTCTCTTGTCTCTAATACAAAGGACATCGCCTGCTGGAATTTCAAGGGTGTGAAATTATAAGGGGAACCCATAAATTGATTCTGTGACACATGTTTTTCTAGTCCTTCAAGCCTCTCGCGATTCGTGGAGCCTTAGATCACGATGGAATCCAGTAACTCATCACTTTCAAATGTTTTATCGAAAAAAAAAGTTCTCGTTTCCATTCTCAAAAGTGTCACGCACAGGGGGCTTTAACGATAAAGTCTAGACAAATGATAACTTCCACCGTGTCGTTGTTCTTTCAAGGACACCATCGAAAGAAAGGAAAATCGTCCACCCATTGTTCTACAGTTCGGTTAGCAGAAGCGATTAAAAACCTATCAACGCAATAACTGAAACATCCTGTAGAAGATTTTAAGGTCGTGAACTCTTCATCTGTCCCCTCCCGACCTCAACATACCTGTTCCAAGGATCGATAATCTCGACCCCATTTATCAAAAAACTAAAATCTGTCACATTTATCTTCAACTCGATCAAAATGTTTCTTCAAATCCTATTTGGGACCAAATATCATGCTTATTTGATTTCATTATTATAAAACGAAGTGATTTTTACCATCCTTTTACATGGATTGCATTTTGGATTCCCTTTTCTAGATTACTTGGCGACAACTAAACAAAACATCAACGGAAAACAATAGTGACAATATCGTGACCGTGGATCTTAAAACGTACAATCTTTTCTTTTACTCACCATCCATTAGGAATTTTATGCTTTCTGTTTTTTTTTCCAACCCAAACGAACTTGTCACAAGATATTTTCTGAAGAAAGCGAAATTCATTTGTAATGTATATAAAAGAACGCCGTTTGAGATTTTCCAGATGGTTAGGTATAGCAAGATACTAGCGGTTTAACTGCAGGGTAAGAACTCTGGGATATCAATTCTGGTCGATCACTCCTTTGAGAAATCAAGTCTGGTCGTAAATATTTCATATTATTGTCACTACAGATTTATCGATTTGCACTGCAGCACATTTTCGTTAACTGCCCATACTTTGGGGGTAATTTTAATTCTTTCCAAATGAAAAGCGAAGAAGAGTGGTGACTCTGCTTTTACTCTGAATTATGAGCTAGTGGTGGGAAGAAGTCCCATCCGTAATGGTTGAAGGTGATAAAGACAGTAGAATCAGTTGTGGTTCAATCTAGAAAGCAGAAGGCAAAGTTATAAAATAGCTTTCGGTAACAGAATTATAGGCATACAACTGCATTATTTCCATCCCTAAAAACCATCAAGGTTAAAAGCCTTTTCAAGAAGGCACCCGGAATAGTGCGGGCAGAGATGGTTTACATTCTCGAAAAGCTCCATGTGTTTGGCCTCAAGTCAAAATAGAGGTTTTAAGTGGGGGTAATGCACACCAATCGATAACCTATCGACAGAAAATGAAACCAAACGATCACCTTATAACTCCATAAAATGACCGAAGTTTTCATGGAATATAGGCTGGTGCTTTGAGGAGGTTCGTCACAGTGAAAGATAGGTCATTAGCGAAGTAATGATTAAGAGAGGACAAAGACCCTATCAACGAAAAATATAAACAGATTGAAAAAGACAAGAAAAATGGAATTCCAGAATAACGCTGGTCGATACAGAAAGAGGGATGACCGGAGAGGGGGGATCCCCCCTAAAACAGGAACAATTTTATGATATATAAGATACGATTTCTTGAAAAATTAATTTTACACTACTATTAGTTCAAATTTTTGCTCATTTTATGCTTCTGACCCCCCCCCCCCCTCTCGTCCACCCGAAAAAAAATTCTTGGATATTCCAGTGCAGAATCGATACCAGAATATAGTAAAAATGTTTAATCAAAGCAACTAACTCTGAGATGGTTTGATTGTCACCAGATAACTGAATATTGATTTTAGAGAATAAAAGTTTCAATTCTCGAATTTTTTAAGAACGCAAAATGAAAGCAAAATCATAAAATCATAACTCATTGATAATGACAGCTATGCCCGAACGCTTTACTGTTTTACATGAATAAAATCAGAAAATCCACACCGTCTATTCGAAACAACAGTAATATTTCCAAAAACACAAAACCGTCAAGGGCTACTGACGATGAAAAAAAAAAATGAAAAGAACCGTAAAAGAACCACACCTGTCACAGGGTTTTTACACATCAATCAATAAGTCACGAAACATCGAAACCAACAGCCACGAGTTAACCTTATAAGATTGCAGAGGTCAATATGGTGACAAGAACAGCATCTGTTCAATACTATCAATCTAATAAAAAGAAAATTCCGCTGTGTTCAAAATCAGGCGCCATTTTAAGCCATAACATTTCACACACTACGCTTTTTTATTCCTCTTATATCTACAAATTAAAGCGCGAAGCATTTCCTTTTATCCTCATTCAACTGTAACTGAATTCCAATAACGATGTCCATGAACTCCTCGTCCGATTTTTAAATTCAAAATAAATAACAATAAAAAAAAAAAATTAAAAAAAAAGACTTGTGCAACTTAATTACCCGACATTAAATTTTCAGCAGCCATAATTTGCATTTTCACAAGCTTACCTGAAACAAAAAAAGAAAACATTATTAGTTATGACAAACGCCTGCAAAATGATGTTTAGACTTTACTCGTACACTCACGATTTAAAAAAAGTCGATCTATCGTTTAAAGTCTGGGTTTTTTTTATCGATGTCGCTTTCACTGAAAAAGTTCCTATTTTTTTATTTAGAAAACGGACGATTTAAATTCTCGATATAATAAATAATCCAGCGTTTGATTCTCACGGTAATCAAGAGATATTTGATCGAACGGTACGATAAATATTTACATAAATTTCTCTGCTACTATGTGTATAATTATTACGACATACAATAGTAGAACAGTAATCAGTTCAAAAGCCACTTGACACTTCAAAGACATTCCTAGCTTGAGATATAGGTCATAATTAAATAATCATGTTATTTAAAAAAAAAGTTATCGAATACCAAATTAAACAACTACAATTTCTGTTGATATACCTCAATCCAGTTTTCGATCGTGTCTTTCCCCCCTGCCTTATACGCATGGGAAAACGTTAACAGTAAATAAACTTTAATGGTACGGAATATCCTTGAGAAAATTTGTCGGCTACAGGAAGGAAACAAGTTAAAGGAAACAATCATCAACCACTTTTTTTTTTATTCCGTATTTTACGGCCCAGGTTATTTTCTTCCAACCGGTTAACAACTTCGCAAACAATGACGTTCTCACCTGCATATGATGAGATAATTGTTAGTCATGTTATTAAAATTATCTTCCGCAAAAGGTTAAAATATTATAAAACGAGAGCAGTCTGACAAAAAGTAAACGACAAGGCCGAACCCGCTACGCAGTTTCCGAACAAAAAGTTCCGAATGAAAGGGAAAAAAAATGTGAATTTGATGAACTAAATTGAGTCCTTCGCAACACAAATACTTTTGTTTACATGATAGTTATTGTTGCGCTTGATGACCGTTTCCGCTTTGATGGAGGTATTTTTACACGACGTTCCATCCCAGTAACGAAACGCTTAATTTTAACGTATTAAAAAAGCGTGGTTGGATATATATTTTCAGCCCAGCTTTTAGGGGGAAAAAAATATAGATATAACAAATAAAAAAAAAAAATAAAAAAAAAAAAAAAAAAAAAACACTGCTAATATGAAGGTCGAAATTCACATTTTGACCTTTCGACCTAAGAGGGAGTAGACCGGCGCAGTCACGTCAAACCAAGAAAAGAAGTTAACTACTTTTGTTTTCCGAAACAGGTCCAGACACTGATTAGAAATCGCACAATTTCATCTATAAAAACTTGTTTGTGGTTTTCTATTCTTTTTTACCTTATCGATTCTTCAAAATAAGGGAAAGTATAAAGTATTTTTAAGGTATACGTGACGTCACATCCGCGGAAATCGTTAATCAGTAAAATAAAAAAAAATCAAGATGTGAGAGGATCCATCCCTCCCGGAATCACGCTCTTTGGGTACGTTTCCAATTTTTTTGGGGTCTTTTTATTTCTTTCCCTCTGAAAATATCTCAAGAAGAATTATTAAGTTTCTACAGCGCAAAGGGAAAATGTTTTGTGAAAGTACACACTGTGGTGTACCACAAGCAAAAGATATGTTTTGACAAGATACATGACCTCCTTATCGCGCATTTTATGGGTACCACGAAATTTAAAACTGGTCATTAAATAAAAAGATTGACGTTTGTCAACAAAATGTCTTTTGTGGTCTGTTCGTTTTATTATATTCGTTTAATAAATCTTGAGGGTAAAGTGAAAATGTTGCGTCAACAATCCAACCCCTTGCGGTTGTTTACCGACATGACTTTATTAGTATCTATTAACCGACTTCATAATCGTGTCGTTTCGGGAGGTCATCTTCTGTTGATTTCCGTTTTTGTTCATATACTTCGATAATATTTTTTTCTAAAAATCGGTGGCTGCAGGATAAAGATGCATTTTTTTCATTGTTTTTTGAAACGCGAAAAAAGAAAATACTGTACATACATGCAGCCTGTTGTCAAACGCCGTTTGGGATCAAAAATGTAAGCGCGTTTACAAAACTAAAGAAATTATGCCCTATCGTTGCTGAAGGCTAATTATAATGTGATGAGCAATTTAAAGAGGAAATATAAAAAAGTCGACAATATTTGTTGGGAATAAAAAACACAAAAATAAATTTGACGTGACAGGCTTTTGTTGCTTCTTCTTATCTTTATTTGCATTCCGATGTGAGGCATGCATAAGAGCTTTCCTCAGTTGGGGCGTAAAATGCCAGCAAATATTCTTCGACGGTATCCTCCTTATTCTCATTTTAAAAGTGATACAGCGAGAAATTTTCCTCTTCTCCGTTTCATTAATTTTCCAAGACCATCGTTAACAAGATCCAACCAAAACCACTGGAATCTCAACTATAAATTTCTAGCTATCAAGATTATAGGGAGAGTATGAAATGAAATGACAAACTTTAGCATTCCAACTTTTTTCTTTTTTTTTTTTTTCATTATCAACTCCTACAAAGGTCGATGCACTTATCATAAATACTTTTTCACACCAAACTCTAAAGAAAGCATATTATCGAATAAAATTTATTGAACATAAACCTATCGTATATATGACAATGTAAAGGTCGTCCGGACACCGCATTATTTACTTAGAACTCGATGAATATCCAAGGTGCGGCGACAGGTCGCTGTTTTCTACATCTTCCCTTTCAATTTTGTCCCCGCCGCAAAAAAAAAAAAAAAAAAAAAAATACACTAAAAACAAGCAGCATTAAGTTTTACATAAATGACGTCAGAAGTGAAGTATATACATTCTCCGGGTGACTTGCCTTGACCCCATCCTGGACCTGGGCTAGGTATGTATGTATTGTCAGTAATATGCGAGCATGCCTTTAAGTAAGATTGTTACGACCAACGAATCCTACTTACTCTTGATTAGACTTTTAGTTTTGTGGTTAACAGCATTTCTTCACACTGCTTAATACCTTGGACGATACGTAACTTTTTCTCTTATTTAAAATCTCATTTACGCCACCCTCACTTTTAAAATTCCGTAGTCGCGCGGGAAGATAAAATTCGGTCAAATTATTCGCAAAATATTTGTTATGTTCTATTAATTAAATACTATGCGGAGAGCTTCCGGTTCAATTAAGATGGGCAAAACGATGACCTTCACATTCTGGGTTACAAAAAAAAAAAAAAAAAAAAAAAAAGCTCGCAAGACAATGGTATTTTATCAGACTTGTGTTTGGCGTCCGTTCTGTCAACTGTAAAAATTTAAAGTAATACATTTTACACCACGCCACATGTCAATCACCAGATGAGCAATCCATGTTGATGTCTTGTGGCCTCCGTGTATACAAGATTAACGGTAATTCTCGTTTCGGATGAAGTTTATACAATTTTTTAAAACATTTGCATTCACGTTCGATGCGTGATCAACGCAGCCTGAATATTTCGAATGCCAAATGAGTTAGAATTTGATCCAGGAGTCAGCAATACACGATATAAATTTAACACAAGAATGCCATTATCACCTTCTCGTATCTTTAGAAGTAAAAGAAAAAAAAGAAATAGGTCCTTTGCAACTTTAGATTTCAAAAAACAATCCGCTTTCTAATTACACTAGGAAGCATTCACGGCATAGATTTGCTATCTTATCAAAGCACCGCGAAAACCGTGAGGTCATAATCTTTTTTACATAAAAAGAAAAAAAAATTGTTCGTGAGTATGGCTATTGCTCCACAAGACAATTGGAAAATGTGAAAATAAACTTCATATCTCATGTTTACACTATCTGCTCATCTATGGTCATCGTTAGGTCAAATCAAGAGACAAGCTGCAAATTACAGAACAATAAAAAGAAAAATTTTAAGTGGAAAAAGTAGTTTCGACTGAATAAAAAAAGCAAGCTAGCTCTCTAAAAAAGTACCGAAGAAGATTTGGTTGAAATTAAAAGACCTTCATCTTTACCTATGCTTCTGAGACCGGGGTAATTCGAACCAGTGGCAGGAAATGAGTAGGTGCTTTCGAACTAAAAGTTTTGGAGAAGGCTGCTCCGAATACCCTGGATAGCTAGGAGAACTATCGCGTCTGCCTTAAATGAGATCAAGTCGATTCAGCGACTTGCGTCGTCGTCAGACAGTTGGATCCTCCAGTTCTTCGGCCACATCTCCTGTCATGATACGATGGAGAGAATCGTGGTCCAAGGCAAGCCGAAAGGTAAAAGAAAGATGGGACGTCCGCTAGTGGACAACCAAGTGGACAGAACTGATCCCTAAATTGACGGAGTCAACCCTGGAGAAGGGATGCAGACAGACCGACCGGGAAAAATTGAGGGATGCTGTTAGAGTGATTCGCAATATCCCAGACACTTGAAGTCAACCACCACACGTCGTTCACGATGTTGGATTAAGAGAGAGAGAAAGACCTTCAAACTATTATATCACTACATCTAAAAACTCTTCAAGTGTTAATGATGATGAAGAGCCACTTGTGAATCGCAACTGTTTTGTTCTCATGACCTTTTCTATGTATTAGAATAAAAAACTCCCATTCGTCCTTGTCCCCCTGCTCATGAAATGGAAAGTGATGGTACTGTAGGGGTAAACAACTTCCCATTCCGGTCATAGGTTCCGGTTGGTGATCTCCAGTCATGAACAGGTGTTTTCACGTTTCCGGTCGGGCTTTGGTTCAATTCTGATTCGTAACAACGAATTGTTAATCTGAATATGCAGCACAAATTCTTATATCACTACATAGGTGTAAATAAATACCGTGTCAGTCCTTATTCGTCAATATACCCCTTTATTTAATTTGCAAGGTCACGGTACTTCTTTAAAATACCTCTAAGCAATGATATAAAAATTCGCATGAAACAGACATTCCTTTACATTCGAGACTTTTGATGAATTTCAGTGGGTCATTCGTATAATAATAATTGTCAGTCAGTCGTTTTCGAACATTTCTTTTTATAACCAGTTGCCGAAAGATAAAAAATTCCAACGCGGTTTACTTCCTCCGAAAGAAACAAAAGATGAGGATGATTATGATTATACGGGAACAATAGTCGTACTTCCGATTATTTTGTCGAAAATAAATTAAAACAAAAATGATTATCGTCAAGGCAAATTACTCCCGGTGTTCAGTTCATATTATGTATAAGCGTCCTATAAATGAAAGTAATTTATAAAACAACTATATCACTCTTAAAAAAGAAATAATAAAATTTCATTCCATATCCAACCTCCGTTCCAATTTCTCCGCAAGTGAATGATTTCTTTGTAATCGCAGGATACCGTTCTCCATTAGATCTATTTTGCTAATTGCAACCTATTTTCGCCACATCGTTAACGAATTACTCACTTCTTCAGTGACACCACCACCGTCATGTAAATTTATACTTTACATCAACCGTAACACCTACCATAATCGTTGCTAAAATTATGGCAAAAAATAGAAAACCGAAAAAGACCGCAGGCCTATTTTTGATTTTAAAAAAGTAGACCGTTTCCGTTAGACATCGTTTTTCTCCAAGTTACATATATTAAGAGGTATGCTTCATTGCACATGAGTTTTTTTTTTAGTTTTTTTATTTAGTGAAAACGGTGATCTATAATATAAGAAAATCTCCCTAAAAAAGAGGTAATAACAAGAAAACACAAAATGTAACAAACAACGTTCAAGGTAGCGTGACAACAGCGCCACGATAATGTCTGTCTGCCGTAACAATTGCCATTATACAGACTGAAACAGAAATCATGCGTAACGCCAAAGTTCTCACACTTTTTTTCTTATAATACATAATCATACTGTCATCACGTCCCATTACTTGAGTTTGTTATAAAACGCGCCGAAAATCTTTTTTTCCGTCCCAAGGACAGCTCCGATTTTCGATTTTACTTTCTTACCATACATTACGTGCTGTAAAATAAGATCAAGTTTAATCAGACGCTCCTATTCAATATCGATTTCTAACTCGTAATTAATGTCATATTTTTAGTCTACAAAGAACATTCTACGTTCCGCAATAATTTTTCTCTCTGCTGTAACAATAGTTGAAGCTGCATTCAATACTGCTTATCATACGATTTCCCAACTATTTGAATTAAATCAAGGATTAGCTTGATCAAATCAAGTTACGCATGATTTTTCATTCTAACTTCCGCGAGCCTATGCTGTTTAAGTTACAAAAGAAAAATTTTGTGAAAAAAAGTTTTTACATTATTCACTTTCTTCCGCCGTGAAGTTGTAAACGTCGAAATGTCTGGGTTGCTCTTTTATTAAAATTAGGTGTAAAAGCGTGCAGACAATTTACATGAAGTACTGTAGAAGAGGAAAAAATAAGCTAATCACTTCAAAACCGATATACAATGGTTTCAAAAAAGAAATACAAGCAAGGATTTAAATTTTGGGCAAAATGTAATTATTTTAACATATACTATTTTCGTACCGGGAAGAACATTACAACCAAGTGATGATTTTATGTCCTCCAAAATAAATTGGGTAATCTGCTAATCAAATCAACATCATTTACTTCCAAATCAGGCATACAGCATTAGACCTATTCTTCTCTACCATTACGTAAAGGGGTGGTCTAACGTATAGGCCAGTACGTTTACACATTTTCCTAGTTCTCTTTTAAAAATTAAAATCATTCTAATCTTTTGAGGAAAGGTTTTTACCCGGCATTTATGGATATAATTTCACTTAATATTAGGGTGGGTCGAAAAAAATTTTTTTTTTTATTTTAACTTGTAATACCTCACAAAATACTTCATTTGGCGTCAGAATAACGTATGTATGACCTCAGCCCGATCGGACAATATTTTGAGGTTCCCTAATGCATTAACATGCTAAAAACCGAAATTTTGGATATTTTCTCGGCCAAAAAATTTTTCCAACATGGAAAATAACCGAAACAGGATTTAAATCGAAGCTTGACCTTCGTAACATACGGTGCGACTGTAAAAAGAAAAGTTCCTGATGTGTTCTTTTCTACAGGTTGGTCTAAGTGCTTAAATAGCTTTGTTTTTTGTCTTGGGTCGCCTACAAAATCCATGAAAATTTTTGTATCGAGCTGAAAATCGTAGGGGAACTACCCATAGGGTTAATTTATCAGATTTAACACGATTTTTTTAAATCCGAATTTTTCCGGCAAAATGGCGGCATTAAAACATTGATTTTAAGAGCTAAAATTTTAAAAATTTAAGTTTTTTGATGAATAATTCTGCTAAAACGGTACCAGAATTTTTTTTTCTGTTTTTTCTACTTCCGGCGATCAAAACAAGTGTGTTTAAATGTTCTTCAAATCATTTTTTTAATCTCTCGAAATATTTTACAAATATTTAAAAAATGATTTGAAGAACATTTAAACACATGTTTTGATCGCCGGAAGTAGAAAAAACAGAAAAAAAAATTCTGGTACCGTTTTAGCAGAATATTCATCAAAAAACTTAAATTTTAAAATTTTAGCTCTTAAAATCAATGTTTTAATGCCGCCATTTTGCCGGAAAAATTCGGATTTAAAAAATCGTGTTAAATCTGATATAAATTAACCCTATGGGTAGTTCCCCTACGATTTTCAGCTCGATACAAAAATTTCATGGATTTTGTAGGCGACCCAAGACAAAAAACAAAGCTATTTAAGCACTTAGACCAACTGTAGAAAAGAACACATCAGGAACTTTTCTTTTTACAGTCGCACCGTATGTTACGAAGGTCAAGCTTCGATTTAAATCCTGTTTCGGTTATTTTCCATGTTGGAAAAATTTTTTGGCCGAGAAAATATCCAAAATTTCGGTTTTTAGCATGTTAATGCATTAGGGAACCTCAAAATATTGTCCGATCGGGCTGAGGTCATGCATACGTTATTCTGGCGCCAAATGAAGTATTTTGTGCGGTATTACAAGTTAAAATAAAAAAAAAAAATTTTTTCGACCCACCCTACTAATATCCCTGAAAATGTTTGTAGAACTTTACACGTGTAATAATTTCGAAAAGATTATACTACCTAAACTTTTGTTTACATAACGTAATTATCCCTTATCTCAAATGGATCTTAATCGCTCTTTATTTTATATTATGACGAAGCGTACAGTAATTAAAACGTAAGGCGGATAATTGACTTAAAAAATGACTTCTTAACAAAGCTTAAATAATGGAAACAAAAAATTTCGAGCAAAACGAACATTGCATATAAGGAGGGCTATCAAATGATTCGTCGACTTGATTGAATCACACGTGTGCACGCTCGATGCCATAATTTTTCGTAATATTTCAAGAAAAAACCGGCTTTTAAGACTTTGGTTTCAAGCGTGCATTACTTTTTCTAAAAAATGATGACAATCTTAATTCCATGACTACGTGAAGCCAATTAATTCGGAAGGAATAACAAGAAAGAAAAAAAAAATTGAAAAGGGCAATAAATAAGTGGAAACAATCACTTTGCCTTTCACCTTCTTATCTGAATGAACTGATAACCGAATCTAACTGATTAATTGACCTGATGTTCTATATTAAATATCATTGAAACTCAATCAGATTTATCAATTCGACGTGACTTTCTTTTGTGTTATTGTCTTTACAAATTATTACCGGTAGAATAAATGTAATAATAGACGCAAATCTGTTTCAGATGACTGATTTTACGCTTGGAAAATGATTGCATACCTAATCATGGGTGCACATTTCACCAGTTGAACTTGACTACGCTATTTTCCCTACTCCCGTATTGAGTATATCAACCTTTGTCGACAGATATAATAAACATGAAAATAAATTTAATGCTACGGTTTTTTTTTCTTTTTTTTTTTTTTTAGTAGTTTAAATGCAAGTAGTCGAGTTAAAACTCGTTCATCCTTACGCCCCCTCATCAGTAAACATAACCTAAGCTTGTCAAACCAGAAGTTTGGAAAAAAAAAGTATGAAGGCGCGGTGAAGTGCACTTTTACTGAGACATTCATCAAACGAAGCTTACACCCCCTTGTCAACGCGTTTTTGACGACCCAGCGGGCGGATTTCTTTTCTTCTTTTACATTTCAAAACAGTGTATTCTCTGCCCGATTGTAGGAACTGAATAAATTAATCGTATTAATTTCGGATATAATCGATAGAACAATAAAAATTATAAAGTGTTAAACTGCCTCCTTAAACCCACATGGATCCACCAACGTCATGTCGTAATAGAGAATACCGCCGGATGATTTTGCTTTTTTATTTTTTTCGTTCTTTTTAATTCGATTTGAATGACCCGCAACCAAAGACAGAGCTTGGTAATCAAACACCAAAGCCTGTTTACTAGCACCAGTAGCCTATAGCTGCGGGGCCGCAAATGGCCTCACATATTGCCAAATTATAAGCTGACGGCTAAGTTCATAATCTTTACATTAGGAAGCAGAATCTTTTCAATTACCTCAAGTTAAGTCATAGGCATGTTTTTTTTTGTAATGTAATAATTACGGATTCACGGAATGAAGCCTATACAAGAACGCCATTATTAAATTTACCATTCACTGACTCCGCATATTTATATATTTGCAGGGATTTTTTCGTGTAATTAGTTAATGAGTTACACGGTTTATTGAGCGTAGGTTATTTCTACTATGAAAGCGTCAAAAATCTTTTCTTTCGTAAAGGTTTTTCCTCAAATGCGTAAAAGGTAGTTAATGAACCGCTTTATGAAAATAAAGAATTTTTGGCCTTGCTATTTATCAGTTAAATTCCGTAAACCAAAGTGAACTTGAAATAAGTATTTAAAAAAAAAAAAAGTACTGTAATTACTGTTCGAACTCAATGCGCTTACTTTTAATTCATGTTCACGTTGCACCGTTAAAAAATCGAACTCCTAATCCCATCCATAAATAAGGATCTTTTGATCAGGATCGGTGGCGGCTTTCTGCGTATATCATGCTTTTCAATGGAAATGAACACGAAAGGGCATACAGAGATTAACAAATAGGTGTTAAATTTTTATGATCGCAAAATTCTTTTTATCTCTAAGAAAAGAGATTAACATATACCGTTTTGTATGGTTAGCGATAAAACAATGACGACATTTTTTTTTAACTTGAAAAACGATTTGTAGGTTTTCTGCGCTGTTAAAAATTTTCGTAATTCGAATTAGATAACTTCATTTTAAAAAAAATAAAGAAAAAAAAATTAAAATTAAAATTAAAATTTTTATACATGAATCATCTGGCTATATATTGTCGGGCAAGTTCAAACTTGGGATCCACCATTACAAATTTAAAAAGCTCACCCTTTTTGGCAAAGCGAAAATCGAAGGAAATGTGCAAAACATATGTGGAAAAAAATATTTTTTTATAGATATATGATGAAATGGGCGGTGTCAGGTACAGGCGGTTGAGCTCGTCATGGCTATCTGCGCATGCCGGTAGTGTACAACTGTATGCAGACCTGAAGTCGAGAGTGTTCCGAGCCTCGAGGCCGCAGAACCGTTGCTTGGTAATGGGTCACCATGACAACTTTTTTTAACGAATTCTAATAAAATATCTTTTATCGATGAGATCAAAGTAGGTATAGGTCATTTCAAAGCAGGGGATAAGGGCAGAGTTCCTCAAGAAAAACGATCCCAAGACAAAAACAAAGATCAAGAAAAAAAAAAATCACAAATCTTGAACCTGTAATAAAAACGAAATATCATTCGAATCCTTTCTCCGTTCGATTACAGCACGAAGTCAATTGACATTAGACACATCTATCATCATTAAATGTCCTGACGTTTTCTCTCTCGCTGTCCCAGAAAAAAAAATGGAAATTTATTTAATAAAATAAAAACACAAAAGGAATCTTATTAACCGAAACCTGATCAATATTAAAGGTGAAAATAATCGGTAGATGTAAACGTTTCTATTCTCGTATTCTTTGCCATTCATTGTAAAAAAGTAATCAATAATTCAATCACTTTGATGCTAATGGATCATTAGCTTTGTATATACATCAATAAAATAATATTAACTTTAAGAGAAAAAAAAAAAAAAAAAAAAAAAACTTTCTCTTGATTCAAGAAATGCTAATGAATATTTAATAAAAATGATACACAGACACAGCGTAGGCAGGAATACCCCGTGAGAATGCACCAGATCGCCTTGGAAATGCCGGTGCCATATCGAAAAAAGAAAATTTTAAAAGATATCTAATAAAATTAATCTTACTACATGTGAATTCGTCTCGTGTCAAACATTCAGTTATGCGAAGGAATCAAAACACTAAAGTAAAAATTCAAACGGTCGTAAAGCGCAATTACGTGAATGAGGTAACGTCATGATATCGTTTATCAAACATTAAACAAGAATCATATAGATTTTAAACCCAAAATAAGCATCATATAATAATCATATGAGTTCGGAAACGTTTCCGCTGGCAATCATTATGAAAACAATGTTTAATTTTGATTTTGTTTATTCCTATTGTGGAACATCCTGTGTGAATTGAATCAAAGTGTGGGATGGGCAAAATGATAATGAATCGAGTTAGTATTGTTCGGTATGTAGATAGTGTACTAGGGCAGAATTAGATTGATCTGTTTAAGGCACGTCGGCGCATGATTATCTGACATTTAGAAAAAAAAAGCCGGATATATAGATGAAGTTTTCGTTTTTTACTGGGGTATAGGAGCGAAGCCTCCAAACAATGTGTGCCAAGAGCGTATTGGAATTCAGAAGGGCATGGGCTGAAAGAACCAAAATATGTAACCCGTATCATTTCGTGCAATTATGGATGTATCTTTAACAATTGTCAAAGGCTTTGTGCACCGTGAGTGTGATTGATGGTTGACAATTAAACTTACGGTAGTTTTCAGGAATGCCTTACTAATATTGATGACCTAATGCTTGTTTTTGCAATTCTGGAGCGTGGCTGTGGAACACTCAAATCCGTTGCTTTCGCTCTTATGCATCATCGTTACCGAGAAATAACTAATGGTTTAAATTATATTTAGTTGACTGACAATAAAATAAAATTTCTCAGTGCCATTAACCCTTTAAGGGCAGAGGCATCTATAGACGGCCAACCAAAATGCCATTCTGAGGCGGAGGCATCAAATAAGCGGCCTAAGCAAAATGCCTATTCTTTATGCTTACTGGGCATCCAATAAGGGGCCAATAGTTGGTTAATAATAGGTTATACAGATCAATGATTCAGAACCCCCATAGGGGTTTCGGATCATTTTGGCAGCCTGATCCATAACATCTAAAGGGGTTTCAAATCAGGTGATCCAGATGTCCCATAAATGTTTCCGATCAGCGTGTCAGAATGATCCGAATCACCTATGGGGGTTCTAAACCATTGATCTATATAACCTATTATTAACCTACTGCCAATTATAAGAAAATTCCCCCCTGGAGTATCAGCTTCGAAAATAACTCCCGTCTGTTAAAGGTTGAAAAAAGCTAAAGGACCAATGGAAATATCATTTTTGGACCAAAAAAATTATCCAGTGGTGCTTTTCCGGTGGGACGGGATAGGTAGGAGGAAGGTACCCCGGTACTTTCACAGCAGAAATATTTTGGCAAAGAATAAAAAAGTACAATTGTTTTAAAAAATACCGAAGCGCTCCAGAACTTCATTTTGGTTAAAAGCACCACTGAACAAAATACAATAATGATATAAATAAAGCGGCAGTTAGCAGATAAACTGCTGAATACCTGAAGTCACTGCTTCAGCTGCGCCAAGTGACCATCAATATTTTTTCCCCGCTTTCCTTCAAACGCTTTAAACTCAAACCCACTATTCGTGAAAATCATTTCTACGTGCAGCTCTAAAACAAAAAATTAATGCTTAGTAAGAATATAAATCTTTTGCTCCTTTAAACCCAATCAAATGCAACCATCTCCCACATACAAAATGTCTTACCCAAAACAACTGGAAAAAACTAACAAGTCATGAACTATAATTACGCCAAAAAAGAACAAAAAAAAAAAAACTCCCTATGAATATCGTTTAAGAGAAAAAATAACTTTGAAGCAATCTCAGCTATATAACAATCCCAACTTGCAATACCAGTAAAAATTTTTAAAATTATAATTGAGTGATGGCCGTACTGAGTCTGCATGAACATTGAACGACCTTGAAAAAGAAACGATCCATTCGATTTTATTGTCATGATGATTGAATACAAATATTTGAATATTTATTCCAAACAAGTGGATGCGGTCTGTCTCTTTTTATTATATAGGATATGTTACACAACATATTCTCCTTTTATTTTTTTGTCATGAAGCCCTAATTTGAATACGAATTTTACATATAAACCGTGAAAAGTTGTTTACAACTTTCTAGGAAGACGGGAAGTATACCCAAACAATAAATGAAAATTTTTTTTTTGTCTCTTGGGTAAGTCACGCCTTGAAACCTTATACGTAAGTTTCTAAATATCATGCATCTTCGAGAATGTTTACACTGGTGCGGCATACATAATTAGGCTCAGAGTGCGTGAAAGTAGAAACAGTATTGAACCTTATCATCCTTAAGATGAGATTGAAATTATACGATTCCAGTATAAAAAGGGTAGCGCCTATGCTTTTGTGTACCTCGGTTCGAAGTCTCGAATCTCGGATTTACCATACAGTATAACGTTTTTATGATTAATGATCTGGATTCCAAATAGACATGAGTCATTCAATGAAAAGAATTTTTTAAATATAACGAATATTTACAGAAGCTTTGTAAAAAAATGTTTAAGTTGATAGATGATCATTCGAACGCACTATCACCGAATATAATAGTCGACGTAATATTTGAGAAAAAAAAAAATTCCGACAGTTATTTTTGTAATAAACGATTTACTGCAATCATATACGTCTATACAGAAGTTTATTTTTAAACAAAACTACTGTTCCCGTTAACTTATCATAAACATGTAAGATATCCCATTGTAAGAGATTTCAATGAAGGTTGCAGCATAGAAAGAAGCTGATAACGCGGAAGCAATGACTTATCTTTTCATTCCAACAAACTGGCAGATATGATGCTCCTTTCTTTGTTTGCTGTCAATTACCAGTAATCGAACACGCTGTACAAATCTGGTATATCACAAAGAAAAAAACGAGGTTTTTCAATTAATTTCGTTTCCTGGTGTTGGTTACAAGATAATGCACACATCTCTTATTTGTAAAATAAAAAATTTTATTAATGTTTTCCCCCCAAAAAAAATCTCTGCAATCAAATTGGTCGTATCAAGTAAAGCATTACCAAATATGCACAATTCCTACTTATGATTTGGCTCATTCAAATTGCAGTTGCACGAACTTTCTATTTCGATTCAATTATTTTTTGAATTATAGAAATTGATGTGATGAAACCTGAAGGTCGAACGTTTCCATGTTAATGACTTTCAATTTCACGGGAGGAAAGGAAAAAAAATTAATAAAAATTGAAAAAGAAAAAGAAAAAAAAAAGTTTTCTGATTATCACCACGAAACCTCAACCTTTGATTGCAAAAACGAAAACCAAGACTGAACAAATATGATTTCTTTTTTTACCAATATCAAATTAAATTCTATTCCTACGTGATACTTCGCATATTTTTTCCAAAGTTCCAAAAGGAAAAAAATTACAAAATTGATGTCAGGATGAAAGATCACAGTAAGAAAGTCGAGGCCATCGGGGCTAGCGAACTGCATTTAACCAGGCAAAATGCTTCTAGGTAACACGCAAATACGTCATATCAAATCTCGCGGCTAAATCTCACAGTGCATTGAATTTTAAATGATGCACTTGAAGTCCAGGTCTCGATAATCATACAATTATATGAATAATTAATATTAATCTGCCATCCATATTAAATAAACGCAAGGATTTTTTTAGAGAGAGAAAAAAAAATTCTTTTAGGATCGTGTGTCCTGCTCACCAGTACTAAAAGATTTTACTTTACGGCTGCAGTATCACGATCTTGTTCTTGTTCTTTTTTCCAAGGTCGAAAAAAAAAAAAAAAGGGATTTTTTAAATACAAAGTTTTTGATAAAACTGGGAGCGATATCATCTAACTAAACATAAAGTTAGGTCTGTTCACAATATTATAACAAAAATATACATAAGAAAAAAATCTACCACTTTCACACAACTTTATAACCGACCGGTTCCAAAGAGTTTTCAATGCACCTGCCTTGTTGACATCGATTTCTACGTATTCTGACTGATCGTCTTTTTTTTTTTTTTCCTTTTCTTCCACAACGCCTTAATAATTCGTTGTGCATTTAAAAAGGCCTGCAACCCCAGTTCCTCCATTAACCGGTCACCATGAGGTTCTCCTTACATATTAAAAGAAAAGAGCCAGAGCATAAAAAGCATCATCAAATCGCCATCACGGGTAGTGTAAAATCGAGAAGAATAGCGATGGTTAAGTATAGCGTTCCTGTATTCATCTCGAATCAAAAGACTATGCAGGTGCTCCTCTACTTTAATTACCTCTCTTGTTAGATAAAATGATGAGAAAAAATACGAGTTTGAAAAAAAAAGGACATTCATTCATATTTTTCTCCTCCCTCTTGGGAAATCAAGTGTTTCCTTCGGTGCCTTTTTAAATTTAACTTTTGGAATTTAATTGCTTCCCTGGATCCAAATGAAACATTTATAAAACAGTTTTCAGGGGTGTTAAAGATGTAGTACAAGATACGAATAGAGTCTGATTTTTATTACCGAAGAGATCTTCCACACTTTTAATCTCTTCATGAAATCTATTTGGATCAAAAATATGTAATTTTCAGAGAGAGAGAGAAAAGGCAGGAATAAAACTTTTCCTTGCTGTCACACAGGCTTATTACACATTCATTATTAATTAACGCAGCTGCGCAGGAAGTTCTTTTGACTGCAACTTGATTTCCGACACGACAAAAAAATATTTGCTTTATTTCCCTAAAAACGATCTTATTTTGAACCGTTCAGTTGCCAAATCAAGATAAGAGGTGTCATTTAATATTTCCTGTGTCGGTCATAACTCGGTTGGTCATCGCATTAATCTCATGGACTTTTGCGGTGTTAAGGATAGTTAACTTCAAACTTTTTGAACCGGAAAAGTCGTTTTATTACTTCGTTCTCATTTGCAATCTCCAACAATTTTGAAAGTATATCTCCTATCCCTGCCAGGTTAAAATAAACGAATTTTTTTCAAAGCTTATTTTTTTTTTGCACGAAAATTTCACACGGATTTGTGATCCATTCCCTGCTCACAATACAGCTCATAAAATACGAATTGCACTGGAAACAGAAATCGGCTGTTACATATGGTTTAATTAAGAAATGCCATCATACTTTATTAGGTTTAAAGTTTATTAGCCTTAAAAAGTCCATGATTCATTATCACGTAGCTACCGTGTTATACAACCCAAGGCAATACCATCTTCAGCATTCCTAGCATTTATCGCTTATACATTCACGTTTTTTTACTAAAAAAATTTTCTGTAAAAAGTAAAATAAAATAAAATGAAAAATAAGAATTTTCAAAAAGTGTCGTCATCGATTATACTACTTTAATTTTTTGCCATCTATCGGAATTTTTTTTTTATCCAACCGTGAATTAAAACCGGAATCATTATACAGAAAAAAAATGAGACAGAAGATCATGCAATAATGGCCGCGACCCGGGAGGAGGAATTTTTACAATGATTTCCTGTTAGTTGAAGATAATAATTATTATGGGGAGAATGTCAATCTAGTCGATATTCTTTTTAATTAATTTAAAATATAAGGACTGGATGGTTGAATGACGAAGGAAAGAAATGAAATCGTCGGGTGATTAGAATGGATTAATTGCTTTAAAAAAAAAAAAAAGAGCACGTGAACATTTGACCGTGTGAAATGGAAATTAAATCGTAAGAAAAACACGTGGCCAACAATGCGATTCATAACGCCTTTAACGACGCGTTAAATTAATTTGACAAAAAAAAAGCCACGATTTTAGCGATTCTCGATAATTTTCAAACGGAACTCCTCGAAGAATGTAACGTACGACAAGATATCTGCGACCTTGTGTGTACCATTCAAGGTGAAGCATTCCCAATTAAAACTTTATGCAAAAATCCTTCGTGGATTCTAACTGACTTGCATTTTCATTCCATTTTTCTCATCGAAACAGACAAAACCACAAAAAAGCAAGCACACTAAGTCAAGGTTATCCAAATTCATTAACACCCTTCGGGGTAAATCGGAAAAAAAGAAAAAAAAAAAATTCGGCAAACTGACAACAGAACTAAAAGCACGATTATGGGAGTGCCACTTGAAGAAAAAATATTTCCATTTTATTGCATAATTGAAGAACGGCTTAACTCCAGTAACTCACGTTTTATAGTAACACTATCATCAGAATAATATGCTTCCAATTCAAACCGATATTACAATTTAATGTGTTGAGCTGTAAGTGTCGCCACGAATTCACAAATTCTTTTTAAAAAATATATATAAAAAATTTTTCCTTCATATCATCAAAGTGCATTCTTTCGGTCACATTAAATGGTATTTTTTATTAGTTTTTTTTTACGTAATAATTGGTTAGCTTTAATAAAAAAAATGAAATGTATCTTCCTGCTCGGTACTAAGTATAAAATTTGAAGCTGTATTTAAAAAATTCTGAAAAGGGAGAGAAAAAAAAAAAAGATAATAAATAATCGACACATATGAAAGAACAAAAGGAATCATGTGATTCATAAAAAAAAAGAAAAAGTGATAAGTCACGGAAAATCTCGTTCTAGAAAAACAAAGAGTTAATAAAATTGAGGGAAAGAAACAAAAACACGATCGCTTTAGGAAATGCCACTCATATACGAGCATATCGCATTATATGCATATAAGAAGCTTTTTAAATGACAGATATGAATCACTTAATTCAGTTTCTTGTAAAGAAAGAAAAGCCTCTGAAAGGTGATACAAGTCTGTTAGTCATTCATACAACATATGTACCTCAGTTTATTTTGCTTTGAAAATATTTCCCTCACATTTAAGACATTTTGTCTCCCAAACGGGTTACTCCAGCAATACATTAATACTGATTTTCAAATGACCAAAATGATTGCAGTTCCGAATCATGAATGAGAATACCACGTCGAATACTCTCCGAATACTCAGTCTCATTTTCTGCTCAACAGCCCAGCTTATAGAAAATTTAGTGTGAATAAAAACTTTTCCCTGATCGGCAACACATTTTCTCTACAACCTAGTTTTCATTGCTGTCACTTTACTTGTCGCTCATATTAGTTCAACATTAACCGTGCCCTTGCTGATCCAAGAAATTTAACTTAAGCCTAAAGACAAATCATAAAAAAGTCTTTCTCTTTCGATCTCCTCCCTCTAACTTCTGCCCTTTGAATAATGTTTAATAAATGCATTCCCAGAAATCTTCATTTTAATTTCATATTCCAAAGTGACCAGTACTACAAAAATTTTGACTCCTTCTCGTCTCAGCTTTCTTTGTCATCACTTCCATTTGAGGCAAAGAATTTGAATCTTTCGGTTGATATCTTGGCAGGAATTTAAGTGATTTTAATTTCAAATAAATACAACTTACCTCTTTAATTCCATCCAAACGTCCTAATGATTTTGATCCTTGTAGGGGGGCAAATCCAGAATTCCAGTAAATATTTTCCCTTTTCTGATATTCATCAATCCTAGATCCGTTTCTGACGTTTTGACCGTTGCACGACGATTCCTTTCTCCTTCCAATTTCATTCCTCGTACGAGTTTGTGTAATCCTAGCGGGTTCGTATATCGCCCGGTCGACAATATTAGGCACACTATTCACATAATGAAAACCATTTCGAACATTTTCAACTCTTTTCACTCCGTATATAGGTTCTCTATGATTTTTCACAGTCCCGTAATGGCTCGAAACAAAACCGTTTTCGCGATTGTATATTGAAATATCGTTAGCACTACAATATAACCCGTTCGAATCGGGTCCAAAGTCGCGTTTTCGAGATTCTATCGGAATCGGACTCGAAATATCCAAAATTTTCGGCCTTGTTTTGTTCTTTCTTTTATCCAATAGTTTTCTACTTCCTGTGGACGTTCCGTTGTAATTATCGAATTCAGGTTCCGACTGAACCTCTCTGTATTCGTCTTTGTGATTCCTTTTGGAGTTTGGTCCTTTTTGTCTAGAGGAGGGCGGCAGCGCTGCGCGAGTTGGCGCTGGTCCTCTGTTTGGACTTTTAAAACGACGTCGTAATGCTTTTGGTGAGGTGACGGGAGATGTAACGGGACTGAACGACTCTTGAATCAGCTGCACGAAATTTCCAAACATTTTCCCAAGACGCTCCGGTCATCTGTTATGCAATACGTCCATCATTTTATATTTGTAAACTCGTCGCTGAGACCGATAACGAACCAGGATGCGGTTGACAACGAGACATCAGATTGTGGTTTATCCAAGTGTTGGTACACTCGTTTGCGGTTTTTATTTACCAACCCACTGACTTTTTCTGCTTTTTCTTCAAGATATTTACTGTTATTTTCCGAGATATCGATTTTCCACCATGCTTGATGATACCAACGTTTATCTGGAAAAAAAAAATTAATTTTTTTTATTAGCTACTTTAAAAAGAAAAAATCCTTCCCCAAAGCAAGGGTGAGTCACTAGATTGGATAAAACTTGACGTACATAAAACTCGTACAACTTATTGTAGCTAATTAACCATTTGAAATTTCTTGCCCCTCAGCTATCAGATATTTTATTAATCACAATAAACTTTCTCTTCAGTAAACGTGAAAAAAAAAATGATGATAATAATGATCATCAAATCATATGTGTAATAAATTTATATAACTAAAAAGAAGAAAAAAAAGCCACTTCATTTAAAAAATAAAAACTTGAAGTGATCGAAATATATAAGTTTCTTAGAAAAAAATTAAAAGACCGGATTCCTTTTTTCTTTTCTGGTTGAATCTTCATCAATTTATTCGTGGAATTTTTTAAACGTACGAGCAAATTTTTTCACATAGCCTTAAGTAGAGAATTAAGAGCATTTCCCAGTAATGCCTTACGCTTACGTAATTATGCATTACGGCGATTTTAAAAATGATATACAAACTTGCTGCGATCTCACACCTAGAAATTATATGGTAACACTTAACTCCCCAGTGACTACGAAAAAATTGTTCGATTTAACCTTTGGTTCATATTCTTGAATAAATTTCTTTTATATTGGCGAAAATACAAAGGGTCAGAAAACAAAATATTAAACTTTGGCTAGACCCGAAAAAGAACACAGCATGATTCTAAAGGGAAATGACCTTGCCTACAGGCTCATATCACCAAAATCTGATCATATGCTCATGTTCGTTTGTATAAACGTGTTTGCTCTCATTGGTTTAAAGCATGAATAAAATTTATTTATACTTTTAGCAACTACTTTTTGGACGATTAAAAAAAAAAAAAAAAAATGCAAAGAAATAGTTAATGTTAAAAAAGTGTGATTTTTAACTGCCTTTCCATACAATGGAATCTTTTATTAAAAAAAAATTAAAAATGTAAACACTACGGCAAGAAACAAGCAAAGCATTTTAGACTTTGACTGCCTTCGTAGCTACATAGACGAACGCATGCATATTTGATTTTTTGAAGAATCGTTTTAGATTTTGATGTAAGTAAGTATGCAAAAAAAAAAAATAAAATAAAATAAAATAAAAAATAAAAATAAAGCGCAAGGATTTCTTAAGAACCCTCTCAGGCGTTTTAGGTGAAAATTCAAATTCCCGTGAAATAATACTGAGGCAACAATGGGAGCTATGAGCTCCCAACCATTTTTCCTAAAAATTGTTTTTTGCTTTAAGGCTGGAATTTTTTCGTTTGGGAATAGCACATTGATCTGACTTTATTAGGGTTTGCAACTAATATTGTATACTCATAAAGCCTTTTTTTAAGAGCGAAAAACAACTAATAAATAATTAGAAATGACTTCAAATAACCTTAAGTTTTGCTATATTACGAACAGGGACATTTACACGTTCCATTTACATGCGTTTATACTGATTTCGGTTCCCGGTTTTTTTTTGTTCTGTTTTGTTTTGGGGGGAACTTGGTATGCAAGAATTTTCGGTATTCACAGTGATTCATTTTAATCACGCTCTTTCAAACGTTTCGATATAAATTTCAGTATTAGCTACCAATACATTGAAAGTTTCACTTCAAAGGAAAAAAAAAAAGGTTCGATCAAATTAACATTTAATTCAACATCTTGAATCTTTTTTTTTTTTTTAATATTTTTTTTAGAAAAAATTATACACCGGGTAAGAAAAAGTAATCTTTTTTTCCTATCTAAAATTTACATTTCTGACGAAATCTATCGTTTACTTTATAAGCTTCTACTTTGCTACTAAATGACCCAAATAACTTACTGTATTATTGAAAATAAAAAGCAAATTCAGTCATAGAACCATTCTAAGTAAATAAACTAACTAAAACTCACTTCAACGTTGTTTACTTCAGTTTGAATTATGATAGACAAAACATTCCGTAATAATTTCATTAATACCTTTACTCAACCAATAGTTCTTTTTTTGTCTTTCCTTTATTTATTATTTTCCTTTAAAGCATCAAAAGTAAACCCATAAAAAATATTGATAATTTTTATGAATTGTAGGAAGATCATAAAAAAGGTCCAATAATTACCTATTTTACTGCTAATAAATCATTCGCTAGTAATAAAAATTTTCGCCGGTTTTGAAAATTCAATAGAATTTGTAAATAATTGCAGTGTACCCTTTCCAACGTATGAATAACGTTCCCTTCCAACAAACAAGAACATAATCCAAAATCATGAAAGCTTAGTATCCACAGGTGTGAGTCACATGGCCACTATGCATTTCTATTTATTTATTTATTTATTTACTTCTAATTTTTTTTTTCACTTAAATTTTCACCAAGTCAGAAAACTACACTACACCGTTTTTTTATAAATCACTTAACCGAACTATAAAAAAGTACACAAGAGGGAAAAGTCCGCTTGGTTTTCCTAATCCACAAGAAAAAAAAGAGCAACACAACGCACACAATGGCACACTCTGAAAATCACATGCCAGCTCTCCTAGCATCGGTAACCCACTGAAATATAGACGCCAGGTCGCACATAACTTCGATTATGTTTGCCGGTATACTAAATCCTACCTCCACATTGCATTTCTAGCAGTAACAGAGTCTTCTAACAATGCGGTACCGACTCTCCTGTTCGTTGATTATTGTTATTCAATGTAAAACCGTATTTGTATTTTTCCAGTGTTTAGAATCAGGTTCATTTTATGTTTCCCTCTTGTCGTCTGCAGATTTTTACATCGAGCAAAAATTTTTTTTTTTCTGTCATTAGTTCTGCGTGATTTCCTCATTTATTTCATTTTTATCTAGAAAAAATTTTCATATGAATGCCATCTTCAAAAAGGGGGAAAAATTATTTCTGGTTTGAGTTGTCACGTGGGCTGCGATGATGATACCAACAGCAAGGACGAAAGTGAATAACCACAAAAATGAAATATATATTCATTTTGTAACATTTAACACCTGTTTTTTTTATTATTTAACTGTTTTCCATTTTTGTCAAACAAAAGATGTGCGAAGCAGGTGCGAATGACAGCGCCTAGACTGTTCATCTTCCTTTTTTTCTTTTCCTTTATAAATGGCTGCGCCTTTACCTTTGTTGCAAGAAATGTTTTCCTACGTCCGATTTTTTTAGCGTCGTACACGATCCTTTGGTAAGTAGTTGGGTACCTTCAGGAACGACTTACAAAAAGGTAATGCAACAATAATATATGGTCTGCAAGGAAATTTCATAAAAAAAATTCCGATGAAATAAAAGACAAAACTGAAGTCTGCTTTAGGATTTAATCTTTATCTTTCGTTCATTATATACATATTTTTATGGCCTTGTTTTATCCTGTATAAAAAAAGTCCCGATCTATCCCACAAATTCGAAAGAGAAAAATAAAAAAAAACTGCAAAATCATCCTTATAAAAATTACTGCATTCAAGCTTGGTTCCAGTGAGTTTCAGTGAGGTAGAGACATTCATACCTAAGGCATCGAATTTCCTAGAGAAATCATTTCTTAAATTAACCCATCTGAGCTAATTTATATTTAAAATACTTAATTTGAGTCCATCAAAAGTCATTTTTGGAAATTAAAAGCAAAAGACCTTAAAATTCTGACTCTGGATTTTCACGTCAGATGTATTTTTCCAGAAAATTATTTAGGGGTGCTTAAGGATACAATTTTCAAAAAAAAATTCAAATTTTGAGAAATAGGAAAAAAACTTGTATAACATCCCACTTAGAAGCTCAATATTAAAATGGAAGACCTATTTCACTCGATTAGGCCCTTAATACATAGTGGTAAGTAATAACATTGGGTCAGCATCTAAATCAACTCCAAATAGCTGCCTCAAAACTCAACAGATTTGTCTGCGATCTTAAATAATTTTTTTAAAACAGATAACAGATCTTAAAACGGTGACCCCAGAAATTGAACTTGATTATCAGTTTTTCCGAGACCACCATTTAGAGTTTTTCAGTAAGCAAAAGCTGAAAACAGAATCGGTCACCTGGAACTTTTCACTCTCTAATGTCAGTATTAAATGCTCAATATTAAATTCTTAATGATGAGCATTATTACCAGAAATCTGTATTATTCCGTTCCATTGTGCGCCTTTAAGAGGAGGCTTTACGGATGCCTGAAGAAAAGGCTGTTTTCTCTAACACTCGATTTACGATGAAAAAATCCAAATTTTAGGTATCTAACGAACTCCTCTAATATATCCTGAAATTTTCAGTGCAAGTTTCAACTTGTCTGAAATGTTTGGGCGACCGGAAAATAATTTCAAAAACAGTTATGGTCGAAAAACTTTAATTTCGCTTTCCTGGTTTTTGTTTGCTTACAAGTTGAAACTTTTAGTACAAGTTGAAACTTGTACCGTAAATACAAAAAAGAGTCAAAGGAGTTCGTTAGGCATCTAAAATTTGATTTTTTTGGTAGTAAAATCGAGTGTTAGACAAAACAGTCTTTTCTTCCGGTATTCCGTGAAGCCTCCTCTTATATGCTATTATTCCGAAGATTTGCTCTGAAGCAAAAAAAAAAAAAAAAAAAATAAAATAAAAAATAAAAAAAAAATAAAATAAAATAAAATAAAGGCTTACTATAATTATTTACAAACACTAATGATGCACTGGGGGTAGTATTGGTCCAATCTAAAAGATAAAAAAGTAAAAAAAAAAGTTACGAAAAACAGACAAAAAAAAAAAAAAAAAATGGAGAAATATCTTAAAGTTTCCGATTTTTGAATTTTTTTTTTACCTCGCTCACTTTATATCTTCGCGAATTTGCGGCCTAGACTTAAATTACTTTTCAAAGCTCTAATCATATTAAACAAAGTACAGGCTATGAAAAATTCGAATTTTTTGCTTTTATTTTATTTAAAAAATCGAAATCAAAAACTTTTCCCTCAAGAAAAAAAATCGATTACCATGTTCATCTACTTTTTCCAAAGAAAAAATTCTCGGTTTTTTTCCCCGACTCTAAATCCCCAATTCAAGGAATTAAACAAACGAAAAACTACCCAGGTCGTCCTTAAAGAATTTTAATTAAAAAGAATTGAAAACTCAAAAGGGCGCCAAGGGTTTTACATCCATCTCACCCCGATCTTAGCTATTTAATTTCGAAATGCATCAATTAATTCTTCTACCTGATTAAACACTCTCATAATTTATAAGATTTCAACATTTTGTGTGATTCTTGTATTATACCATTTTATTTACTTTGTTTTTTTTTCCCTTTAAATGGTTTTTAAACAGAATTCATTGTAAAACAATAAAGTGAAATCAATCAAAGGCAATCATTTCTTTTACTTTCAAGAGCACAAAAGTAGAATAAAAAAAATATTAAAATCAAAAGCATTGTTTAAAAAAAAAAAATTGAATTTAATTGAGGTTTTCGTCACTGGGAGTAAGAAAAGAAAAGCTGATCTCATCGCTATTTGCATACGTTAACTATTGTAAAATAAAGCTGGAAACATTTTTAACATCTTTCTACTATGAAATTATCGAAGACGAAAAGCTATTGTTTTACAACAGCTGCCTGTAAAATTCAAATTTCAGTCAAATGGTAACATAAATGACATAAAATCAAATGTCACTGACCATTGAGGTCTGTAATTTCATTCCGCGAGTAAAGTGTGAGAAAGGATTTTAAAAAAAAGAGATCTCTAAGGCATTTTCATTTCCCGGTTTCTGATCATGTGAGGCCTGCGATGTTGCCCAACATCAACGTAATTTCTGGCATCTTTCCAGTGCGAGCCGAAGGACTAGGTGCACGGGGTCAAGTTTTCCATAAATATTATACAGCTATTGGACGTGCAAAGTAAGTTAAATGAACTGGCAGCGACAAAATAATAGAAAACGGTATTACCTGAATCCGCGCAATTATAAAAAAAAAAACTGAATAATCCCTTTCACATATGCTCTCTTCAGCAGAGATAGCTTTTCGCAACACATGTTCCTGCGTGACTTCATTATAAGATTGTTTGTCCTCCAAGGAAAAATAACGTAATACCTTCGCTTGAATCTTCAATATAGTGATTATTAATTGCGCAAATTTATAAGCCTATTAATTGCCTAATGAAGAAGAATACCGGGAGTCTTCCTTTTCTGCTCTTTCGGTAAAATGAAAAGGCGTCAACCGATATCGATTTAACCTGCATTCTTGACACCATGCACTTGGGAAAAAAAAAAAAAAAAAAGATGTACCGTATTTTCTTTTCCAAAGTCACGTAAATTTCTTACAGTGTTGTAATTAAGTAGTTATTTATCTCCAGAGATCATCTGCACGTTTGAGATTACTTAATATCTCTTATGTTCATCGATGGATGATACTATGAGGTCGTGAATTGTGAAACCTAGTGACTCGAAGCAAAATGTCATCGATTGTCCAACTTCCTATTCTATTATTTTTGTATGGACTAATTCCCGTTGAATCAAGGACGTATGCACAAGTGAAGCATCAAGTAGTACCTTAAAGATCTCACATTCAGTCAGAGTAGTTTTTAGACCTTTTTGACGCCATTTCAGTTTAGCGTTCTCTAAAGTCGACCATTTTATATTTCAAAAATCCAACTGTTTCAGCAAGCATGTTGTCTACAGAAAAAGACGAGGATCAATGCGCCCTAAAGGACTAAATATCTAAATTTAACGTGTTTCTCCAAACCATAGAAAATTTAATGGTGAGCTGGTATAGCGCGAAACTAGCGGAGGGAGGTGTTTCTCCTCGTTAAAACTAATCGAAAAGTCGAAAAATCTCACAAGCAATTATCAGCTAATGAATGTGTTGAAGAATAAGAAGCAGGGATGGGTGTTTGGGTAAATTTTAACACAAGGCGTCCCTCCGGCACAAGCTGAATTTACGCGTTGCAAGATTGAAGCATCTTATATGCTCAACAATGGCCTCATCTCATCGCATCATATGATTACCTATTATTTCATCCCCTTTACAAAAAAATATTATTTTTGTGTCTACCTGGATAGTACTCAAAAACCTAATTGTCTTTTACGAATCGTAAGATAAATATGAATAGATATTTTCTTTTCGAAATTACTCCAGGCGAGCTCTAGATGTGTATTTAAATAGCTCCAGCCGCGAACGTAATTTTTAACTGTAGCACGAAAGAGCTCGATACACGTACCTTTCCATCCAGGTGCCTATGAAACGACTGCTTCGACCTGAAACAAGAAAAAAAAAACTAAGTTAAACAACTTTATATTCTGCTATAAAACAAGGAAGTTTATTTCTGGCCAGTTTTTGGAACTGGAAAGAAATATGAAACGAAAAAGTAAATGAAATAAAGAGAAAAGTGAATGAAGTGAAAACAGTGTCTTTTACACCGGAAATGAGCTAATTGTAACAAAATATTCCATTATTTAATATTCAATTTTTTTTTTCCTCTCGTGTAACAAAATCGAGCGCAAAAGGTTTACCAAAATGTGTTTTATCATCTTGTACCTGAACTCCGTAGCAGAGGTATTTTAATTATCTGACAACACAGGAAGGTGCGTGTTTTGACGACGCAACAACAGAAAAGATGGCATCAGTTATTTAGAGTATTGATATGACAAGCACACTTCCAATCAAATAAGAAAAAAAAAAAAAAAAAAAAGAATAGTTTGGATTGCGAGATCATATTTGACATGATAAATCAAAAAAAAATTTTTTTCTGATCACCTTGCATGTATTTTCGATTGGAAGTACATACACACATACTTATAATAATATCGTATTTAACGTTAAATTAAAGGCGTGGTTTTCTCGCTTCCAGCAATAAATATAAATATATCGGTCGGTCGAGGATTGGTGCTTAAAATTTTTCCTACGATTTCCTATTTAGAAAAATAAGAAAAAAAAAATGTATTATTCTGTGAAAGTGGGTAACAAACTTTATTGTTATAAAATTTCGCTTCCTTTGTTTATATATATATTTTTTTTATTTTTAAATTTCGGTGTTATATAATACTCCAGCCAGAAATAGTTGAGTTGGGTGTAATTATAAATAAAACAAAAGAACCAACCTCTTGTTAGCGTAATTAGTTCCTACGGACAACCGATAATTAAACGCGCTTCGTATCGGCCCTTTCACGCATGCGACCGTTTCAATTCACTTAGCTCATATTCTATGAATGAGTTACAGGCATAATTATCAAATTCTTCAGTCCCCGCAGCAACGTAAAGGAAAGGGGAGAAGAGGGGAAAGGAATTGAAAGTCCCCCAAGCTGAAAAGGACGGTGACGAAAGCCTTGCAGGATAAAAAGTTTTGGATAATTACCTCCTCGGGTGTTAAGTTCATCGGCAGAAGAATCACGATGACCACGATCTAGGATCTACTTGAATAGATTTCCTAGAAGTCTGGTCGTTTAAATGCGGGCTTATTTAAATTCTTTAAAGATGCAATCGTTTTAATTCGGTTGTAGACATGTCATCATCCTTTTGAAATCCAATAACAATTTTCTGATGTCGCTTTTTTAAGAAACTAAATAAGGGATACAATCAATGCCCAAGTCTTAAGTAAACTGAAAATTATCGACATCTTTAGATGAAAAATTATGATATCGCAGTGGTAAGTACCTGAGATGATTAGCCCAACTTAAAGTAAATCAGATGAACCGTAGCTCATTAGAACAACTTCGCCAATAATCTTTAAAAATTATTTTTTAATAGCTTAATGAATACATCAGGTATTTTTAACGACTGAAAGTAGCATAATGTTAGGTACTACATAGGCGTTTTTTCCTTCTCATAAAATAAAGCAAAAAATATATATATGTAGAAGGAAAAAAAGGGTAACATGTGTGAGATAGGAATCACATTACCGGTATATAGCAGCAGAACAACTTATTCCTTTCTCTTTTTTTAAAAAAAAAAAAAAAAAAAAAAATTACCCCTACTTTCTTTAAACCTTCCTCTATCCTCTACTGCTGTGACCTCTCTTTCTCGTTTATTTATTAATATTTTAGGTAAACCCTATAATTAAAACTTTCTGTTATACCTCGTGGAATCACCTTTAGAAATGCCAAAAGAATCATGACTTATTTTTTTCAAAGGAATAAAAAAAATTATTTGAAGATCTGCCCAGTCAGAATAAAAAAAAAATGAAATATTCTTGGCAATGCGTCCGAAGACAATAACATGTTGCCGGCTTGTACTACTACAAAACAAAACACAAGTACCAACATTTAGATGATTACGTTCCAGTTGGATAGGCAAAACATTAAAAGGAAAAGAGTCGATATTAAAATGGATGAAGTACCATGTGCGTGACATGTAGCTTCTGCAGTCGTTTGCTTATTTCCTTTGACTTGTATAGATGTTCTCGACTTACTGTAAACATTTTGACGGGGCATCGCTTTTGAATAAAACATTTCTTTAAAAAAAAAAATTATAACATAAAAAATGAAACGTTTATTTTTTTGCACAGAACAAGTTCAAGGTTTGAAATCAATTTAACAGGAAGTTTAGTATTCACGGTTAGTTTTTTAAATTGAGAACTCGAACTGGGTTTGCTGATACTTTTTTTCCGGTTAAATAAACTGCTTGATGATTTCATCATAAGTCACTTTAATTTCAAAAAGTAGGCGGGATGTGAAATTCTAATTTTTTATTTGTAACATATAGGATTTTACTTACTGTATTACTCGCCGGGTTTCCGGGCCTCAGGCAATAATATCATTTTTTTTTTCTTGTTCAAGAAAAACTCCCTTCACTTTTAATTTCAACTACCGGCCCACAGCCCTTTCCATCAATTGCAGTAAGAAATCGGAACAAGAATACAGATATGACACTCTTTTTACTGAATAAAGTTATTTGGATTGGAGGATCTGCTACAATGTTTCAATTGTAGAATTCATTTTATTCTAAGCTTTAGTAATGGTTAAATCATTTTGTGCACAGGACTGTGTCCAACGAATTACATTTTGTTTCCCACTGCGAACATTAACATCCCTGCAGTGTAATGGACAACTAGTCGTCTATTTTACGGGGAGGAGAATCGTCAACTTAAACGAATCTCATAACTGAATAAATTTTCGGCATAAATGATCTATTCAAGGTTCCATAAATATTTTTAATGAAAAACAACAACTTACCGTTAAAAATAAGTTCAAGCGAGTAATTTTTAAGCTCTAACGCACAGAATATTTATTGGCATTTTGTCATCTAAATACAATTATAGTATATCCATGTTATACATATTATATTATATTATATTGTATAGATTTTAGAATGACGACTCTTCTAGGGTTCGATTTCACTATGGCTGTGAATTCATTGGAAATGAAGGAAAGCATCTCACGGAACATAAAGCCAAAGCTTCGGTATAAGACGGATTAAAGAGAAACTATTTTAACAAGGATTAATAAAGACTGTGGAGTGCAAAGCCGGAAAATCACTTGACTTTTCCGGACTATCTTTTTTTAAACCTTCATGCGGAGTAAGTTAAGCTTTGAAACAATAAATTACGGAAATATTTAAGAAGAACGTAGTTCAAATGTCAAAAATGCCCAGTTCTTTGGCCCGAAGAGTTAAGTGAAGTTCCCGCATTTCGTACCTATCTAATCGAAACACATACTTGACCATCGTTTTTCCCGTGTAAAAATACCCCAACGCTATCCTTCATTGATGGAGGTCAATGTTAAAGAAAAATGTCTTAAAAGGTAGGAAAATCAAAAAACTATTCCGCGGGTTCGAGTTCGAAAGTTTAGAGGTGGAGCTTACACAATTTAATAAAATTCGAGAAAGATATCAAGATCACACGGTTTGGAGTTTAGAGAGAAAGCTCCCGAAATTCGACTTAGATTCCAGAAAAAATTCTAAGTTAAAAGAATTTGGTGGCCAAATCACAATATTGGCCAAAACGACTAATTTATCCATTTAAAAAATTATTTTGTTTACCGTCGATTTATCGACGGGCGACCATTAGTAATAATAATAATAATTAATTAGAGTAATGTTGAAGAAAAATTCGTCAAATGTTCAGAGGGCCGAGTTTCTAAGTTCCGAGTTCGAATGTGGTATTAGTGCTTGGTAACATTAGTTGCAAAAATGAATAATGTCCATCTCATTCTATATTCTGGCAATTTCCAGTGGTTTTAAATATCATTTCAAAAAAAAAAAAAAATCTTTCCAATTCTAAATAAACTTATTCTTGCAGTATCAATTTTGAACTCCTACGTTTTATATTTCTTAACCAACAAAACATTTTTCTTAACTGACGTAAGGATTTGCATGCCGCTCACTTTACCAGCAATTTAATATCGCACATTCCGTTCAACAAGGTGAACATATCCGACTATACGGAAAAACGTATCTTTTTGCTTCGCTCTGCTTCTCATCATGCAAAACAAGGTTTTATGAATATTCTTGTTGTTGCTGCAACAACAACAAAAACAACAACGAGCTACCGCGTTTTATTTTTCCTAACGAAAACAATGGGAAGTAGGCCTGGTTTTATTTGATTTAAAACTAGAAATAATTTTTACAGGGGAAAAAATGTGTCAAGCTGAGTACGTAATAATTAACGGGGCTACTCAAATAAAGAGATCACGGTTAGATATAATAATGCTGATAAATAACTCGACGAAAAAAAAAAAAAAGTAAATGGACGATTGGCCTTGGGGTGGAAAAAAGTTTTATTTTTAAGTCTGCGTTACTCGGAAATGCAATTGCAATAGCAGCACCAGTATGCTTCAGACTCCTTACTGCCTCGCTGATGTCATCATTTTTTCCTGATTTTATAAACAATATATAGCGTACTTACTCCAGATCTTACGGCTCAGAAGGTCATTTCAAGTCATTACGTAACGACTGCATTCCTTCGGACGGTAGTACACAGGATTGCCACAATCGATTAAAAATCTCTCACGCACTTTATACCTAGAACAAAAATAAAAAGTGTTTAAAAAAACTTGATTTTTTTTTTTTTTTTTTTTTTTTTTTTGAATTCATAAATCGCTCGAAAATGAATTTCTTTTGGTTGATTTCAGCTAGTCAAGGAGAACATGCAAGTTAACTCAATTTAATTGTAAAGATTGTCTCGTGACTAGATTGATTGAAACGCCACTGGATAATTATTGCTAACTGTAAATAAATGATTAATCGCATTTCCAGCGACAGAGGGTGGAACAAATCGGTAATTGTTCTTTCGGAAAACTATAAAAATAAATAAATGAACAAAAATCAGGAACGACTTTTTTATTCCAAGTTTTTCAAACTCTTTGGCTTGAAAGGGGTAAAATGCCTTTTTAACGAAGTATACGAACAGTATACTCAAATAATAAAATCGGCGTAAGATAACAATGGAATTGAATTAATCACTTATACACTAATCGATTATCTACGTCGATTATTGTTCAAAAGCGGAATTATGGTTTCATATCTCCGGAATCAACTTCCGATCAGTCGACGACATCATAGTTCGTTAAAAATTGATACGGAGAATGCAACATTTGACCTTCGATTCCGCAAAAATCACGATCAATTGCTTTTACGATCAGAAAGTAGGGTTCAGAAGTCTTATTGCAATCTTAAAAAGTATAATTAGAAAAAGTGAAAATAAATAACGTCTACCTCTACCATCTCTCTATTTTTTAATCTCGTATTCACAATTAGATATGTATAAAATGGCAAATTCATTGTCATCTCAATGACCGGTTTATAGGAATGCCAAAAAAAAGAGAAATCTTTATTATTTTTTTTTTTTATTCTCCTTAAATTATTTTTTGCCGTTGTCATTCTGATTCAATCAAAATGTGTTGGAAATTAATTCATGTTACCGACTTTTGTTACAGGAAATAACTATTTTTTTTACAGATGCCTTCGATTTAAAAAATCATTTCTGTCAAAACGGGAAAAATGATGCACTTTTATGTATGGACAAGGGTATATACTTTGTCTTTTTTTTTTTTTTTTTTTTTTTTTTTTTTTGTTATTCGTAAAGTACAGCAAATACGGTATTCAGGTCACCTCGAAAAAATTCGAAATAAAAGCGTCCAGTAAGTAGGCTTGATTAACCGAATTTGGCAACCAACTGATTTGATTTGATTTATGTTTTGGAATATGTTTTCGGACAAATAAAAAAAATGATTAAATTTTGATCAATGATGCAAAATATTAAATATCAATGATGATTAACCTTATTGTGCGTAGGACGCAAACGTTACATTTCCTGTACCGGTTTATTGAAATAATAAGGATTTTTGTAAAAACGATTTATTTTAATAGAGAACAAAAAGTATTTTGAACTCTTTATCACCAAAGTCTGTTTTAAAAACTTTTTAGAAAAATTTATTTTTAAAAAGTTGCTGCCTCTTCAAAAATAAAGTTATACACTATTTTGTGAACTTTTAAAATAAAAACCAAAGATCTGGCCTTAAGAGGAGGCTTCACGGAATACAAAAAGGAATGGCTGTTTTGTCGAATACTCGATTTACGATGAAAAAATCCAAATTTTAGGTATCTAACGAACTCCTCTGACATATCCCGGAAATTTTTGTGCAAGTTTCAACTTGTCTAAAATGTATGGACGGCGGGAAAATAATTTCAAAAAAAATTGCGGTCAAAAATCTTTGATTTTGTTTTCCTGGTTTTTGTTTGCTTGGAACAAGTTGAAACTTGTACCAAAAATACAAGAAGAAGTCAAAGGAGTTCGTTAGATACCTGAAATTCGATTTTTTCCCCCGTAAATCGAGTGTTAAACAAAATAGCCATTCCTTCTCGAATTCCGTGAAGCCTCCTCTTAAATTAATTATCACATAGGGCGCATATTCACATCGAACATGTCGCCGCTGGATAAAAGTGGTGAACATGATCACTGAACATGTTGGACAAACATTTTCTTCCAATATTTTCCCCAGCATGTAAATGAAGCTCTATGTAAGCACTTAGGCTTGTTTGAACATGTTGGGTGAAAATGTTTCCAACAAGTTTACCCAACATGCTTGGCTTGAACTTTCGGCCACAAACAATTATATTCGTCATGCTTCGTATCATATTTTTCCTGATTCGACCATTGAAATCTCTAAGGGTAACTTGAAAGGGAACGAATTTATATCCTTAAAAATTATTAGCAAACGTACAATAAACGTGTTTTTTTTTCTTTTTTTTTTCAGAAGCAACTTATTTTTGCAAAGTTCTTTTGCTGGTAACAAAGCAGTTGGCCAATAAAATTTGTATTCATTACTTGTCATATTTTCTGCAGATGCATGTTAAAAATATAATATGCACATTTAAAAGAATAAATATTAATAAAATAATCGTACAATTTTTTCACAATTTTTCTTTTTTTAAGATACATACAAATTAATGCAGGACGTTTAACGCATACTCAGCTGATAATGTCTTCGTGTCGACCACAGTATCAACCAAACACAATAATTATTTCTCTTTTACTTTATTGATATATTTACGCTGCAAATTAAAATGACTTTACCGTTTCTTAGATAATATAATTTCTTTTATGTGCGGAATTTTAAAAGAGAAATAAATACCAACATCCTCAATTTTGTAATATTTTCACCTTTTCTCAGTTGCAAATTGCATGTTTTTTAAAAGCTGTTTAAACTGAATACGAATGGTATATGTTTCACAAAAAAAATGATTGCTTAAATAAACTAAAAAGAAATATAATAGTCACGATATTGAAACAATGCTTATTTCGTATTCTTTTTCTGGACGAAATCGCCAACCACTTAAGCTTTTTAAGGTAGCAAAATCATCACCTTCACAAAAAAAAAAAAATTAACATTGAATTAACAAGTGAAATGAAATCAAAACCTAATACGATAAAGCAAAAGGGGAAAAAAATTAAAATGTAATTGCAAAGATGAAGCAAAAATTGAGATAAAAGAAGTGAGTGATTGTTGGTGAAAGTAATGGATAGACTAATTGTGGCGGCAATGCGGACTGGGTGGCCCCAAGCGAAGCGGCAGTTGCCGCGCCGGACTCACGATCTTACAATTACATCAGATGCCTTCGAATTGCACCTGTAATCGATTATTAATCCAGTCGTGCACATTTTGTCATGAGTCTCATGACTTCAAATTTTTTAAAACCATCTTTTACATTTTTCGTTCACCTAATGAACATGCAAAAAATAATTTTCGGGGTTAATAGAGTCCCAGCAATCGCTTATCAATTTTTCCCTTTTACTCTCGTTGGTTTTTTCTTTTTCTTTTTTTTTAGAAGGGAGAAAGTTAACTTTCCACGTTATATGAACTCGCACTTTTTTGCTACTTTTATTTTTCATCGGAGATTTTAATATTTATTTTTTCTCACGTTTTAAAAGTCCGAGAAGATATCGTTAAGATAAGCCAAAACGAAATCACATCCAGCAACAAAAAAAACGCAGAAAAAAAAATTAAAATTTTAATCATTCTTGTTCAAACTTGCATATAATTAAACAGGATCATTTTAATCTCATTTGCAGGTTCCACCCATCATTGCACCAATAAATCATCACCAACTTCCTCTTTATAAGTCGAAATTATAATTATTAATGTGAATAAGACCTGCTAAATCGAATGCAGATCAAATAAAAAATTCGTCGCGGTCCAATAAACTGTGACATCACGCACTCGAGGTGCCACCGTACTTAACTATAAAAAAAGGGTCATTAAGTCATTAAAAAAAGTTTATTATACGATCCATTAATTTGATCGTTTCTGATCGATGGCATATGGGTGGAAAACAACAGATATAAACAAAAAATAATTTTCTTCATAAAAAGAAAATCGTCGATACTGCAACAATTGTAATCGGATGACCCCGATCCTACTGCAACAGGTGTATTGGCTGCACACACTTTTCGACGTGCCATGTATTGTACTTTACAACCTTGCAGTTTAACATATTCTAAAATCAACTAAGACTTGGATGATGAATTAAAGCGTAGGAAATGTCTTTTAACGAGGAAACGAAAAGATTCACTCTCTCTTTTTGTTTACTCTTTCCGAGGTATTTGCTTAGGACATCTACTGTATGCAGATTTCATTTACATTATCCGCCAAAGGTAATATTTGTTTTTCCTTTTTAAATAAATAAGTAAGTGAGAGTGTGTCCGTTTTAACGGCCGATGGTGTTTTATATTAAAGATGCGTGCCTCTCGCATGTCATTTAAGGTCGATAATCGAACCTCGAAAGAATTATTCTCCCACGATCGTTCCCCTCCCAATGACGGATAATGTTTAATTGCTTTTTAAATATCTTGACCGCTACCTCCTCAAAAAGGAAACAGAAGGAAAAAAAAAGAATCAATTGTTAACAAGTCTTAATTGTTAACAATCATCGCAGTCATGTAATGATAATGACGGCATTAACCTAAATTTCCAATACAAAAATTGATAAAAAAAACAGCTTATTAAAAAAGCATCAAAAGCAAAAACTAGTTAATCGGTTTGTTATAAGATACAAAGTAGGATATGAATTTTGCAAAAGAAAAAAAAAAATCTATTTAATAATAATATAGGTTGCTTGCGATAACGAGATTCATGCGAATTTCACACTTTTTATGTATTATTCATTGTTAACTTACAATAGATAAGAAATATTCGTGTTATCATAATGACACGTTAAAAAATATTTCAAATATCTCAGATATTGCAGAAGCTTTGAAATGACACTGGAAATATATTAATTAATGGCATCATCAAAACTTCATTATTCAACAGCTGTCGTATTTTGTCACTGATACCGATGGATATCAATGGTCATCGAAACTTTTCGTGTGACATTAATAATGCCTTTTATTGAATCAGTGACTAACCATATTTGAGCTGAAAACAGCGACTTGAGTTGTTAAGTTAATGAACTACCATTCTAATGTTATAGCCGTTACATAAAAAGGATACCGGTAGTTACATATATTCCAAAAATTTTGAACATACAATAATTTTTACTGACTGCAAAAATCACACAATTTTTTTTTTTTTTTTTTTTTTTTTTTTTTTTTTGTGTGAATCCGCTAACAGGATTGCTCCCAATTATTAGCGTCCAGGAAAACCTTAAGATAAAGTATCCGAATCCTGACCAGGCACCTAAACCTGACCAGGTCATAAGCTGAACATGTTTTCCTTTACGGTATTACGTGTTTAGCTTATGAGCAGGTCAGGTTTAGGTGTCTGGTCAGGATTCGGGTACTTTACCTTACTGGTTCCCCAAAGTGCTAGCACTGGATACAATAAGGTTAGAAATTGCATTTTAAAATTTTGGAAGCTGTCGTGAAATACATCTGTCCCCTTCATCTTATTGTGTATTTCAAGAGTTCGAGACAAAGGAGACATAATTGATCCTTTTTTGGGTGCAAAGATTTCCCTCCTCCTAAGAATAATGAAACAATTCTTTCTCGTTTCTCAATTTGTTTGGATATATAAGTCCTCCAAACGAACCTGCCTTCTGGGGAATGGCGGAGAAAACGTTTTGCAAACAATGTGTTTCTTTATAAGTTAAACTTCCACAGCCTTCTAAGTGCCATTCCCCAGAAGACAGGTTTTCATATGGATGTACACGTATTTTTTTCTAAAAATTACGGATGCTTTATTGATCATGGGTCCTGTCACAGCTACCTTAACTTGCTGGAATCTCTACATTTTATGAATGTAGCGAAAAATTAAGTCTTAAGGAAGCTTTCATGAAAGTAACTCAAGTAGCCAGAATAAACTGTAAATCCCAAAAGAAGCCTTGGTGGCTTATCCTTTACAGAGTTTTAACAAAAATGTTCTCCTAAATTTAACCCGAAAAAATATCTTGAAAGCGTTTAGGCTTTTAATTCGAAAGTAAAGCAACCAAACGCAAAAAAGTCGACAGTTTCATGTTCGAACTTTGTATCCTTTTTTTTCTTTTTCAATCAATCGGACTTTTTTCCCAGAGCAGGGAATTAAGAATCACCGCAGGTTTTACCTGTTTAGCAAGACTTTTAGCACACCCTGTCACCCAGTTTATAATAAGTTTCCGATCTTCACTAAAATCTAGGGGCTCCTTTTTCTTCAAGAAATCGTATGAAAGATGAGTACCCCATGTAATTAAAATACTAAACGATGTACACGCACGGAAGCTGCCATTTAATGACCAAACCCAAATCAAAAAGATATACAACCTATTTTTATTAGGCGTATCAACCCTTCGAAAAACAAAGCAAAAAAAAACTCCGGCAACAAAAAAAAAGGACCGAAATCGTGACCAGTTTTAACAACCGTTTTCTCGTTTTTACGTTTGAAGTCCATACTGTTAACATAATTTTCTAAGGTACTCATAAATTTTACCCTTAAAGGAGGTACTCGGTCAAGAAAATAATTTAGTTTATAAGCGTGAAAATTCGTCAGCCCGGGGTGTGTTCTCTGTTCCCGTTTGACCTAATAAAAGTAAGAAAAAAAAATTCATCCCGTTAAGATAATGGCCAGGATTAAAGTAACGGATTGATCATACGAGGTTATGATATAGTTTCCGTGTAGATTCATGTTTTTATATCACATTGACCGTCGTTTGATCGTTTAATTTGAAATTAAAGTCCTCGTCGAATAGGGGCCGGACCCATCACGACTTTGTCAAAAACTAACGATCTTCGTTATTAATACATTTCACAAATGGCTATCAACACCGACATTAGTCTAACTAGAAAATGGACAGCAACACGCTACGACATTAGCGATGAGAATTTTTTTTTCTTACATCCTCTCTTCTCTTCCTCAAATTTAAAGTTAAGAAAAAGATTTCCTTCTTCTGGTTCTACAGTTTCACGGTTCGGTGTCCTTTAGCGCCGATGATATTCCATTTATTTCAATCTTTGAGTATTCGAAACGTGTTATTCCAGGAATATCCAAGATAACGTGTCGTTTATTGATTGCTTCGATGGTTGGGTCGCATTTAACTGTGACCAAAGCTTAATATTGTAATAAATATTTTCGGTTTTTTTTAAATCGAGCCAGCCCTGGCATGAAATTATTATAACGTTCAACATATAATGTATCCTATGATTCCTTCGGTATTTGGTTAAAAGACTAAACTAAACTTAGTTTTACAGTAATAATCATAACAGACATCGGTACGAAATTGGAGCCAGGACGGAATTCTGAGGTCAAGTAGGTTTTTCAAATTTCCTGGAGGTAAAGGCCAATTTTTTTTTTAAATTTTTTCCCGAAAAAAAAATCTACTTGCTCTGGAGCTACCTCTATCTTTTGAGGGAAGTTACACACAGCTCAAAGGCTGTTCGGTCTGAAACACCAAATTTCGGTCCAGAAACGTTCAATCACAATAATTTTGCTTTTTCTTGTTTTAGAATTAAGGAGTGCGTTTTCACACACATTTTGCTGAATTTAGTGGTGTAGTCGGTTTTTCTTGCATTTACTTCTTTATGGCGGCGAACCTGTGTTGCGGCAGTAGGGCTTAAGCCCTGTTGGATCGGAGAAAGGCGGATAATACTCCTTCCCTTCCTTAACAAAATTTCGACCCTGCCATCAAATTCTAAAAAAATCTCATTTATTTCCGTAGCATTCTTTACGGGAATGTTTTGACATAGAACTACGTCTTGGGGCTCTGTCCTGGGGGAATCTATCTGTTCGGGTGTCGCACTGTTCGTACCAAAAGTTAATATTTAATCATTTTAATATTACAATTTTCACTAATATTTCGACTATTTTTTTCTTCACTTTTGGTCTTTTTTAATAGTAAAATTAAACGACATGAACGAAAGCAAGGAATTAAAAAAATTCTTGTAAATTTTCAAGAAACTTAACTTTTACAAGAAACTTAAATTTGCTAAAGCAAGGACTTAACCTTTCTTGAAATTTTATTTAACTTTTTTTTTTAAATTTTCGCCGTTTTTGTGAAACATCTTTTTTTTTTTTTTTTTTTTTTTTTAATATTTAAATTAGACTATATGAACAAAAACAAGAACTTAGAAACTTTAAATAAAATGTTCTCTACATTTTTCAATTTAGTCCTTTTTTTTTAGCAGAGAATATTAAAATTTTAACTTTGAAGACTTTAATTAAAATTTTGACTAATTTTTTTCAACTTTTGACCTTTTTTTATCAAGAATTTAAAGTTTTTTTCGTGCCAGGAAAAAAAACTATATTTTTGTCAAAAATTCAAATTTTTTGACCAAAAACAAGTAAAAAACGACGGAACGTGCACCTCCGGCAAGGGTCGCCCTTCGGGCTCCCAACATCCCCCGGGATGTCGATTTGTTTCGCCTCTAAAAACATTGAAATAATTTTTTTCACGACTGAACGAGCATTTAAATCGAAAGATAAACTCATTATGATGAGGTTTAACAGGTCCAATGCTTTAAAAATTTTATTAGGTTCATGTTTTTTAAATACGAAATGTAAATTTTGGCAAATAACGACGCTAACAACACCAATACTTCGGCCATTTTGAGATGCCGAAGTAAAAAAAAAAAAAAAAAAAAAAAAAGTCTTAAAATTTATCGTTTCATTGTTTAACATTAGCAATATTAGGACAGTACCCCAAAAACGTAGTCCTACGTAGGGATATGCCCCCATATCCCAGTATGATTTTTTACAAATTGTACTCCACCGTCTTGGGGTGCATATTCACTATAGGATGGAATGTCCAACATTCCATAGTGAATTAGCACCCTTGGAACTAAATATACGGCCACTAAATTCTGCAAGCAAAAAAAAAAAAAAAAAAAACAATCCTTATTTATTATGTTCAAACCGCGAAACAGCTTTTTATCTCCGAAGCAAAAGTGGGGTTAGAATGGGAAAAACGTTTGGGGAAAAAGTGGGGTTGAAATCTCAGGAAGAAAACGTTTCTTGGAAAAACAGTGTCACAGAGAGTACTAAACATTCAGACAAGTGGAATGACCAAATGCAATAATAAACGGATACGGAAATTTAAAAAGCAGACAATAGTAACAATTTATTGAAACACGAAAGCTTCTGTAGCCTTGCAACGAATTACTAGTGGCATGAACGCGAAGGCGATAAGCGTCGCGACGAGGATTATCTCGCAAGTCTGTTTACAGGAAACAATGAATCCGAGGTCAATAGGTCATCCTAGGCTAATATCGACAAACACAGATCCTCTACAAATTTCTAGGAACCGTTGGTCCCGTAGTGATGGAAAGTCAGTAACGATAAAATCGACTCTGCAATGAAGAGGACACTCAGCAGTTAAGTTGGTGGAGACACTCGTTTTAGTTAAAAGCGAGTGCCACGTCACTACTTTCCAACTTAACGTAAGCTGGTTCGAGTAAAAGCTGCTTACAGTGCTGACTCCACTGACTTCTTCAGAAGCCATGTGACATCCATACCGAGAAGGCTGCTGCGATTCGAATTCCCCGCTGAACTTATGTGCTTCCTGTGAGAACTAACCCTTGCTATCTATGATCTAGATTCGACGAAAATTTTGGTAGTGGAGAAAAAACCGACAGTACACCATACCCGTTTACGCCGAAAATATACAAAGGTTGTATACTTGACCTTTTTTGCAACAACGCCTACAAAATATTTCATTCCCTTTTTTTTCCATTTTTTTTTTCCTGTTTTTGGTTTGTTTTGTTTTTAAATGCATTATTTACCTTATGACCTAGAAATATTTAAGAGGAAATCCTCATTTTTTATTTTTCTTAAAAATGTCGCAAGTCTGCAAATATCCGGACACAAAGAGGGAAACGAACTCTCAGACACACCTAAAAGAACTTCATCGTTTAGACCTAATCATTTAGTAGAGTACGTTACTGCTGGTTAACGTTTTTTTTCTTTAACATTAGATATGTCAGCTTGTCAGATTAAAGTCAAATACATCAAATGTAATAAATAAGATAATTTATAACAAATTTAATCTTTTTCTCGAGTTGAAATTAATCGTAGAAGCCCCCCGAAAAAAATCTATAGCTCGAACTAGGTTATTGTTTTACAATAACACTTAGGTTCGGGGGGAAAAAAATTGATCACCGGGTTTGAATTGATGGATGGGGTCCACGGGGGGCCCGAAGAGAAAAATTTCACGGGGCGTGACCCTAAGAAAGATGACACAACGACTCTTAACCCCAGACAACACGTGTAAGTAATTGGATGCCTCCATAACAATTGAATAGAAAAAAAAAAAAAAAAAAAAATTTTTTTTTCTTTTTAATTTCTTTTTCTGACTTGTGGCCATGGCTTTCATAGTTCATGTACAGAACATTACAGCGATTAAATTAGCTAACGGTTGAAATCGGTTTGCTACTTTTCGGGCTACAAATCGATTAAATTAAGCATGCGACTAGCCCAAAAAAAAAAAAAAAAAAAAAAGCACTCTGAAAACTATTATGAACCACACTTGTTTAAATTCGTAAGAGACTTTTGATGGCTAGCTTGGATTTTAATTTTACGTCAACCACGTTTTATTTCAGGATTCCAGTATTTAAAATTCAACACATTATATTTCCTCTGTTTAACGTTTTTATAAATTAATATACATTAATCTGAAAAGAGAATAAAGGAAATAACTTACGCTATCCAGTAAAATTTCCATTTTTTTTAAAAATATTATTATTTCCTTAAAATCGTAGACTTAAATGTAAAAATTATGTATGTGATCATGACTTTTTTGGCTACTTTTTCTTGCTATTAACGACCTTAAATAAATTGGCCCTCCCTTTTCGAATTGGCTAACAATTATTGCTTTTTTTAGTCGCAAAGCATGTTTTACATGACAACCAGCGTCACGGGACATTTGTCGCAATGACCTCGTGTTCACGATTCAGATTAAAAGTGCAGGATTTTCATTCGTGACTCGCTAAATAATGCTTTCAGGATCATTTTCGATTACTTAATTACAAATATGAGACTTTTCTGATTCCTGTCATTATCATATATATATAAATGTGAATTTATATAAATAGTTTCTTAATATATGTAGAGATACAAACTTTTGGTGTTCGGTGGGTTACAGTCTGATATATGCTTTTAAGGAGAAATCCGATAATTTTTTGCATGCATTATTTTCCGGATCTTTTCATTCGGAATCTCTTTTAATTAACCTCCGAATTGTCCTATTAAATTTCGTCTGTTTTTAAATATATTGCTCCCTTGAACCATTCTGGATTAGTAGCTTAAAATTTTACTTTTAAAGTATCTTTGTGATCGGTCCGGATAATTTTTTTTTGGCTCATCCTAAAAATTCATTCTTGGTTTTTTGTTGCTTCGAATCCTTTGATCAAACGGAGGCCTCTGGCAAGGGCAGTACATAGTAAAAGAAATAGCTTCTTAAAATGGTGTTACACATTCGTTTTTTTTTTTGTTTCTCTGTCTTGGGTCAATATAAATTATCTTTCACTCCATCCTCGTCGTATGCTCAAAGGCTAGCACTTTCCTCGATCACGTTCCCTGTTTATCATATAATAACCGTCCGTATGTTCGGAAAAAAAAAATGAAAATAAAAATATATGTAATGGAAAATGATAATGCATTTTAAATTTTTAATTCCACTAGGTCATAGCCGATTGATGCTGAACGCTTATTTTTATCTTATAAAAAGAAAAAGTCGTTAGGAAATTCATTTGCCATAACGAGTGTCGTCTATAAATCGCAATGCAAGGTTGCGGCACATATTATTGACTTTCACCTTTTTCTCAGATTTACGATTTAGGTGCGAACATTTTTTTTCCCTTTTTTGACTGATTAATGGAATATTATGCAAAACCATTATCAAGCTACCCATGCACATCTTAGCTACTTCCTGCCCGTTAAAACTTGATTGAAACGAAAGTGTTAGCCTGGAGGGTCCCGTCGTTATACCGTACAACCAGGGATGAATATTCAAAGTGATTCTTCTTTGAATTTTGAATGTCATGCTGACCTAAATATTGATCGTGTATCTCGCGTTGATAAAAAATGCTTTATCGCGATAAACCCTGATCGGATTAAAAAAAGTTTTTTTTAATGAAAAAGCCGACGTGAATTGAAATAATCCGCATTAAAGGAGGAGACAGATGGTAATTAGTACCGTTATGAGACGTCAACTTACGCTGGAAATTTATTAGATTTAACAAAAAAAATTTCGAAGTTTCCATTCCCATTAAATAAAAACCTTTCAGTAGGAATGACAGGCGTTAAATCATTCCACTGGGTTCACCATAGCAATACAGATACACTATACTAATTCCTATACGAAAAGCCCATATACCAGAGAGTGCCTGTTATAAGTCCAACAAAGTTTACTCGATATCATCGAGGCCTAAAGCTAATAAATAAATAAATAAGTAAAAAAATAAAGTTTGAGTCTGCTTGCATTTACAATAAGGAATTTCCCTGTATGTGGTAGTAAGTGTCATACGTTATTGCTTTATTAAGAAGCGAAGACTTAAACCAAACTTTTGTTTTTCCCACAAGTGCCAAAAGTATCGGTTCCCAAAATTCTACAATTGTGTGCGGAGTTTTTTACAATTACATTTTAAAAGCATTACTTTTAGATAGCACCGGCTTTACAGGTTTTGGCAACTTGTTCAAAAATGTTTTTTTGGCGCCCATAGCTCCAAGAAATGTAGGACTAAAAAAAAATTGAAAAATAATTTTGGAATATTTCGAACATTTTCTCCTTTCGTTTTTCTTCGTATTTGCGCTTTAAAATTTGGGCAATAGCGAGCATGGGCACGGAAAGCACATACCTAAACCCGCTGCTGCTTTCAGAACTTTAAACCTTTTGCTACGAAGAAGAGGCAGAAAACAATAATCAATTCAAACCAATTTTTGTTTTATTTGCATAAGCCTCAGTTCAAAATTTTTGAAATATCGTTCCAAACGTTTGGCGAGTCTGGTGGCACGATTTAATCGTAGTTGCCATTCGTAAAGAATTTTTTTTTTCGACTATAATAAATTAAATCACGCATTGACTTTTAGTCTTGTTTACATTACTCGTAAATTTAAAGGACCTGTGACGTTGTTAGAAGTTAACATAATTCTATCACGAGGATTTTTCATTTTTTATTTGTATTGAACAGTATCGGATTTTAATAACTAGTCGTAACTAATTAAACGGACTAGTCATGATAATAAGGTCCTTGAGGTTTAATATTTGGAATAAATTGCAAGGTGTGGCATTGTGGCAATTATTCCAAACAATAGCCGTAATGAACGCCAAGTCCGACATTTTCTCTCTAAATTTGATATTTTCTTCGATTTAGTCATAATCAGTTTTAGAAAAAAGCAACTGAAACGTTTTGCCAAACTTATATGGAATTTCACACAAACAACAAGAGGAGACGAAAAACTGAAAACCTAAAGGATGATATTTGGAATGAATTTGAAACTTTTGAAAAATTTAAGAAACAAACATTTAACTTGAAAAGGAACGTAATCGAGAGCTTTTTTTAATCGCAAGACCTTTTCTTTTGCATAGACTGCAACTTTTTTCGAGAATCTCGCGTTATGGCGGAAAAAAAATTCATTTTTATCTTTCCAAAATAACTTACTCTTGATCCCAAAACATTAAACCTGCCATTTGTTCTGAATTCAAGAAATACACTATTTCTATATGTATAGTACTCTCTCAATTGCGAGTTTAGAGTTAAAAAACGAATCAATTTTTTCTTAAGCTTCATAAGCTTCTACTTACCAGTCAAAAGGGACTCTAAAATCCTTTGTTTCCATCCAATTTTATGAGGAACATTTAAAATGTTTGTAGATTAATGGTAGTCTAGGCAGCTAGTTACCGTTGTTTTTTCGTCGTTGGTAGTCAAGCCATCTTCATCATCTAAAAAACAATCAAAGTAGTTAAGAAGCTAAATCGAGAGAATATCTATTTGTATTTAAATCAAATTAAATATTTGATTAGCCGAGTTTTTTGAGACGGAGTCTATAGCCCATGAAAGACCTAATTCCGATAAAATCAAAACAATGAATTATTTTCGTAATGGATTATTGTTTGACACTCCAATAAAAACAAATAAGTAAATGCTTTTAACACACGTGCGTTGGATTGTTTTTTTTCTTTCTTTCTTTTTTTTCTTATGTCTTTCGTTTTGTATTGGGTCTACCGATGTGACCCTGTAACGTTTCAAAAATGTCAGGTCACGCCTGGCGGTACGAAAAAAAAAATCAAATAATTAGTTTCGTCTTCGAGTTGACACCCGACACTCGACAAAAAAGTCGGGAGAAAGTCCCTTATTTACCAGACAAATGTTTCATTGTCAGTCAGAAAAGAGTTCCTAATATTAACATTTTTTTTGTTTCGGTGATACTTTGAATGACTATCATCATCATTTTCATCCCGCGCGGTAATCAAAAAGGTACCCAAAATAAAACACATAATGAGCTATTTAAACCATTAAGCTTTCCCCAAAAAAATCTCAACAGCTTTATTTCAGGCTAATTGCCAATAAAACCCGACGAGTTGTCATTTATATTATTAAATGCTATCATTAAAAAAAAAAAAAAAAAAAAAAGAGAGGTCAGAAGGAACGTAAAAATAAGAGAAAAAAAAATATAAAGAGTTGACACGAAGAGGCAGACCCCAGATAGTAAGTTACGATGATCACGCACGATGGATGAGAGCCTCCTAGGTCATGTTATATAAACAAATATGATTATAATGGTTTAGATGCGTATCGATAATTGATATTGACTTTACCTACTTTGGTACCATACCATGTTTCGAAGACGCCTTTTTGACGATATCGACGCATAAATATCCGTGACCATGATTTCTAGCTTTTGTCTACGATTTTGACGGTGGGAAAGTTGGCACAATTCTTTTTATTTTGTCCTAAAAACAATAAAATAAAAATTAATCTCTCCCTCTTGAACACGATTTTATTCCATCAATAAATTTGATCTTAATAAAAAAAGAAAAAAAAAATAATAAAATAACCTTATTGTCAGTAATGTAATTTAATTGTACGAAAGCCCAAAGATAGAAGGTTGAGAAAAATACCCGAACAAATAGTCAAATTAATTTTGAAAATGTTAAACAGAATGGGCAATAATTTAGAGAACGAATCCTACCGACAAAGTTATCTTTTCTGCAAGATTGCTAATATGATCTTTATAATCCTTCAAGTAAAAATTTCTTTTTACTTAACAGCCAAAACCTTATCAATCTTTGGCGATTTCATTTTCGAAAAAAATAACCTAAAAGGATGAATTTGTATTCTGGTATTATGAAAACAGTGACAATGGAGTTGACCCTCGTATAGGGTGTGGCGAGGGCAAACAAAGGAAACACCGTATGTCACGTCTGGATAATACCAGGTTCACAAATCCGTTATTTCTGTACTAATTATCAGTCTTTCTTCGATGCCCACACCTTGTATTTATATCAGGTCACAAATCACTTTTGTCATACATTCCAATTGAAAAAGGGAATTATTGCTCATTATATTCATAATTTTAACATAATCATGTCAAACAGCATATTCAATTCACAAGTTTCTAGTGCTAAAGGTAAAGATGTTATTCTTTAATTTCAGTTACAATGCAAAAAATAACAAAAACGTTACAAATTTGACAACTGAAAGGATAAGCAAAAAGAATTTTAATTAAAAAGTCAAATGGATGACAATTTTTTTAAATCAGTATTGGGTTATTTTTTAGAATTTTTGCATAAAAACAACTACGAAATTTTTGACAGGCATCATATAATTACAAACAAAGCATTTACATTTTAATCGAAAATAATGATGCATGTTGAAAATGAAATCCAAAAATCAAGTAAAAACATACAGCATTTAAATGATTAAAAACAAAAATTTAAAGGTTTTTATGAATCTGTTATTGGTTATCTCTTCATCTAATCCTGCTTGAACTACTTTATTAATTATCATAATGTTGTTGCACATATAACAATCATGTGAATTTCATTGTTACAATTTTTATTTATAAAATTCATAAACTTACCTTTTTTCTCATAAATAAGGAATACATCATCTATTTGATTCACAAAAGTGATGGCAAACCCCTTTTGAATTACATTTATGCAATATGAAGTATCATTATATTAGTTTAATGTAGGTAGTGTAGCAATAATCATCGATCATAACCAAATCAGGCCCTATGTAGTTAGCTTTGCAAGTTGATAACCAGCCATCTTCATCCTGTCCGGAAGGGTGTACAAATTCATAAGTTTCTGTAAATAAAAGTTAAACATTAGTATTCAATATTTTTTTATCATATTAACAAATATCATTAGGTCTTTTCTGAAAATTTATACCCTCCCCTTTTCCTTGAACCTAAACAGTCCACTCTCTAATATTTAGACTTAACATATGACACATATCAAGCAATTGCCTATGCAATTAATGTAATATTTACTTTGAACAATTTTTATAAACAAATCTAAAAAATTTTAATTATTAAATTATAACGGTTATTACTTCTTGGTCCTATAGGATAAAGCTCATGCATATACTCTGGTTTTCTTTGAACAGCCAGATAACCATTTTGTGGAGGAAAATTAGCACAATAATACCTGAGATTTTGAGGGTAAATTACCTGTAAAGAAGGAAAAGCATATTGAGTCTAATATTTCTTCACAATAATTACTTATTAACTTACTTGTTTTCGAACGGTAACTTTCATTTTTTCCATTTTTTTTTAATTTTGTAAAAAATTTGATGTTTTTTTTTTGAGAATTTTTTTTGTTTTTATTTCTATTTTTATTTTTTACCCCCAACAACGAAGTTACTTAGTTTCAAATTCAAATGAATGTAGAAAATAGAACAACGAACTAAACCAGGAAAATAATAACTGTGCTTGCTTACTGTATAATTTGAAAAAAAAAACAGACATTTCATAAAATAACATGGCGGATGGTTTGTTTGGCTTGAAAACTCGATTTGCTTTAAAAACGGTTTGGGATCTAAATAACCTATGCGGAATCGATACGAAACACTTTCTTCATATGACCGCTCACAAATAAAATAAGCAAATTCTTCACTGTACTCACAAACCAATATTTTTGGTTAAATTACTTACCAATTTAATTATAGTTCGCCATAAACAAAAAAGCTACCTCGCGTTCGTTATCACCCAGTGACGTCACTAGCCCAACGGTGCTAAGATTTTTAAAGGATTGGCACTTTTAAAAAGAAATAATACTAGCTTGCAACAATATCACTATTTTCCGAATTAGACATTAAAACTTAAAGAATATATTGAATAAGTCATTAATTATAACGACGGAGAGGTCACTTCAATTATTGTGAGGCTTTTGCTTTTGGAAGTGACCACAGAGCAAACGTATAGAGAGGTAAAGTCTGTTTTTGGATCACATCATGTTTAGCTTACGAAGAAATGATGTCATCCGTAAGCTAAACATGATGTGATCATAAACCAAAATCGCTCATGAAGTGTTGCGCCCCCCCCGGTAGTGACGTCACTTATTCAAGAAGTCTTTTAGGTGAAAATAACTTAAAAGGCGCCAAAAGCCAAAAAGTCAAAAACTTCACAAAATCATTAACAAGGGCCAGCTGTTAGTAATATACAATTTTTAAAAAAAAGAAAAATGGAAAATTAGTAGACAATCGTTTTTTTCTCCAGGTCTAACATCTTTCAGGAGGTGAACACTTTTTTAAAAATGAAAAATGTCGTTATTTGATGAGGTAAATCATATGGTTGAGGTTGGGCTGTAGGGGATGTTGAAGCTGATGCTAAGTCTTGTCAGTGTTGTTGATTTGAGTTGGACTTTCATGTGGTGTAATGTCCTTGTTTGCACTATCGGTGTCTGTATTCGACAGCAGAAGGAATGCTGGTTTGAGATTTGAGATGTCCTATTGAAATGGCTTTTGGTCCTTTTGGTATAGTCGAACTTGCATGAGTTGCTGTTACTGGGTTTGTGAATAAATATTTTTCGGTCAATACTATGCTCATCCCGGTTGGTGTGAATGGCGTGTTGTACTGATTCCCGTAGATTTTGAACAAAAACAGCATTGATCCTCTTTCAATGTTCGAGAAATAAAATTTGCCCAAAATTGGGAATAAAAAAACAACCTATTTCAATTTAAAAACAAGATTTATATATTATTGAAAGATACATGGTTGGATTTTATTTTTAACGATTGAATAAAGTACTCTTAGTCACCATTCACAATAAACCTTTAACAATTTTATTTTTCACAGAATTCTGTGTTAGAAAAAAATATTGCTTGGCAAATTTCAGCATTTAAAATGGTTTGCAAAATTATAAAATAACTTTTGCATTTTGGACATTCACTAAAAGCTGAAATATGCTCTTTTTTCTCTTTTTTATTACGCAAGTGTTAAAAAAAATATATACTGTATACTTTTGCAAATTAGCTAGTCCAATTCTGATATTCAAACAGCATAAATATTAGTATGTAAGAATATCTTAATTAGATTGGAAAAAAATTTTCTAATTATTAAATTTGATTAGTTCATTTAACTATAAACACTTAAAACATTTGAAAAAAAAATTGACGACTTAAATTATTAATTGATTCTATTTGTCTAATTCTCTAGGAAATGATTTATTTTTCTTCAACGACTTTAGGTTACTTTATTCAAACCTTAATTTTTTTTAAATGAATATGATGATAATCTTTAATGAGAACATAATAGATTTTGATCTTAATTTTCTTTACGCAATAATCAAAATCAAGAATTTATTATTTCCTACGTTTTTTTAGGTAATATTATTTTTTTAAATTGAAAATATTACGTAAATCGTTTGCTAATACGTATAAAATCGTCGTTTGGCAGTTAATAGCAAAAACAGAGCAAGCAATTCCATTTTCTAAATTTTTTCTAAACCTTGAGTTCATCTTTTATATAATAATTTTTTTTTTTCCAGAGAAAAATAATCCAAGTATATCAAATCAAAATTGAACAAATCTTATTCTCGTACCGAATCATGTAACATTTTCAGGTTAAAAAAAACCAGGGACAAGAAGGGAGTACTTGATTGATTTCATACAGAAAATTAAGACCAATATTCAAAAACTAAATTGATCCAATTGGATTTTTTTTTAATTTTCATTTCCAATTCACACAGAATTCCATTCTTCACTGCTTAACAATTATACTTTTTTCTTTCTACTAAAATCATAAGTCCGTACACCGATTTATTTTTGTAACTTGTATGAACAATTACCGGCTTAAAATCCCAAATCTGAATTGCACAATTTGAAAAACATAAAATATAAAATAAATAATTTGCACGACGATTAAAACAAAAATTAAACAGACAAAACAAAATAAAATAAAATAAATATATATAAATATTTAAAATTTCTTAAATTTTTTATTAAGTCGACCATCTTATTTTAAGTTCATAATGTAGCATTTTATTTATTTTTTATATAATTAATATTGCTGTGTCGTTACAAACTAAGCCCAAACAAAAAATAAAAGTCATTTAAGTCTCCAAATTATTAAAATGTATAAATAAAAATTAAAAATTAAAATCAAGTTCAAAAAGTCAGACCTTAAAACATACAAAACCTATCTTACATAACCAATACGAGAGAGAAGAAAGGAAGAGATCAGATTTGAGTTTTTACCAAGTTAACAAAATTCAGCCCGGAGAGCAAACGGTTTATAAATTTTTTATTTGAATGACGCCATGGATCCAGGCGGTACTTTCTGTCAGTAGACCCATGATACAGGTACCCATTGCGGTGTGGTGTGGACTCGCTCGATAGACTTTTCCAACGTTGAAATAGTCTCTTCGATGTCGTTGTTAACGATTGTCAAATCGAAGAAGTGTCCATAAGCTTGACGAAGTAAATCGGATTCTTTTGCCAAACGTTCTAGACTTCCATCGTACTGAAAGTAAAAAGTAATCAAAATATTATTAAAACTACTCAAACTTTCTTGTTGAATTCTTTAATATCATAAATATCATCCACATTGTTCAAGATTGAAAAATTGGCTTTTTGATATTTAACTGCTCGTTTTAGAAGAAAGACAAAGTTTTGACAGCAGTATTTTTTGAAAGATCAAATTCAGTGAAATAGTATGAAATTTATTTTCCTTTTTGATTATGAAAGGAACAAAGTTTTGAAAATGAGAGCTTTTTAAAATCCCCCCAAAAGGCTATAGCTGATATCGGGAAAACGGGCGCTCATAAGCTAACACATATAGGCAACTTGTGTTACAAAAAAAAACAACCGAGAATTGCTCGCCTGCTTTATACTGTGCTTATGACTTTAGCGGGCGAGCAATTCTCGCGTACTGCGGATTGCATAGCTACCCCCGTAATCCCGATACCAGCTATATTAGTTTCAATTCTTCGAATTTAAAGATTGAAAATGGCTATTTATTTATAACCCTTAAGAAATAGAGGATTACGACGATGACGTCAGAACCCATAGTTCAATGCGCGCCTCTAATGATCTCTACTGCTTCAAGGGGATAAACAAAAGCTACTTTATATGGGTTTGTTATGGACGAAATTTTTCAAAACCGATTTTGGCGATCTACAAATCATCATGTAAATCTCCACAAATGAACTTAAATTAAACAAAAAATTAAAAAATATACAATCGATAGGAAATTATTTTATAAGAGAATGCAAAGTCGAAAAAATAATATCGTATCCATGCACCCGTAAACCCATTTGTAGCAGCCATTTTTTCTCAATACTTAGCTTATGCCTTCCCTTTGATTTCCCCTTAAAAAGACGTCACATGGATGCGGTTTATTCTATATTTCAGCTCTGCTGTACAATAATTATTTCCTTTTTTTTTTTTTTTTTTCAAATTAAAGAAATATTTAAAGAAGATAAAATATCTCCTCTTAACAAAACATTAATGAAATAGTTATAGCGTAACTACAGCCCTAAGGGTTGCGAAGAACTTCGTTATAGGACACATCGTAATTTTTAATTATTAAAATTGTTAAGTCTCGAACAGGAACAGGTAAATATTTTTCTGATTTCTTTTACAGTTTTAAAAATTTAAAAATTAAAAAAAATTCTTAATGTGCACACTTAGATTAATTTTTCCTGATAATTAAGTTTCTGTAGGAAACGAAAAATTTCTAAGTTCCTTTTTTTGGACATTTCTGCCCATGTAAGCGAAAATAGCGTATCTTCCTTCCGGAATTGATTGTTTGTTTACATAAGTTAAAAATAAGACAGAAGTGCCAACTCCCAAATGAAGATACGCTATTTTCGCTTACATGCGCAGATTTAGCCTAATATTAAAAAGAAAAGCTAATGAAAATTTTTTAATTATTAAAATTTTTAAGTAATTGTTAATAAAAAATCTTTTTTTTTTTTTTTCTCAAAAGCCCTCATTTCAACGAAATCGCCAAATCCCCTATTTCGGACATCTCGACTAATTTTCGTTGTTATTTTTTGAGAATTGTTATTAAGAAGATTAGTTATAAAAATACGAGGGCGCAAGAAAATTTTCTACATTTATGCGACTAGTCCGGAATAACGAAGTACTTCGTTAAAAAAATAATCCTTACATCAGCTAAATTTTGAAGCACCGGTGCCGCTATGAAAACTACAAATGGAGCAAATTCTGCCGTTCTTAACACTTTAAGAGCTTGAGGTTCAACGTCGAGTATTGCCATCTTCCCATCTTGATGAATCTTTCGAATCGTTTCTAATTTCGTACCATACATCGCATCTTCGTGAGTTCCTGAAATTAAAAAAAAAAAATCGGAACGTAGCACATTACTTTTTTTCAGTCAAACAAAAAATACTTATTTTTCAAAAAACAGAATTAAATTTACCATATTCTAAATATTCATTAGCAGCAATATCAGCCATCATTTCATCGTGCGATACAAAATAATAATTCCTCCCGTTCTCTTCGTCGCTTCGCGGAGGCCTCGTTGTGTCTGTTAAGAAAATTAAAACGAATTTATACGTCATTAGGACAAAAATAAACTCGAGATTTTCACGAAATGAATATATAATGTTTAACGCGAAATTTAAATTCGATGAAAACCTCAAATTAAATCTAATTTGTATAATTATCTTTATAAAAGGGAAGATTTTAATTACTTACGTGGAATCGGATATGCATATTTATCAGGATGTTTTGCTATCAGTGTATTTTTAATGTGTCGTCGCCCCACCCCGTGCGCTCCTAATAAAACTAATGTCTTCCGTTGGAAGTCTGAAAACACAAATCAGAGAGTAAATAAGAAGAGAGGAAAATTTTCCAAATATCATTTCCAAAACCGAGTTTTTAATATCGCGGAGAGAAAAGGAGTAAACCACGAGGTGTTAGACGTTTTGAAAACGTAATTATTTTTCGAAGTATTAACAAGGTTCGAACAGCTAATTAACATCTCCCCAGACTTGATAGGTTTATTATTTCTACTCTGTTTTATAAAAGCTTTTGAAGGAGTTTATAAATGCAAACTTTAAGGATTTCAATGTGACAAGATGTTTTCCGTTATTGTTCATTTCCCAACTTATATGCTTCACTATGCTGTATAAGTAAAAGCTTTTAGCGTTTATGTGCGAAAATACCAAAAAAGGGAGCTGAATATCAAATATTATGCTTACGCTTTTTTATTCTCTTTTGATTCTTCAAGCGTTGCGAAAATCTATTAGGATCGTTCGTAAATTATAAAAAGAAAAAAGGTAAGAAAGAAAAGATTTTTTTTTTCCTCCCGTCGATTTTTAGCTCTTGAAAGACAAGTTGATCTCAAAGCGAAAAGTGTTTGTTTAAAAAGATGTGCTAAAAAAAAAATCTTTTGTATTGTTACCAAAGGATTTAGGTAAATTGGTCACCATGAAACCCGTCACCAGACTTTCTGGTCACCGAATATTAGTCACCCGGTGTATTGATCACCATGCTATATTCGTCACTAAATCATATTTGTCACTAGCGGTATTGGTCATTTAATAATTTGTCACCGTTTAAAATTCGTCATTGAAATACTTTTGTCACCAGGATTTTTAAAATTAATACATATCATTATTCATAATGATCATTTTTAAAAGTAAATCATAAGAATCATTTTTAAAATTATTAATTTCATTACTCATAAATAGAAAGAGCCACTTTCCGCGCATGCGATCAGAGCAGAAAATGACTTTTCCCGCATAGGGCAAAAAAATGTTAAACCTGTTTACAGAAGACTTTGTTTACAATTTATCAAATCACTTTCTCTGATTTTTCTGACTCATTAAGCATTGATTCGTAATGAAAACTATCTTGTTTATCCTAGGAAGGCAAATGAATTTTCCCTTGAGGTTCTTTTTCTCCCTAGGTTAACAATATACTATTCAGAAAAAAGTTTTCCATTTTTTTTTTTTTTTTTTTTTTTAATAATTTTTAAGTGTTGAATTCCAGAAAAATGACAAAAAAATTGTGTAAGAAAATGACCAATATAAAACGGTGACCAGTCAAAACAGGGACAAGTTTTTCATAGTGACCAGTTTGTCATAGTGACTAATTAATTGATGACGAATATTTGGTGACAGGTTTTCCGGCGACGAATTATTTTGCGGTGACCAATTTTCCTAGGGACGATCTGCGGGTGACGAATTTACCGGAAACCGTTACCAAATGACTTTCTCGCTTTTATTTTAAAGCGGTTTTTTCAAATTTGTTTTTTCCAACTTCCATTTAAAAGGTAGAAATCAATTGATTACTTTTTTTTCGTTTTGAATTACTGACCGATCGTGAATAATTTAAATACAGTACACACTAAAGAGTGCAGCCAACTCGATGGCTTATGATACAATATTTGAGATTTTTTGAAGAATCGGAGTATGGCTCATCTGTTTTGACATTTTTTTGGCTTCAATTACCCATTATGGGTTAATGACGTTTAAAACCAACTAAAATCATTAAAAACAAATTTTTGAAAAAAATCTGAACTTTGAATTTCTTTTGGGAAGCGAACCCACACCTTAAATCTGGTTATCTGACAAATAAATTTCGGCTTATTTGTTTCCGTGAATTAGGCAGGTCCCCGCTACTTTACGGAATTACTCGGACCAGTTGCAGAATATAACAGTGCATGTTGTAACATGAACTATTTGACATATTTGTCGCCCAGAGGAAAAAATATTTGATCATTAAGCGATGTGAATGAGTATCAAAAAATTAGGAAATTATACCAAAATTTGACGTGTTTTATTTGAAATTTTGCAAGATTTCAAATGCTTCAAAGCTACTTATATAAATCGCATTAGCGCTGGAGCAAAAACAGTGAAAAAAAACGAGAAAAATGTTTTTTTGGAGAAAAACACTAGATATTTTTACACTTAAAATTTGTCTCCAGTGAGAAAAGTTTACAACTTGCTCTAGAATTAATGTTGAAGGAACAAATCAAAAGTTAGTAATCGGGGTTGAAATTTCGGGAAAATTCAAGGTCAGTCCTGATAGCTTCAAGACTGCAGGAGGAACGAACTTTCGGCTCCAACTTTCTTCAGGTGCTAAATGGGAATAAAACCAGAGTATTGAAAAACACTCGCTGTATTTAGCGTTATAGGCTTCGTGCAAAAGTATGATTTACGCTTTAGGGCTGAGAGTGGTGAACTCGGAAACTCGCTCCGAAATATTATTTATTTATTTTTTTCATATTAAATTATACAATTAATTTGGAGTAATTTTTAATCCCAGCATAATTTTTTAAGATGGTATTAGAACCCAAATAATATAATTTGACCTCTTAAATTTAACAATTACCGGTAGTTGAGCCATAAAATAGATTTATTTCCTGATATTACAGGAAAAGCATCTGGAATAGTTTTATTTTTTTTCTCTTTAATCTGAGTTGAAAACAGGCCATATGTCAACCAAAAGCCGGAAAAAATGAAAAAAAAATCGTAGGTTCCGTATGCATAATGCAGTTGTCTCCGGATTATACTTTTTACAAGCGCCACGGTCTGTATTTGCACGAGGCCCATTCCCGGTTAAATAAAACAACTGGATCCTGCCAAAGCCAAGGATATGCTTATTTTGCTTTTTCATCCTAAAGAGAGCCTCAAAAAACTTTCTTTAATTCTAAAAAAAATAGTCAGATGTTTTAGATCATTAAAAAAAAAATCGAATTCTCCGTGGAGTCAAAACCTAGAAGGGCCTGATTTATTTGGCATACCCTAATAAACAGACTTGAAAAAATGAATGGAATTTAATTAAGAGATTTATACAATTTTTCTCAAAACACTTCTAGATTGGTTCACATTTATAGACCCTTTCACTTTAAAAGGTCTGTACAGTACACTTATTTTAAAATAAAAGCGAAGAATTAAAAAAAAAAAGTTAACGTAATGATGTAAAGGTAGGAAATTCCCTAAATATTAATTCCAAGAATCGATCGAAATGTTTTTTTATCGGATATGCGAAATATTTTTCATAAAGTGAAAATTTATTAGCACATTTATCATTTTGATCTTTCCAGAACTGAAACATTATTTCCCTAAAACCATACAGGTCTACTTTTCCCCCCAGTGCTACAAGAAATCGATTACCTAATCCGCTTCAAAAAGTCTAACATGATTCGTTAAATTCAGTTTGGGATATATTTCTATTTTTTGTTCCTCTAAAACTTTTAACTTGAAGCTTCTTCAAGTGAAACTTAATCCGCGGCAGATGGCTTTCTGGTTTGGAAAACCTCAACTCCATTAATTTTTTTAGTGCTTTTAACGAAACTTTTTTTTTCCGCTTGCAGCGGTAAACAATTTAAAACGAAAAATGCATTATTTAAAAAAAATAATAATGATACTTACTTGGCAGCTTCACGACTTCTTCGTAAGTGACTAAATCTAATTGATCAAAGACTGCATTGTGCTTTGCCAGGTACTTATCTTTATATTGTTTCTTTTTTCGACCGAAGATTGAGCAATTAACTGCAACAAATAAGTAATATAAATTATTACAATTGTAAGAAAAAAAATCTTAAAAATACATTACATCATCTTTTCTTAGGAATATTTCTATTTCTCTACATTCAAAATGCTTTTTATTTTCGGTAAAAAAAAAAGTCGAAGAAAAGAAATAAAACAAAATAAAACATTTTGCCTGAAAGACTGACACATTCCCGTAATCCTCTTAAGAGAGGAATAAACTTCATTTTCAATCAAGGAAAAGGATCTTTTATTTATCAGTCCAAATAGAATTTTCCGAATTCTTTTCTATATTCAAAACTCGTCCGAATCCTTTCCCTTTTCGATTTGAACGGACAAAAGAAAAAAAAAGGTACTCTATATAAAAAGTGATCGAAAACCGACTTTAAAAAAAAAAAAAAGAAAAGAAAAGCGCATACTTTTAAATTTTTGATCTTTTTTTAAATCGAAAAAATCGTTCAAAAAACTACGCAACATAACCATAAAATCAAATCTACCACGAAAACTTACAGGATCACGATATCATGAGTCAGCGAGAGTTTCATTCAGCGAATGCGATAAATATTTCAAAATTTTTTTTCTACTCTTTTTTTTTTTTTTTTTTCAATCACACTAAAGCCGGGATATAAGTTCAAAATTAATCCCATTTTTTTCATAACAAAAAAAAAATCAAAAGTTCCAGCAGTATGTACGACTGGATTCGTGTTTCATTACTTCAAAAATATTTTTAAAAAAAAATTATACTTCATTATCTATTCTAAAAGCTAAACATGCCTCGCTAATCATAAAACTAAAAAAAAAAAAAATAGGAAAAAAAAAAGCTTTTGATTTTTTAATTTAGGCAGCAAACATCTGAAAGTCTGACGGACTATTTTCACCCGGAACTTTTGAAAGAAAAGAGAATATTTAAAAAGACGAGAATGGGAAGGAGGAAGGAGGAAAGGGATTATTTAGAGATAGCTTTTCCTAATTATAAATTTATTGTCAGCCAGTTGCGAGAACAAATCGTCTCCGCGTCAAATTGCTTTTCATTCCCCGGGAATTAAGTTTTACCTTTGGCCGATTAATTTCTTGTTTGTTTTCGGAGAAAATAGACGCGGGAAGAAGGCTACGTTCCCCGGTTTCAGTAATCCCCGCGTTTAAAATCTAAAATTTAAGTTTTCGGGGAACCCCCTTATTCCGTCAGCTCCGGAGAGACCGCTCCCCATTTTAAACGTCGGGACGTAATAAGTAGACTGAAATGACGTAACACACCCATCGGGAGACGAAAATATAAAATGTTTACCCCTTAACTTTCGTTTAAATAAAAAAAGATGAAATTCTTTTTTTTTTTTTTTTTTTTTTTTTTTCTCCTCTCTCTCCCTGACGTAAATAAAATATGACAACTCTGTGGAGATATCATACAAAAATAATATGAAATAGGAGGAAGATTTTGCAAATGCAAGCGAAAAAAGAAAAGCCATGCAAAAAAAAGATTTAAAGTGAGATCTGATTTTTATATTTTATTTTCTAAAATTTTGTTTTTCGGAATACCTGTAGAACCATCGCAGCCGTCCTCGTGAGACGAACAACCCCCTTCCGTGTCACCTTGGAAGAACACATAACAGAAACACATACAACACTCCACACGCAATACAAAACTTAATTATTTTATTTTTTGGTTTGTTGCAGTTATGAGGAATAAAATTAAAACATCTTGCTTAGCTCTGAGACTCGTAATTTGTTAGAAGCCAGTTATATGTATAATTGCAAAATCGATAGTTATTATAACTGGAGTACCTAAACAGCAAAGAATAAAGGTTTCCTTTTCAAAAAACAATGCAAGCATTATTTTTATTTTTCTCTTAAGAGGATTACGATTTCTTTGCACTGAAATCATAATACAGGAAAAAAAAGTGTAAGTTATTGTTCTTATTCGAGCTTTTTAATTAAGCCTCCTTAAAATTTTCATGGGGAAAATTCTTTGTTTGTTGCTTCGCATTTGGATGGTTTTAAGTCAAGCTAAATAAATTGCTACAAAAAAAAAAAAAAAAAAAAAAAAAAATGGAGAATTTACGGGGAAAAAAAATTAATTCAAAAAACTTTTCCGCAAATATTCAAACTGGGATGTAAAAAATGACTAAAAACTATAGTCAATTAATAAAGTTTTCCAGTTCCGTGGATGAGTAGTGAGTTGAATGATTGACTTTAGACTCCTTTAATAGCAAATGAAGGATGAAATCAATTAGGCAAAAGATGACTGGAAACAGTCTTTAACCGGCGGTTATAAAGCTTGTAAATTTTAATAAGTTTAAGAGATTAAAGCCCACGCACTAAGTTTGCAAAGTATGACTATGTTGGAGTTGGCCAGATGTACTGAAAGAGTATTTCGGGCCAAACGTTTGCATCTTTTCCAAAATAGTGTATTGAAATATAAGAGATTGATAAAGTAAAAAATAAATAGATTTAGCGTAACCTCGTTTTTCTTGTTTAGCCTAACAAGGGTTGGTGCTGAACAATTTTCCTCCGACGTTAACCTTGACGGTGGCTTACCACTGACAACAGCAGTCAATGCAATGTAATTGTTTTTCATATTTTCAAGTTTCTTTCTAAAATTCGAATTCGCAATAAAAACGATTGTTAGGTACCTTGTATAGGGGTCGTCTATAAATTACGTTAGCACGTTAGGGGGGAGGGTATTAAAAATGCTAACTTTTGCTAACAAGGGGAGAAGGAGGGGTTTTACATATCTAACGTTAGCATTTGCCTCATGTAATAAACGTGCAAAAATGAAAATAATTTAATTTTTTTAAACTGTGCACCCAAAAAAATGAATATGCCTCGTTCGCAATACAAGCGATGTTGCTTAGCGACAAAGCAAATAAAATAAAATTAAAGCAAATATGCTTTGCTGCAAAGCATATTTGCTAGACTTGGCGAAGTTAAGCATTGCGACAAAGCACTCACGAGTCTTGGCACAAAACATTTTTACTGCTTAGACCTAAGTTATGCAATAACGCTTTGTCGCAAAGCATTTTTGCTTAGACCCAAAGCAGCATTTTTTTGAGTGTGTAACCTAACTCACTTTAAAAAAAACTATTTTCATTTCCTTTAAGTTATATAAAAAAAAAAAAAAAAAAAAAAACCTTTTTTTCCAAAATTTAAGTTTCGAAGAATTCCAGATTTTTTATGTTTAATACAAGTTTAAAAAAAAAATTTTAAAGGAAGGGAGGGGGCGAAATGCTAACCTTTGTTAACAAGGGGGAAGAAGGTCAAAAATGGCCAAAATAATGCTAACGTAATTTGTGGACGGCCCCATAAGTAAATAAAAGATTTCAACAAATCTTTTTACATAGTTTTAAAAATTTCATAGAGCAACTAATTTTTAAAAAAGCTGTCTCCCGAGGTCACTGATAAGCCACCTTAAACCTTAAAAATATGATTTGATATTTTTTACAAATATTAAATGTTTGTAAAAAATTATAAAAATAACTAGCATTTTTCTTAAGTCTTTTTTTTTCCTGAAATATGTCGGTTTATGCTAAACGGATAGGAATGCATTTATGATTTTCCCAGATCGTTGACTTGTTTTCCAAACTAAATTAAATTTTTTCCTACTGTAAATGAGTTCTTAATTCCCGGATATTACTAGGAATTAAAAATATAATTTCTAGGGATGCGCGATGAGACTTTCGAGAAGTGTCCGAGAAATTGGCTTAAATTTTGTTTCCCGACAAGTTTGCACCAAAGAGTCCAAAATTCAAATTTCTCGTATTATTTCTCGTTCGAGAAATTCCACGAGAAATTTCATGAGAACGGGATTTTTCGTTTATTGTTTTAAAACCTTGCAGCTTGACCAGTCAAAAACCAAATTTTTGCCATTTCTCGAAAAATGTCTCATCTCATTCTCTCACGAGATTCTCGTTGCCTCGTGCATCCCTAATAATTTCCGGATTCGGGAAATTTATCTCGAATCAAGGGGAATCAAAACGATAAACAAAACGGGAATACCCATTTCAGGGAAAGAAAAAAGTTTGAAAATTTTGAATCTCTAGGTGACGTAGGATTTTCATAGTCTAGTATTTTCTACCAAATTTCCGAGCCTTTTAAGAAAATAGCAAAAATAGTTATGGAAGCCGCCAAAGCCTCAAGTTCTGCTTTAAGAGTGAAAGTTCAGCGTTGGTTGGTACCTGGTTTGAGATGCCAAATTTCCGAAAGCTCAGACTAATTTTTTTAATTTAATAAACAGCAGAATTTTTTTGAAACACAATAAACATGACTACAACAAACCAAAAAGGCTCTGAATACTTGAGAATTAAAAAAAATATATATAACTACTTTGTAATTTTTTTTTCTTTAAATGATAACGCCGAACATAATTATTTCATCTGTGGGTTTTTGTACTGTTTGAACAAGATCGAGCTAATACAAGTTTGTTAAATCAACGAAACGCATATTAACAAAAAAGCTAACTGTTAAAACTATTTTAACCGGTAAATCAGCGAAGCTAAAGCTGCTTCCCTTATTATGTTAATGATTTAGTGGTATAAAAGCATGTGCGTTAAAAACAAGGAAAACAAGAGAAGAAAAAAAATATCACACATCGAATAAAAGCAGCGTTAGCTTAATTTTTTTCTTTTTTTGCAAATAACTCTTATTCTAAACGTTATTTTGAATGTAATTTGAGTTAAAATAAAATTAACACCACCACAGTTTCAAAAGAAAAAAAAAAGACAGGAAAACGTTAAAGGCTACTGCTGGAACTTTTGTTCTCTTTTTATGGAAAAACAAAAGTCCTCATATTTAACTAACCTTGTTCCTGCTTGCTCTTTTCTATCGCAACGCAAGCCGTCCTCCATTCTTGCAATTCAGGAGAAGGAATCAAGCCAGCTGATCCCCCTGCATTATCTCTTCTAGCTTGCCACCAACTGTGATCAGCCTTGTCAATTATCTGAAAAAAGTTGGCGAAAATATATAGGTTATTTAATTGCGAAACAAACGAGGGTAATTAACAAAACTCTAGTCGGAGGGAGGGAGGGAGGGAGGGAGGGAAACAAGTTCGGCGACGTCGTAGATTGGGGAGGAAGGAAAAACGCTTCCTTCCCCAGTTTCGACTCCATTTCATTTTCTTTCAATTCCTAACACCGCCGGTAATTTTATTTTCACACTTTCAAAGAAGAAGAAACTGTCACGATGAAACAAAAAGTTGATTTCCTGCAAGTTTTTCAAACGTGACGCCACGTATTTTTGATTCCCGATTTCGACGTCTTTAAAATTTATTTTGATTTTTGTATTTATGTGCAAAATGCTGGCATATACTTACTTGTAAAATATCCCCTGTCTTAAAGGCCAACCCCGCCTGAGTGCACGGTATGAGGTCATCTTCTAGCGGGTCATAGGAAAATTGAGCACGTACAAATATCTGAAACACAGTAAACAAATAAAAATTAATTGACGGACGTGAAATGATTCAATCGATAGAAATGTATGTGTTTTGACCATATAAGGAAAATCATTCATTAAGTTGTGGGGATTAAAAAATCATGCTTCAGCGTCTTGGTGGCATTTTTTTTTTTGAGGCGAAGGGGGGGCAGGGAATTTAACTTCATTACGTTGGAAATGATGATTCCATTCAAGGTACAAAGACCTAAATGTAATCGAGTTACAGTATAGGTCTGTGTAAGATGGTGCACTACAAAAAAAGTGACCAGGTCAAAAATTGTCAAATATGGACCCTTTGATGATCAAATATGACTAAATAAAATTAGGAATAATTAAAAATGACCAAAAATAATTCATGCAAAATTTTTTTTTTTCCGTTTGACCAAAAATGATCAAGAATAATCATCCGTGATCATTTTTGGTTATTTTTAATCAAACGGAATTTTTTTTTTCCGTGGTCATTTCGTTATTTTTCGATTTTTTGATTTGCTTGTTATTTTTAATTTTTCCTAGTTTTATTTGGTCATATATGAACATTAAGGGGTCCATATTTGACAACTTTGAACCTGGTCACGTTTTTTGTAGGGTGAGACACATTAAAGACATTTTTTCGGCTACTAAAACTGGTGACAGACAAATTTAATGGTCAAACATATATGGATGTTTCTACAATTAGACTATCGTCCATTTATTTTGTACAGTTTTCAAACTCCTAGCAGGATTATTTGACCCGTGAGACACGATACACCTGTTGCATATAGTACCCATGGGTCATGTAATCATACGTGTGATACGATCACATGTCTAATACGATCACACCATCTACGTGATCTTATACGAGTGTGAAGGTCGTATGAGTAGCAGCACTAAAAAGAATCCGCCGTTGCAGATGGCATTACGACAGAACGATAGGATTTTATCTCAAAACCAAATTCTGCAGGGAATGGACAATAAAGCAGCTGACACCCTCGGATTTTCAATGAATAATCCATTTGCAGACAATCAAGAGTTAAACTTGAAATCTTAAAATATGTTTCACTAGGTAAAATTCGAATTTTTCCACTGGTTTTACGCCGGAACGAATTGGGACTTAAAAATACGAAAGAACAACATTTATTCGAGTTTTTGAAACATATTACAGCCTTTCATCTTAGGTACTGTGAGCACCGAAGAATCCTTGCATGAGGCAAGGATTTTTTATTCAGAAACTAAAAACGATTTTACAATTATTACTTTTCCAAGATGAAAGTTTCTTAAGGCAATGGAGACGAGCATATCGGCTTCAAAATGTCATCGCGGTCCTGACAGTGTATATTAGAAATTTTCAATCGCGTCTTCGAAAGCACTATAAGAAGACTAACTTGCGCAGATTCACGAATGCATGATAAGGCAGACATCCATAAAAACATTTGAAAATGTCACAAAATTAAAAAAAAAAAAAAAAAAAAAAAACATGAAGTTTGTCCCCTTATCCTCTTTAGGATACGCGTTAGAACAAAATGAAGTTTGACTACTTCTGACTTAAGAGCCTTCATTAGAAGAATGAAAAGGAAAAAACAGGCACGAAAATTTGAAGGAAGATCATGCGCAGTTTTTTATTTTTAAATTGCAAAAAACAGTGGAAAAAAGACCGCTTTCAGAAAATCCTAACAAACAGAAGAAAAAAAAATCGATGCGAATGATCTTAACCTGACAAATTTTTGCTGTCATCTTTTTTTTTTTTTTTTTTTTTTTTTTTTTTTTTTTACTTTTCCAATTTAGTGCCTCCACTTCTGTAAATCATATTCAAACGTCTGTAACCATTAAATTGCTTTCAGTTTTGATCTTGGTAGACAATATAAAAGGTTATGAATTCGCCTGGATCGACAAGATGCCTTAAAAACGAAAGAAAAATCATTTGGTTACTGACTTTCACCCTGTTACCTGTTTTTTAAAAAGGAAATTAGGAAAGGTACATTCATAATATCTTGTAAAATACACCATGCTTCACAATATTTTTTCCACCATAGATCTCACGGACACAAAAAAACAACATTCCAAATTTTCCAGGGGACTCAAAAAGTTCATTCCAAATTTTTGGTCAGAAACACTACAAATTTAGTTAAAGTACAAACTTATTACGTGTTACGGTAAGTGTTCCAAAACGAAACTTTTTTTTTTGCTCAAAAAAATGACTTATTTCGAGAAAAAAAAATCAAAATTCACATGCTAAAAACTATCCGCTTCGAAATGCATATTTAAATCAAACTGTATACTGTATTTAGTGCTTCCATGACATTTCTTTTCAAATTTTTTTCCATCGGTAACACAACAGCAACAACAGAAAAATAAGTATACAAAACGTCGTAAACTTTAATACGTTCTTTCTTTAACCAAGCATTAAAGCGAGAGAATAGCTCCAATTTAAAAAATAAATAAAAAAAAGATTTTCAAGTTTTCTTTTTCGCCTTTTATATTCATATATTCAACGCAACTGAAAACTTTATGCTTTGACTTCCATGAATATCCGATTAGGTTTATACTGTATATATACCGTTACTTTTCTACCTTTAAAAAAAAAAAAAAAAATCCGGCTGAAGTTGATTATGATTTACAACTTTTTTTCGAGTAGCACATAACAAAAGTGTCCACACGAGTGTCATAACATACAAAAATTGGTTATAACCACGGTCCCTCTACATTAATGTAAATGGGCTAATCGGGTTACTCAGAGTCTGGAAAACTGTTGCCACACGTATGTATTAATGGATGACAAGGTCTCTACGTGGCATAGATTTTTTTTTTCAAATTTTTTTCGTCGAATAAATTTCAAAAAAAGGAAGTGGGTGGGGAAGGGTCTTCCGAACCGGAAATAAATATAAGTTTTCCTTATCTGACCGATCCGGATGCTCTAAGCATATAAAATCCTACTTTAATTCGATTGGGAGTTTTCTTTCGAGTGAAGTACGACTATTGGAAGATCTTAAATTGCAAAAAAAAAAGGAGCGATTTTTTTATCTTATTTTCCTTTTTCGATATTCAAAATCTGCTTGACACATTTTATACTAATAAAATAAATCTAACAAAAATAAAATTCTTTAGGAAGTCGATGAAATATGCAAGACGGAAAGCAAGGCAAAAAGCCTAAAATTTTTATATTCTCCCCTCCTTTTCTGGAGCTTAATTAAAAGAGAAGATTCTCCCTTTTTTTTTTTTTTAGAGAATCAGCCAAAGAAAATGATACAACCTCATTTGCTGAAAAAGATGGCGAAAATAAACTTAATCAACGGTAAAGACTGAATCATTTGGAATAGAAAATTAATGAAGCAGAATGGCAGAGACCGAGCTTTTGCGAATGTTATGAGACAATACAAATGACTTAGTAATTTCACCGCGAGCTCGAGGATTTTCTTTCAAAAGAAAACCCATCCTCTTTATCCTTGGCGAACTTTTTAAAGAAATTTAAATTCTCTGTAACTTGATTCATATTTTCTTCGTGACATCTGTCGTTTATGACGCCGCATAAAGCTCGACAATTACTAATGCCTCCTGCTCGAGCGGTGAAATAATGGCATGCATTTACCTTTTTGCCGGGGAGGAAAAATATATGCACGAAAAATACTTTTAGGTTAATCAGAATGTGTAGTCACTAGAATGAGCAAATCGATTTCTTTCACCTGAGACAATTTATTATCGGTACTAGGGCTTCCAGAAAATGTTTGAATAATATATTAAATTTTAAATTAATTTCAAACTTCGAAAAGGTGGGAGAGTTCACAAGCCGGGCAAAGGTGATATTAAATTTACTTTTAAAGAGTTATTTAACAGTGAACATAAAAAAAGCAGGGAATGTAACATTGATCACGGGCTAATAAAGTTCCCCCGAGTTTCAAAGAAAGCAAAACGAAACATCCTGCATTTGATTAGAATAAAAAAAATGAAAGAATCTAATGGAATGAATGAAGGGAACAAAAAAGACAGCGAGTAAAATATGAATCAGCATCGGAAAATTCATTTATAATGATTATGACGTTAGGCCTCTGTTTGTTTTAGTTTATTATTCCATTTTATTTTATTTTTGCTTACGGTTCTTTCCGAGAAAATTCTGTCAGGATATTATTCATTCGAATAAATAATTTATAAAATATACAAATATTTTTTCATTACAGAAACTGGAGTAGTGAGACCGGAGGAACAAAGTGGAAGTTAATGTAATGTCGGATAGAGGGAGAAAAAAAAAAAAAAATGAAAAAGAAAGTGTTTACGCAATTCGAGAAAAAAAAAACAAAGCAGCATATCTGGAGCCTCTCAGAACATCGAATTTCCTAATATGAACCTCGAGTTAGAATCGAGGTTTTTAAAAATTCGCAATTGTAATAATATTAAAAATTAAGGGAAAAAAAACTGAAAATGGGGATTTCAAAATTCAATATCTAGAAGAAAAAAAAATTATTATTCAAAACCTTGATTCTGGATCTGGAGTTGAGAAAATTCTATGTTTCGACCAGCATATCCATTGAAAGTGTTTTCAAAAAGGTATGTTCTCGCTTCCGGCAAAATAAATAAGGAAAGCTTTACAATTTATTCGCAATCGGAAAAATGTGCCGCTAGAGGCATTTTCAAACGACCGTAATAGGTATCACGGAGCATTTTAATTTTTAAGCCATGAAAACGCTTTATTACAAAAACAACCTGTAAATAATTTCCATAGCGTTACAAATTAACTTAAAGCTTGACCTCTAAAAACTAATTTGTGTTCTTTACCCTTACTCAAAACGTAAGCTCAAATAAGCTTAATTGGTAACAACTTGAGTTCAACGAGAAAACTTGGGACCCTTTCCCCACCTCAATTCCCTCATTATCTGAAAATGAAAGCTTAATAATTAAAACAATCCATAACATTACATTTAATCAAATAATACTATTTTTCAACTTAGTTACGAGGAAAAAAGAAGCAACAAAACGACCTCGCCGCGAAAACGGCTGAAAAAAAATTGCGAGGTTATTCCTCAAAAGTACATGCTTACATGCTTAGAGCTTTTTTTTGAAATATTCGACGCAGCCGCATTGAACGGTTTCATGCGACCGCGCCTGCAAATCATTGTTATTTTTATTTAATTTTTTTTTTAAGTTTATTAATTATTTAACAATAATTTTAATTTAAAAAATAATATGAAAATATAAGGTCAAATAAAAATGTAAAGAAAACAACGAAAGCAAAAAATACTGGGTAATATATAAACTAAAGTTATAAAAAATTAAGTCTACTTTATATGTTGAGACATCACACCAGATGAAAAGTGATCGGTCGAGGTACTTACTAGCACTGGTAGAGGTTTTATCCTGAACAACTGACCAGTGGGCCAATAACAAATACAATTACATTCCGAATTAATATCAGACAGCCAATATGTCAGAACAAAATTTGGCTTGTGTGTTTAAAAAAAAAAAAAATCTAAATTTTTAATTTGCGAATATTTCGACCTTCGACCAAATTAAATAAAAGGTCTATTTCCCCTAGCGGATTTATTCATGATCTTGCCGAGTTTACGAAAACCCGCATAGCTTTAAGTTCCGTGTAATTCCTAAAAGCCTTTTATCAAAAACAAAATTTCCCGAAAGTTGGAGCCTTGTTTTTGACATAGATCCCGATCAAAAAGGAAAGAGTTAGTACAAATGACTTAGTGACAGGTTAAATGTACAATTGAAAAACGTTAACGAACCGGAGTTCGCATTATCAACTAATCTAAAATATTCGCAAAAAAAAAAAAAAAAAAAAAAAAAAAAATGGATTTGAAATTTAACACCAAGCTGTACCCCTAATTTTTTTTTAAATTTCTCTTTCTCTTTCAATCGAGTTAGGAAAAGGGGGGTCATAGCTTTTTTAAAAAAATAATAAATATATGTAAATCGAATTTTTTGCAAGCAATCTCAAGGTAATTTTACATAATTATAATTGGCATTCGAACAGCAATTATTAAAAAATAAGCAAGCTAATTAGGAAATGATTAACACGACGGAAAAAAAATGTTTCCTTTTTTAATTTTACTTGACGTCCCAAATCAAGTTTCTAAGAAAAAAGAGATTTTCATTTTCATTTTTGAAATTCCTCCCTTCTCCTCACTGTCGAAATCTCAAAAGTTAAACATAAAACATGGATATTATACTACTTCAATGAGGTCAACTAATCTGAGCCGATCTGAGAAGGAAAAAAAAAAAAAAAAAAAAAAAAAAAAAAGATTCAGTGAAATTTTGGGCGTCGGAAGTGAACTAACGTATTTCCATCGTAAATAGGATTGGAGTTGGTCTGTTTCGACGTTTCGTGGAAGTGTCACGTGACCTCAAGTTTTACGGGAACATAAGCGTGTAAACTTGCAGACGCATGATCACGTGATTTTCATAAACACTCGAAACAGACTATCTCCAATCATATTTACGATGGAGATACGTTAGTTCAACTCTGATGCACGGAATTAAATTTAATGAAATAAAACAAAACTTTTATATAAAATAAAGATTTCCTCATCCTCTAACCCCCTATTTAATGATTTAATGAGTAATTACAGCAAAAAAAGAAAAAAATATTTTTTAATTAATGCGACCATGCTCAAAAAATATGTAAAAGTCTTACTAAAATACTTCTTAAAGTTGCTTTATTAAAATAAATCGAAAGGAAAAAGGAATAAGCTTGAAAAAAAAAAGGCAAAAGCAAACAGCAAAACGACTAAATCCGTCAAGCGAGGAAAAGAAAAAAATTAAAGTAAATTTTCCTCTTATGACAGACATATATATCACACAACAAAAAAACAACACAAAAATTACACAAACAAAAAATCAATTCTTATCTGGTGTGATGCGCTACAAAACAAAACAATCTATGTAGCACCCTAATTCTACGATAAGGGAACTACTAAATAATTTCTTAATTTTCTTTGAAATTGCAAAAATCCAAATACTATGACCCCCATTTTCCACTAACTATATCAAAAACAAGAAAAAGAAAAAAATCAAAAATATTAATAATATAATATAAAGAAATTAAAAGAATGTTATATCGAGTTAAATCGAGATAGAAACATTTTGCTTGGCATCGCGAGACATTTTATTTATTGAAAGGAACATTTACATTAGCCTTTTTAAATATTTCAAACGAATATAATTACTGATGTTATGGATTGCATTAATTTTTTAAAAGTGCTTTTTACAGAGAATGAAATGTTGGCGCCTACAATAGAAAACAAATGATGTAAATCTGAAAATGTGAACAACGCGAATCAAATTTTTGTTTAGTAGCGAATAGCAAGTATTTTTAAAATTATTATTGTTGCTGTTGGGCACCAAGTAAAGCATTCGAGTGTTTCTCGAGAAGTATCTGTTGATTCAAATGCTAATTAGTGATTTCCACTGTTTCGATCATGAATATTTATACTAATTAATCCTTGCTGGTGCATTAATAAAAATAATAAAAATAAAATAAAAATACAATGAAAACGAAAATGTACTTTGGCTACGGTTTGTGTTGATAATGAGAAAAAAAAACAGAAGGTTAAGAAAAAAAAAAAAGAAATAAAGACCTAAATAAAAAAATGTTTAGACTTACATTGCAGTTCTTTGGAATCTGAAAAAGAAAAAATGTAGGACATAAAATTTTGCATTATTTTTGCAATGCTAAAAAAATACTAATAAGTTCTACTAAATTATTAAGATTTTTCGCTGGCTCTTGAGCCAGTTAGTTAATTCGATACATAAATACATCATTCAATTATAATCAAGACAAATGCGGTGAGCTGAAAATCATGTAAACCAAATATCAAAGACATATTCATACAAACATAGAATCGGCTCTATTTGCTCTTAAGTAACATCAAAATTTACACATTACCAAACCAAGAGTTTCCATGTGCGTAACTCGAACTTAGAAACTGTGAAGAAGAGACCGGAAAACGCGAGTAGCATGCATTTCGAAAAATCATTGTTTTTTTTTCCACCCCTCCCAATCAGTCGCCGATACTTTCCATTCATCCTTTTTTAATCTCTTACACTTAATCATTAATCCCACTCGGGTGCAATCCATAAACCGGCAAATGTAAATGAACCTTTTACTCGCTCTGGTGCACACGCTATTTTGGGTGGCTAATGTTATGAAATCGTGAATAATGGTAAAACCGAAAAACCGACTTCGAAAAAAAAAAAAAAAAAATTAATACTACGGTTTAAAAAGGAATAAAAAAAATGAAAACGATTGAATTTTTAGAGAGAGGAAACCAAAAATAAAAGCGAATAAACGAATAAATAAAACAAGAGGTGCAAAACAATTTTTTAAGTATTCAGTTTTATCGATAATTTTTTTTCTTTAAATGGTCTTTTATTTTATTTTAATAAGGAAAAAAAAAAAATAAGAAAAATGAAATAGGGATTCAGTTCAAATCTTATCATATACAAAGTTAAGAGTTCCTTTTAAAGCAGAGAATGAAACCGGAAGGAAAGCGATATCGTGCACGTAATAAACACACATCGCGATGAAAAACGAGATTCGCTCTTAAATTTGTCGATTAGTCACTGCTTCGAAATTTTGAAAACCGATGAATTTTCCAAAAGTTTTCTTAACTTTTTGAACTGAATCCGTTTTGATTACGTAATCTGAAATTCCATGCGTTTAATTACTTCCAGGGATTGAAGAAACAAAATATAAGTTCTGATTTTAAATTCAATAAGAGAATGATTTTTCAATCGCCGGATGAAATTCCAAATTGCGGGCAAGAAAATAAAATCAATAAGTATAAAATATGAAAAACGTGCAGATTTTTTTTTTCCAATTTTTTTTTGCAATAAATCCGCACTTTAAAAAAATATATAGGTAAAATATAATATATGTATAGTTAGTATTAAAAAAACGAAAAATTTAAAAGAATTGATCTTACTTGTACCTCACAAGGCGGTGGAGCGCTGCGATAGGAAGGGACAATCTTGAACGTGACAGAACCTCTCGCTTCCCGCTGAAACAAACAATGTCGAATCATTTATTACTGAAACACAAAACCTTCAAATTAACGGGAGGCTATTTCCGTTTCTCATTTTTCGGGGGACTCCACGAAATCCCAGATAAAAGATTACGTGACAAATTCAAAACACTGGGAAAATTTTCCTCCGGGATTTTGAAAAACGCATCGAGGCTCTACGTTTTTAAACGTAGGACGGAGAGTTTCCAAGAAAACGGCTCACGAATTTTCCCCCTCTTTTTCCCCCAGGGTTGAACCCCGAAAACGTTAGAAATGAGTCCTAAGTGGACGATTTCGGTACGACTTCATTTTCGTTCGACCTCTTAAATTATTCTCATTTTCCAAAGGAAAGCAACCCCTTCTTTCCTAGATTTTTACAGTAATTGCCAAAACCGTTCAGGGGTGTAACGAAATTTTTGAAACTAGAAAAAACTGAGGTTGTAGGAAAAGGAGGCAAAAAAAAAAAAAAAAAAAAAAAAAAAAAAAAAAAAAAAAAAAAAAAAAACTTACAAAATAATTTTTTATGAATTGCTAACCTCTCTTCCTTTTGTACAGATATTTTATAACTGACAAGAGACACATTTTGTACTGATTATATTTTTTAAATAAAGCTAGCATGTATAAATAGTAAATGTTATTTTTCTGTCATGCTAGGTTTAATTAACGAATAAAAAAGAATAAAAATTTTGGCTGTTTGAATTGGCGCCGAAACGACAGTGACGTCACAGTTCACTATTTAGGTATGCTCCTAGGTGAGTTATCGGAGGCATGCCCATCGGAGCAAGAAGAGTTGTCGTACGAACAATTCCGTGATAATTTTTGACGACGAGCAGGTGCACTCGTGGTTTCGGGTTTTAAATAACCGCTATAAAAGTGAACGATGACGTCATACCAATAAGAAACGTTTTGGAGTGGGGTCACGTGACAAATAGTTTTTACGACTTTATAATTTTTTTTTTTTCTTAATTTCTAAGAAAATTCCTTCAGTATAAATTGCCATTTGATGGCCAGAAAACTTTGATTTTTCATTATTCACCATAATTAGCAATCATGTCTCTTGTCTGTTTCTAAGGACTTACATTTTTAAGTAAAAAAATTGTTGAGTCGTCCACCCAGGGTTTCATTTAAAAATAAAAATTCAGCAAAGTAAAAGAGACATAGTACGACAAGTACTAAGATGCGCAGTAACATTGGACTTCTCACTGGCTAAACTTCAATGTAAATCTATTGTTCAAGTTCAAGTCACCCTTAATGCAAAAAGGGTATATTCCTTAAGAACAGAAAGCATTACTTTTTCAATTCCAGTTAGCCTGTGACATGGTCAGGTGGTATACCCTGCACAGTTAAAAAAAATATGTAAAAACTTAACATAATCACTTGTTAATATCGGTCCACATAAAAAAGTCAACAAACACGACTGTGTTAATAATAAAAACATTGAGCGGCCATAAGATCGTCTTTTATTTTTCGTCGTTTGTTTTAGTCAACACAGCAAATTTGTTCTTTTTTAACATAGAAAACGTAACATGCTAAATATGTAGACCCTTTTCTACATAATTACATATTTTTTTTTACTGTGTGCATAAGCATAAAAATATTGTTCATTTTTTCGATAAAAATTCTGGATCTGGATATTTGAAAGAGCACCCTACTGCAAGTCACTTTTTACGCAGCAGATTTACGCTTAATTGAGATAAAGTATTCAGAAGAGGGAGGCTTATTATTTTTAAATGTTAAAAAAAAAATAAAATAAAATTGAAAGTTAAAAAAAAAAAAAATCTTATGAGGAACGAGAAGCAAAGCCAGACCAAGAAGGGGGCTTCCTTTACCTCTGGTGACACCCCTTGAAACAGTCCAACTATGTTTTTTTTTCTCCTTTGTTTCAAACAACCGCATTCTTTTAAGAAAACGAAATGCCTTATCACTTATTCAGCGGTAAAGCTCGTCCCGTCCATTATTAGAGCTTTCAAAAGATTATCGAAAATTCGTTTTACTTCTTCCAGTTAACGAATCCAATATTTACGTTTTTTTTTTTTTCTCGAGAGGATTTCCGGCCCTCCCCTCCCCCCTTTCCCCGAAAAAACAAAACGAATACATAAAGTTAAATCGATCGAATTTCAGGCGTCCCAGTATTTTATTTTGATCGGAAAAAAGCTTTAGGGAATAAATCCGCTTCGATCGGGACTCTGGAAAGAAAATCGTGGAAAACATAGAATTGCATCCAACGGTTTACTAAAAGTAAAATTTTTCGTAAACAACCCTCTATGTCTCATTACAAAAACAATATTGCGTGGGCTAAATCAAGTAGAGATCCCTGTTAATTAACTGGGCATGAGCTTTAATACTTCAGCATTAAAAAGGACTTAAAAATCAAAGCTTACCAAATACAGTAAATAAAAAGGGATTTTTTTTTTTTTTTTACAGCTTCATAAAACCGAATTTAAACTGAAATAATTTTATTTTCCGAAAAACAAAACAAAAAATAAATAAATAAATATTCCTGAAGCTTTACTTTTAATATTTTTAGATATATGCAGTACACAATTTATATTTTTTTTTTGCTCGCCCGAAGTAAACCGGAGATGGAAACAGCACAAGAACTAATAACAGCGAAAACGTCATATTCGCTATTTCCCTTGAGTTGTTTAGTAATGGTCGAATCGTGACTTTTTAAACGTATTCCCTTATCTCATGTGATACATATATATACCTATTCCCTAGTTATAATAAAAATAAATAAGCTCAGCTTGTCTTTAATTTAATTTTTTTTTTTTTTTTTTTTTTTTTTTTTTTTTTTTTTTTTTTTTACCCGAAAATGCCTACAGGAAAGTTTATCATAGTTTCCTATACCTCAAATGCTATGCAAATTGAGGGATAAAGATATTTACCTGACCCGAGGTATGATCATCAGATTATGAGCTAAGCTATTTGATGTAAAGTTTATAGACAAGTTGATATTTGAAATCCTAAGCCGGCAAATATCAAAGGAACTTAGTTCTCCATCCAATAAGCAAGAGGAGGGAAATCCTCATTTACCCAAGCCAGATACATATTCGGATAAATAAGGTTTTAATTTTCCTCCATATACATTTTTTTTTTACTCGAGTGTTAAGAGAACGCTTTTGAGGTTTCCCCGGCCAACAACTTCAATAGACTTCCTTAACATTTTTTTTTTCTTTTTGACTTTCCAAACCACCTCTCTAGCGAATAAATTTTCCAATGATCGATTTTATGCTATCAATTATTAATTCTTTCCCTGAAGGGAGGAAAAAAAACCGTTCGCTTTTTGTAAACTTTTACTTTATAAAAAAATGCACTTTGTTAAGAAAAGGTGCTCGATCGATTCAACTTTTTCCATTTAAAAAAAAAAAAAAAAAAAAAAAAAGTTTTCAAAAATTTGTACCTTAAGCGAAAGCCATTTAATTCCAGAATCACCGAAGGAAAACCGTGTAAGTTTAAACCAAAATCTCCAAATCCCTAAAAAAAACTTTTTATATTATGCAAAAAAAGGGTACTTTAACGAAAAGTATATTATTACGGATAAAAGCCAGAAATTCGACCGAGGGGAGAAAAAAAAATCCGACATGATAGAGGGACGAAAAAATCTTAAGTTTCCTACGGAGGGAAAGACTTTACACTTTGCATTTGAATTAATTCATACTTACAAGAATTTTTTGTAAGGCATTAACAGATTGGTTAGCAACAGGTATCCCGTTTATCTCCCTGATCTCGTCCCCGACATGAAGTGTTGCTTGTCTGTGTATCATCCCACCATGCATAATCCTTGCCACGATGCATTTCCCTTCCTCGTTCATTTTCAACGTGATCCCCTGAAAAAAAAGAAAATTAGCATTCACCACGTGATTACTGTGTAATAATGAGACTATTTTTTAGTGTGTACATAGAGAACGGGAATTTCGGAAAATTAAATTTGTCTCCCGCGGATCGATCGGAAGTCCTATTATTCGGCGGTTGATCTGTTTCACTGTTTTATCTGTTCAACAATCCGATTGTTAGATAATTAGTCTCTTTTCAAAGTTTAAATGTTCGGAGCGAATGAACATCTACTATTTCATCACGATTCAAAGAGGAAATCTCGAACAGACGAATTGTTCTTCTCGATAATGTTAGGTAATGAATGTTAAATAAGTAGACGGATTTCCGAGAAAACTAGAACCCTTAAGAAAGTCTGTTAAATGAACTGGCAGTGGAACAAGTAAGTTTTTTAATTAACATATAGTGCAGCCAGTAATCCAACAGACGTACTGTCAAACCGGAAAAGTCAAATCAGGCGGTAAAAATGCTAAAAATATGTCGTCGAATACGTGTATAAGAAACAAAAGGCTGGCATTTTTCAGGTCCGTATTTTATTATGAAAGTTGTCAGTATTTAATTTCAAATTGGCCGGTATTTTATTAAATAATTGGTCAGGAAATAAATATGATTTGGCTAGTTTTAAATTCTTGTTTGCTCATAACATTTTTTTTATATTATGTATAAAATGTTTTTTTTCAACAAAGGATACTTGGTTGGCTGTAAAAAAAAGGGGTGAAAAGCTTAAAAAGTTACTATGTATAAATAACTAAAATTTTATGTTAAAAGTAATATAATTTGCCTGTAGCCTCAAACAAACCCTAAAAACAAAAGAATGTCTTATGGACAATAACATTCTATTTTTTTAACATGAAAAATGTGTAGCTCTTTTTTAGCAAGTTAACATAAAATTTTTTACCGTGTTTTATATTATACTTTTATAATAATGTATACTAATGTATAAAAGTATTAATCTGACCCTTTAAAAAAAATTTTTAAGTCGTCACTTTAGAATTTTCTAATGGCCTTTGCAAGAAGCAATTAGCAGCAAACTTGTCCCCAACACACTGAAAATTCAGATCAATTTTCGTAGAATGCGATCACTTGTAAACTGACCAAAAATTTCATTAATTTAAATTTCATTACTGACCAAAAAATAAATGTTACTGAATACTGACCTTGAAATACTGACCAATTAATAAAAACACTGTCCAAAGTAATTAAAGTACTGGCCAAAAAAATTTAAGATGAAATAAAAGGTCGCCGATGTAAAACACTGAAATTTTTTAAGGTACTGCAGGAGAGCAATTTTAATGTTCATCTTAATGCAAGTCCGAACCTGAACCTCTTTTTTTTGACATATCAATATTCTATTCCTTATAATAGAATATTGGTAGAACTAATAGTCCTTCTTTCAAGGACTATTAACTACGAGAACAAGTTCTGTGTGTTTCATTTCGATCGCATGCTAAGTTAATAAAAAATTCCGTAAAATACTGTATTCAATTAATGACTTCAGATCCAAAGGTTCTATCGTTACCACTTTTGAGGGTAAAAATTGGCTCAGGCAATTTGCATAGGCGGAATATTTTTTTCGGTTGTTATGCACTCATTTGGTATGGAGGTAAACTCTAAAAGAGTAGATAGATAAATAAATAAATGAGTAGATAAATAAATAAAAAGAGTAGATAAATAAATAAATGTTGAGTACAGATCCTAAAAATCCATAGATTATGTGCAGTCGATAAAAATCCTTAATATTTTTCAAATATTCCAAAACTTCGAAAATTTCAACTCAGAGTAGAATCATTTAGAAAGTTTTCATTTGTTTTTAAATATGGAGTTGTATTAGGGAAGCAATACGTGTTGAATTTTTTTAAAATTTCATCTCAGCCTTTGGTACTAAGATATTAATCAACACTATATTCCCATTGTCCGTCATTGACAGGAATAAGTATCAAACAAATGAGCAACAGCCAAACAAAATTTTGGCTTTTTCTAATATTTTTAAACGTTTATTTTCTTAGGATTTTTTCCCCCGTTTTTTTTTACAATCCTTAACATTAAAAATTCAATTGCTCCTGAAAACGCTTATGCACGATACAGGATATTGGTACTGGTGGGAAACAACTGAGGGTGGAAATTCAGGAACGGCTAAATTGAAAGTACTCTATGAGTAATTTGACTTATACATTTCGAAAATCAGGGACCGTTGCGGGAAAATGCAGATACGTTCAAAAATGAGAAATCGGTTTTTAACAGCATTTTTCTCATTTCTAGACGTACCAGAATTTTCCCGCAATCACACCAAATTTCTAAGATCATTTTTGAAATCAGCGGGACGAATTACGTAGGGGACTCTTATCATCTTACACATTCCTGAGATTTACCCAAGCAATACCAATAACCCTACCTTGTAAATAAACCTCTTTCATTTCTTGTTCTTGAAAATCCCCGGAAATCAAGAATTTACTCAAGAAATGATGAAAAAAAAAAAAAACAAAAAAAAAAAAAAAAACATTCTCTATCATCAAGAATTAAAGTCTTAAAATTCGGGAATCTCGTGCACAGTAGACTTTATTGTCAAAATAACTTTACTGTAAAATAAAACCGAATAAGGTAAAAAAATCGGCTTAGGGGGGAAAAAAATAGAATGGATCAGATTTCAAAATTGCATAAAAGTAAATTAGCATTTCATATCAAAAGGTTTGAAAAGGGAAAAATTTATTTAAAAACCTGTCAGTATAAGTCAGCGGAGAAAAAAAATATATAAACTTTATCAAATAAGTGGATAAAAGTCAACCCACTTCTTTTTCTTTCACTGCCGTTTAAGGTATTAAATTAATCCTCAATATTATTAAAAAATGAACAGGTATTATTGTATTTCGTTCAAAGTCGTTTAGATAGTTTATTACCTTCCAGAAAACTTTTTATTATAAAGTTTCGAATTCGATTGTTCGTGCATCGCCATCTTTTTTCCGGGTAAGTTAAAGCTTTACCGAAGAAAATAAAAAAAAATTGCTTAAGAAGAAAAATAAAAAAGAGACAACCCTGTCCAATTTAGCGATTCGAGAAGATTTTTGAAATTTAATATTGAACCCTATTTACTTCATAAATTTCCCGAAAATTCTTTTACATCAAGATTTGAATGTATGCCAAGAAAATCGGATTTTCAGCTTTTTCGAAAAAAAAAGAAAAAAAGAAAATAAATAAAGAAAGAAAGAAAACGTGCATTATTCATTTATTAGAAAACTCTCAGGAGAAAACAAGAACGGTAAGCTATATCCGTGACAGATTTGAATAACAAAAAACAAATTAATGTTGCTATCAATGATACGCACGAGTAACTAGCTAAAAGTTCTTGTGATTTAAGTAATATATTCAGATTTCGAAAACGGAATTCAAAAACAAAATCAAACTATTTTTTTTTTTTTTTTTTCGAGAAGATCGTTTAATAATTTTTGGACACTTAAATATTGCGTCATCTAATTTTTTTTGAAGATTTTCACCCCGTTTCCACTTGAGTAGCCATTAGTTCTCGTTTGAAAAGCCTTATTTTTCAAAAATTCCTAATTCTCATTTTAGTACTTTTAAGAATTTCCCTACAGAAAAATTTCGCTGAATATTTATAGCATTTTTATTTTCCCATTAATTTTTCCTAGTGACTGGAAAAGTTCGAAAATTTTCGAAAGCTGATCTCCTAATCAACTTACCATCGGTTCATCCGTGTTCTTCTGGAATTGAACTAACCGTACTCTAGTGACATTTTCCATCTCGACATCTCCGTTGGGACCCTCGATATCGTCTCCTCCGTTGAGATAGGGCATGACTGGTGGGGGAGTAACTCGGACCGCATCTTCACCATACACTTCGTGAGCGACCACATCATGGGCTTGTAGCAACGCCTGAAAAAATAAAAAAAAAGGAATTCAATAAAAATTTGTAATCTCGGATTACTTCCGCCACTGTTGGGCAATATCCCAGAAGAAAATATACAAGGGGCTTAAACCGAATCATTCCTTTGTTGGTGTAGAATAAAAAGAAATTCAAAGGACAACATTTTTTATTGTTGTGAAAATCTCTTTTCCAACGTCAGGATAAGGAAAAAGACAAAAATTGACCATTTTCAACGCGAGAGAAATCCTTTTTTTTCTGGTCTTTTGATGAAAAAAAAGGCGCTTTGTCATGGAATTTTGGATATTATTGTATTACCGAGCTTTGATATTATTACCGAAAAATGGTATATAAAACCCATAATTCAAATGTCAAAAGCTATCCGATTTTCACATATCCATGCATAATTGATCGATCGAGGCCGCGCACGAAAACGAAACACCCGCTCTCTTCGTTGAGATGCTGATGATTGCGGTTTCATTTGACGCATTGGCATTAAACCTCGTTCACGTTTTTTTTTTTTTTTTTTTTTTTTTTAAAGCTCAACGTGATTCAAATAAATTTCACTTAAATAGAATGAAAAAAAAATCTGGGCGAAAATGAACGCTGAAAAATAATTCCGAATCTTTCGTCAACGAGATAATCCTGAATTGCGGACTAAAAATATACTGTTTCAAAGGAAAATGTTCCTATCAAAGGAAAGCCGAGATTTTATTTCAGTTTAAATTGGAACTCATTAAAAATCTTTATATTTTATACAAAAAGAAAAAAAAATAATAATAATAAACCCTTTTTTATGATTTCCCAGGAAAACCTACTTTCTCAATAACCCAAAACACTGGCGTAAATAAGCTTAAAGCTCAGCAGGTGCAAGGACAAAAAAGACGTTCGAACACGGACGTAACTACGATCAAGTCATAGAGTAATAAAACCCAACTCAAGAAAGTTTTTTAATTTTCGGAGAATTCGTCGCTGAAAACTTGGGTGGAGAGGAAAAGAGAAAAGAAGGTAGTGTGCGTTTTAAAAGATGGCAGGGAGATAGAAACGATAAGACAGTCGAAGCGGAACTGGGTGCATTGAGGAGGGGGGTAATTAATCTTACCCTAAAGAAGAAATACCGGAATAATTTTCCTATTTGTAGCGTTCATAAACTTGATCCCTACGAGGAAATTATGAGGCTTAAGAGAGACTGTCAACATAAAAGAACACCCCAACTTCAAAATTTGAAAAGCGAAAACACAGGGTTTTATAAAAGCGAAGAGATGAACCGCGGAGAAAATAAATTTGGAAATGGCAAACAGTTTGGAAATGATGAGTCCCTCTAATTCGGATAAGTAAAATATGTGTCCTTTATATAGAGAGAAAAAAAAGACTAAAGTTGACTGTCAAGTATGATTTATACGAGTGCTAGAGTGTATGAAGTTTTTTATTTTAGAAGCTCTTCTCTCGTACGAACTGTTTCCAAGCAAAAAATTTTCATTTTTTTATCTAGAAATTCTATTTTTTTTATTGCTTTTAAAGTTCAACAAGCATAAATTAACATTCGGTTTAACATATTGCCGTTTGCTAATTTAAAGTTGTGTCCTTGTTTAACATTATCAATATCGCCTTTGGAGCTGTTACAAAGAGTTTTTCTTAACTGTTTTATAATAATAGACAAGTCACATACTTTGAGATTTTCGCTGGAAACTAATGTGCAGTATGCCCTTTTAAAACTAAAAACCAGTCTTTAAAAAAATCTTTTTATCAAATTTAAAAAAAACTAAGTCCGGAAAAGTTTTTGTCACGTGATCACTCCTTAAACGATTTTCTATTGGTGTGACGTCATCTGCCTGTATCGAAGCGAGATATCGAACTCAAAGCGAGACACGTCTTGTCCGCTTTTCTTGACTTTTCGTTCGCCCGAAATTAGCGATTAATCATTTTCTTCTGATATCCCGATTTTTCGGCACAGAAATAAATATTTTACTTCCATTATTCCCCCGATTGGAATTAGTGCACGACGGCACTAAACAGCTTTTATATTGAGCCATTGTACATCTAACCTAACCTGGTTGTCTGGTTCTTTGTAAACATGCTTGTAAACTTTACAAACAAAAAGCCTTGTTCCTACGCGTATTTCATTTCAAATCCATCGATGCCGTTCAGAGTTTCAGAAATGGACACGACCACTTTTAGGCAGATGACGTCACGTCCCGTTTTAGTTCAAATTAAAATTTGAAATAAAAATTTTTTTTTTTTTTCTTTCCGGTGGTTAACAGTTTTTTTAACTGAGTCAAAATTACGCTTTTTGTCATATCTCCCCTAGCACAATTAAACGATGGAGTCATCTCAAAACATGTGACTTCTCTTATTGATTTAAATTTCCGATTTTAGCTTTCGGACCAAGAAGGTCCGCTAACACTTTCGTTTGCAAACAACAGGCATACGACGTAAAGGTCCTTACATTTCGTTTCAAAATCCCCTCAAGCTGGCACTTCCACTTCCTACAAGAACGCTTATCACGTTCAATAGTAAGGGAATGCAATAATCGCTTTAAGGCTTCAGCATAGCAGATAAGCTGACACTCACGGTTATCTACGAACATGCCCAGAATTTTTTCCAGAGAATCCTTTGCAACAGTAACACAACCTCCGGATTCGAATTTGAAAAAAAGAAAAAAAAAAATTGCTCAAGAAAAAGTAATTATCAGAGAACAAAGCTGACTGGAAAAAGAAGAAAAAAAAAATTAAAAAAAGGTAGGCAACCGTTTAAAAAAAGACACGTCGTTTCACCTTCTCTTAATGAAAACACATATAGATTCCGAATAATGGTTCTACCATTTTTTCCTGGACATTAATCCGGCCGCAAATGGGATTGTCTTCCGAAGCAAGAATTATTGCACCTCGGTTTCTCAGGGATTCAGCGCATCCTTTTTCCATCGGGTTTGTTTCAACTTATCTTCTGTTTTGTATTCCCATTCCTTTTAGTTTCCCCGAAATTCGAGTTCACCACCGCTCGACTCATTAATGACTTTCCGCGGTCAATGCGGAAATAATTTTCGAGACTCGGAATAATTTGCAAAAACCGGTTTTAGCAAAAAGGGAAAATCGATGTTTTAATTTTAACGACTTCCCCATCTGCGACTTTTCGTGTTGGATTTAATATAAACCGCATGTGACTTGCTCCAAAGTGCAAAATAAATAATGATTCTTCTTCGCTTTTTTTTTTCCTTAGGAATTTCCCCCCCCAGAAGTTTATTATCTTCCGTAAAATGGGATGTTCTTAAATGAAAAAGTACTTGTAAACAAGATGAGAAACAACACCGGTAAGTGAACCGAATCGGATTTCTTTGTATGTATTAAAAAATATTTTACGAAACATTTTATACATTTTTTCCTTGTTTTTCTTACCATTTTTCATTAGTTTGTCCTATTTTATTTACCCAACATTATCAAATCACTTTTGAAAGTAATAAAACTTTGGAAAATTCACCGAAAAAGACATTTGAGTCCCAAATAAAAACAAAATAAAGATTTTTTTTGTAAATCTATTTTCGATGAAACGTTAACCTGAATAAAAAGCTTAACAGTTCACTTTTGCTCTGAATTCATGATTTTTCAGTGAAATGGGGAAAACTTCGGTAGAGGTCCCTATGTTGGTCATCAAATTGTATACAAAATGTATACAAAATGTATACAAATTGTATACAAAATGTATACAAAATGTATACATTTTGTATACAAATTGTATACAAAATGCATACAAAATGTATACAAAATGTATACAATTTGTATACAACTTTTATTTGTATATTTTTTGCATAAAATTGGTATACATTTTGTATACATTTTGTATGCATTTTGTATACATTTTGTATTCATTTTGTATACATTTTGTATACATTTTGTATACATTTTGTATACATCCGGATGGGTAATTTCAGACCTCTGTTTGAGACCATAAAATTGTATACAATTTGTATACAAAATGCATACAATTTGTATACAAAATGTATACAACTTTTTCTGCATCACGCCCGTAGCCAAGGGGGGCCACTGGGTGGGCTGACTGGTTGCCCCCCCTGGAGTAAATTGGCTAAACATGACAGGTATAGAGAATGAAGACCTATTGCCCCCTTAACAAGCCCAACTGCTCCCCCTGGCTCTTCGTTCTGGCTACGGGCCCGTTCTGGATCGGGAAACTTTAGACCTGTGTGTGTGTTTGAGACCTGAAAATTGTACACAATTAGTGTCTAAAATGTATACAAAATGTACACATCTTATATTTGAAAATGGTGACCCGTAGCCGAATTCATAGCGCTCTCGACTCTCAGTTATAGATGCGACACGTCGTGCTTCTATTCTAGTTCATAGCTAGAATTTTTTCTCAGGTCAAAACTAGTGCGCTGGTAAGAAAATCAACGGTCACCACCCCTCGGCAGGCAATGGCAAACCACCGAGGGGTAATTGCCTCCTAAATCTCTCAAAAACACCCGCCCGGAACCTTCGTTAAACTCTGGGTCCCGTTTGCATGTGAGCGCACGCTCGTAATCGAGTACAAATGGAAAATATTATTAACTGAATTTACGGGCCAAACCACGCGGACTGTAACGTCCGCACTATACTTAGCTTATAGGCGTGGTGTGTAACGGAATTTACTTCATATGTATTCACTTTAATCGCTTCCGTACTACATTTATGCAACATTTTGAATTGTGCTCAAGAAAACCGCGGGAATAGTTTGTAGTTTATAGGAAAAAAAGACTACTATCATGGGAAGCTTCCGGATATCGGTTGTGTATGAGCTAAGTGAAAAATTAATGGAAAAATGCTTGAGGAATGACTTACGCAGTGATACTACATTAACTTTTTCTCTTTTTCTCGTTTCAGGAACCCCTGGGCAAAGAGAAGCGACGTAAGAACCAAAATAGATTAATAAAGCCAGGAATTTAGGGGGAAAAAATTAATAAAATCAAATTTCAAATGTAATAGTATATGTTTTGTTAACGCAAAAATGTGGTTCCCTACCTATTTGTTTCTTTTTTGGGGGGCCAACAGTGTCCCCAAAAAACATTCATTCAATATTTTAAATTGAAATAACTTGACCAGAGTCTTTTAGTGAAATTTAAGTTATAGCAATGGAATTAAGAAGACCCATCCAAAGCTTCATATGGAACTGATACAATCTTGCTAAAAACCAAAATTTTAAATCTACGATACATATAACATTCATCTCCTATCATATAAAAAAAACCAAACTTAGACGTAGATCTAAAATATGGGAATTAGGGATCTAAGATACGCATATCATTTTGCTACATTTTTCCTATTTCATTCATGTTCATATTCTATTTATATAATTTAAATTCGTTCAAGCTATAATTTTTGAGATAAATGAGAGTAGCAATATACTGTAGTAGGAATTTTATTCGAATAATAGTAAAGATATTCAAATCTCTATTTTTCACATATTTTTGTTAAACTTTCGTATTTCGTGACGAGAATCCGAGTTTTAATGAACAGAGAGGTCGCTGATTCCGAATCTGAAATTAGCTTTTGCATAGGGGGCACTGTTGGCCCCCCCAAAAAGAAACAAATAGGTAGGGAACCACATTTTTGCGTTAACAAAACATATACTATTACATTTGAAATTTGATTTTATTAATTTTTTTCCCCCTAAATTCCTGGCTTTATTAGTCTATTTTGGTTCTTACGTCGCTTCTCTTTGCCCAGAGGTTCCTGAAACGAGAAAAAGAGAAAAAGTTAATGTAGTATCACTGCGTAAGTCATTCCTCAAGCATTTTTCCATTAATTTTTCACTTAGCTCATACACAACCGATATCCGGAAGCTTCCCATGATAGTAGTCTTTTTTTCCTATAAACTACAAACTATTCCCGCGGTTTTCTTGAGGACAATTCAAAATGTTGTATAAATGTAGTACGGAAGCGATTAAAGTGAATACATATGAAGTAAATTCCGTTACACACCACGCCTATAAGCTAAGTATAGTGCGGACGTTACAGTCCGCGTGGTTTGGCCGTAAATTCAGTTAATAATATTTTCCATTTGTACTCGATTACGAGCGTGCGCTCACATGCAAACGGGACCCAGAGTTTAACGAAGGTTCCGGGCGGGTGTTTTTGAGAGATTTAGGAGGCAATTACCCCTCGGTGGTTTGCCATTGCCTGCCGAGGGGTGGTGACCGTTGATTTTCTTACCAGCGCACTAGTTTTGACCTGAGAAAAAATTCTAGCTATGAACTAGAATAGAAGCACGACGTGTCGCATCTATAACTGAGAGTCGAGAGCGCTATGAATTCGGCTACGGGTCACCATTTTCAAATATAAGATGTGTACATTTTGTATACATTTTAGACACTATTGTGTACAATTTTCAGGTCTCAAACACACACACAGGTCTAAAGTTTCCCGATCCAGAACGGGCCCGTAGCCAGAACGAAGAGCCAGGGGGAGCAGTTGGGCTTGTTAAGGGGGCAATAGGTCTTCATTCTCTATACCTGTCATGTTTAGCCAATTTACTCCAGGGGGGGCAACCAGTCAGCCCACCCAGTGGCCCCCCTTGGCTACGGGCGTGATGCAGAAAAAGTTGTATACATTTTGTATACAAATTGTATGCATTTTGTATACAATTGTATACAATTTTATGGTCTCAAACAGAGGTCTGAAATTACCCATCCGGATGTATACAAAATGTATACAAAATGTATACAAAATGTATACAAAATGAATACAAAATGTATACAAAATGCATACAAAATGTATACAAAATGTATACCAATTTTATGCAAAAAATATACAAATAAAAGTTGTATACAAATTGTATACATTTTGTATACATTTTGTATGCATTTTGTATACAATTTGTATACAAAATGTATACAATGGTATACATTTTGTATACATTTTGTATGCATTTTGTATACATTTTGTATTCATTTTGTATACATTTTGTATACATTTTGTATACATTTTGTATACATCCGGATGGGTAATTTCAGACCTCTGTTTGAGACCATAAAATTGTATACAATTTGTATACAAAATGCATACAATTTGTATACAAAATGTATACAACTTTTTCTGCATCACGCCCGTAGCCAAGGGGGGCCACTGGGTGGGCTGACTGGTTGCCCCCCCTGGAGTAAATTGGCTAAACATGACAGGTATAGAGAATGAAGACCTATTGCCCCCTTAACAAGCCCAACTGCTCCCCCTGGCTCTTCGTTCTGGCTACGGGCCCGTTCTGGATCGGGAAACTTTAGACCTGTGTGTGTGTTTGAGACCTGAAAATTGTACACAATTAGTGTCTAAAATGTATACAAAATGTACACATCTTATATTTGAAAATGGTGACCCGTAGCCGAATTCATAGCGCTCTCGACTCTCAGTTATAGATGCGACACGTCGTGCTTCTATTCTAGTTCATAGCTAGAATTTTTTCTCAGGTCAAAACTAGTGCGCTGGTAAGAAAATCAACGGTCACCACCCCTCGGCAGGCAATGGCAAACCACCGAGGGGTAATTGCCTCCTAAATCTCTCAAAAACACCCGCCGGAACCTTCGTTAAACTCTGGGTCCCGTTTGCATGTGAGCGCACGCTCGTAATCGAGTACAAATGGAAAATATTATTAACTGAATTTACGGGCCAAACCACGCGGACTGTAACGTCCGCACTATACTTAGCTTATAGGCGTGGTGTGTAACGGAATTTACTTCATATGTATTCACTTTAATCGCTTCCGTACTACATTTATGCAACATTTTGAATTGTGCTCAAGAAAACCGCGGGAATAGTTTGTAGTTTATAGGAAAAAAGACTACTATCATGGGAAGCTTCCGGATATCGGTTGTGTATGAGCTAAGTGAAAAATTAATGGAAAAATGCTTGAGGAATGACTTACGCAGTGATACTACATTAACTTTTTCTCTTTTTCTCGTTTCAGGAACCCCTGGGCAAAGAGAAGCGACGTAAGAACCAAAATAGATTAATAAAGCCAGGAATTTAGGGGGAAAAAATTAATAAAATCAAATTTCAAATGTAATAGTATATGTTTTGTTAACGCAAAAATGTGGTTCCCTACCTATTTGTTTCTTTTTTGGGGGGCCAACAGTGTCCCCAAAAAACATTCATTCAATATTTTAAATTGAAATAACTTGACCAGAGTCTTTTAGTGAAATTTAAGTTATAGCAATGGAATTAAGAAGACCCATCCAAAGCTTCATATGGAACTGATACAATCTTGCTAAAAACCAAAATTTTAAATCTACGATACATATAACATTCATCTCCTATCATATAAAAAAAACCAAACTTAGACGTAGATCTAAAATATGGGAATTAGGGATCTAAGATACGCATATCATTTTGCTACATTTTTCCTATTTCATTCATGTTCATATTCTATTTATATAATTTAAATTCGTTCAAGCTATAATTTTTGAGATAAATGAGAGTAGCAATATACTGTAGTAGGAATTTTATTCGAATAATAGTAAAGATATTCAAATCTCTATTTTTCACATATTTTTGTTAAACTTTCGTATTTCGTGACGAGAATCCGAGTTTTAATGAACAGAGAGGTCGCTGATTCCGAATCTGAAATTAGCTTTTGCATAGGGGGCACTGTTGGCCCCCCAAAAAGAAACAAATAGGTAGGGAACCACATTTTTGCGTTAACAAAAATATACTATTACATTTGAAATTTGATTTTATTAATTTTTTTCCCCCTAAATTCCTGGCTTTATTAGTCTATTTTGGTTCTTACGTCGCTTCTCTTTGCCCAGAGGTTCCTGAAACGAGAAAAAGAGAAAAAGTTAATGTAGTATCACTGCGTAAGTCATTCCTCAAGCATTTTTCCATTAATTTTTCACTTAGCTCATACACAACCGATATCCGGAAGCTTCCCATGATAGTAGTCTTTTTTTCCTATAAACTACAAACTATTCCCGCGGTTTTCTTGAGGACAATTCAAAATGTTGTATAAATGTAGTACGGAAGCGATTAAAGTGAATACATATGAAGTAAATTCCGTTACACACCACGCCTATAAGCTAAGTATAGTGCGGACGTTACAGTCCGCGTGGTTTGGCCCGTAAATTCAGTTAATAATATTTTCCATTTGTACTCGATTACGAGCGTGCGCTCACATGCAAACGGGACCCAGAGTTTAACGAAGGTTCCGGGCGGGTGTTTTTGAGAGATTTAGGAGGCAATTACCCCTCGGTGGTTTGCCATTGCCTGCCGAGGGGTGGTGACCGTTGATTTTCTTACCAGCGCACTAGTTTTGACCTGAGAAAAAATTCTAGCTATGAACTAGAATAGAAGCACGACGTGTCGCATCTATAACTGAGAGTCGAGAGCGCTATGAATTCGGCTACGGGTCACCATTTTCAAATATAAGATGTGTACATTTTGTATACATTTTAGACACTAATTGTGTACAATTTTCAGGTCTCAAACACACACACAGGTCTAAAGTTTCCCGATCCAGAACGGGCCCGTAGCCAGAACGAAGAGCCAGGGGGAGCAGTTGGGCTTGTTAAGGGGGCAATAGGTCTTCATTCTCTATACCTGTCATGTTTAGCCAATTTACTCCAGGGGGGGCAACCAGTCAGCCCACCCAGTGGCCCCCCTTGGCTACGGGCGTGATGCAGAAAAAGTTGTATACATTTTGTATACAAATTGTATGCATTTTGTATACAAATTGTATACAATTTTATGGTCTCAAACAGAGGTCTGAATTACCCATCCGGATGTATACAAAATGTATACAAAATGTATACAAAATGTATACAAAATGAATACAAAATGTATACAAAATGCATACAAAATGTATACAAAATGTATACCAATTTTATGCAAAAAATATACAAATAAAAGTTGTATACAAATTGTATACATTTTGTATACATTTTGTATGCATTTTGTATACAATTTGTATACAAAATGTATACAATTGGTATACATTTTGTATACAATTTGTATACATTTTGTATACATTTTGTATACAATTTGATGACCAACATAGGGACCTCTACCAAAACTTCTTAAGTTGTGATAGTTTTGTCATCTTCAACTTTTAAAATTAATCTCTCGCGTTAGGAAAGATCCTAAATTAAGCACTATAGAGATCATTTTCTTCACTTACTTTAAACATCGAAGAAGTTATTCGCAACAAGTCCCCCAAATTCGAAAGGAAAAAAGAAAGAAGGATCAAAATTTCCATTCGTCAAATATATAGACCTTCCATCGATTTGTAAAATTGAGAAATCTGCCAGATGGCAAATTTTGTTTCCTGGAATCGCATGTGCGGAAGAAATCGAAAATAGATTTTATAATGGAATATGGTAAATAGAAAAAAAAGACACATGGTGTTCAATCTTTTTTAATAGCATATAATACCGCTCTTTTTTTCCTAAAAAAAAAAAAAATCACATTTTGAGTTTTGCCAATTTTTTTTTATTCCGCCCTATTTTTACAACCACTCTTTATCCACCCCAACGTGTTTCATATATTTCGTCCTTTTAACGACATCGTAAAAAAAAGCTTCAGCTTTGGATTCAAAACACCCAGAATACTTTTTTATGTCCTAACGAAAAAAAAGATAATTTGTTACATTTTTTCCTTCGGGCGATCGTTCTTTTTTTCGCGCTTTACATCATTTTGAAATGGATATTGTCCCTTTGGCCGAAAAAAAAAGCAATAAATGCATCCGAATTAATTGAAAGGCAACTGGTTCGCTTTTCGACCGGTCAGTCTTTTTTTTTTTATTAATTCTGGTCGTCCAACTTTTCTCGAGAGGCTCACACAAACAGGAGTTTCCTGATCATCGATTTAATTTCGGAAAGGTTGGAATTCCTAGTGCGGGCTTTTCCAGCTCGAAAAAAGAAAAAAAAAAAAGATCCTGTCTCTTGGATATGTTTACCTTATTTCCCCCACTTCCGAATTCTTTCCATTATAACTCTCACCTTCACCTCTTTCTTGGTCAACGTGAATTGTGGTTGAATCTCGAGTAAACTTTATAGGAAATAGTAGGATTGAACTTTACACGGCGCAGTTAAAGATTAAAATTGGAAACGAAATCTCTGTTTTAAATTTAACAAGGGAAGAATTCCCTAGGGAAACGAAATCGTGATTGGGAAGCATCAAAAATTCAAAATTCGATTGCATTATTATTATTATTATCATTTTTAATTTTAGAAAAGAAATAAAAAAAGAGGTAGATAACGCGCTTTTTGACACATTGAATATTAAAAAACGGAATAAATTTACCGATAAACTCGGCGAGATATTAGAAAAAAAATTCTGGTAACCGATATTTCTCTTTTTGATGATTAATCCGTACGGATTAATCCCTTTCATACCGAGGCTGTATACAGCATACAAGGTCCATTGCAGGCAAAAAAGCCCTCGGAACTGGGACTGAATATACTTATGCTGCATACGGTTCGTATAAATACGGAAAAGAAAACTCTCTTCCCTGAGAATTTCTTCCGGAAAAGTAAAGTGTTAATAGAGATGAGGACTTTTTTTTATTTAACGGTTTCTATTGACTTTGGCGCTCTTTTAGATAATTTACAGACAATGCTTTCCTACCTCAACGTTTTTTATAATATTCTCATCTCTTTCTGATAAATTTCACGCCTCGCCTAACTTGCTGAGCTGACAGCGACGAAATGTCAAAGGCAATTCAAAAATTAATTCGCTGAGGATTTTCGACCAAAATGATCAATCATTATTTTACAAAATAGATCTTTTATCCACAAACGTTTTGTTTAATTTTTGAAGTCCAAAGTCTCTTGACTGAGAAGAGAAAGGGGTGAAACATGAAAAATCTTGGCATCAATAATTTTTTTTTAATATATTAGGGTCCTGATTCTGGGAAATGTATGGGAAATTCCTGGAAAAAATCGGAAAATATTATTCCAAATTTTTATATTTGAATAATTTCGAGAATAAAATTATCCCTGGATACTCGCCGTCTGCGTTAAAACCTGTCATTTTTTTTTAAATATAGAACAGTTGGGCAAAAGAAGCTCCTATGTGTGCTCGATGTCGTAGATTTCAAATTTTATGCCGGAATTATGCATGCCTTGTCTCCATTTGTTAATTAACTGCACTATGCAATTAATTGTATGATGCAATTAATAACACCAACGGAAGTACTGTGTGCATTTTTTCGTGTTAAAAACGAAAATGGATGCCACCAAATTAAAAAAAATAATACAAATTTTAAAAAACCTGTGCTTTTGAAACAAAAAAATCAGCACAGTACTTTCGTCGCTGTAATTAATTGCATCATACAATTAACTGCATGATGCAATTAAATATCAAATGGAGACAAGACAGCGATTTAATAGAAAAAGCAATATGGCGCCAAAAGTAAAATTTTTAAAAAGAAAAAATAGCTCTCAAAAGTTAAACATTTCAGACCAAATATCATTACTGATATGTGACTACATCATTAAAAATTCAGTTTAACGAGAGAGCACGTGAACAAGTCTAAAAGTTTTGGAGTTTTGCAGTATAAAGTGAAAATAGGCCCTTTAAGGTGACGCAGGAGTGATTCATTTTTTTGAACTCCTTATACTTCGAAAAATGCTAATATTAACGTTTTGGAACCAGATATCAAAATTCTTCTTCCGAACAACAATTCTCCTCAATCTTATGCACCTTCATAAAAAATTCCATACCTGACCATACAGTACTTCTTCGGGAAATCTTGATCCAGGATAAATTCCCGGGACTTTATAGTAAATTAAGGTTTCAAAAAAGTACTGTATGGTCAGCTATGGAATTTTTCATGAAAATGCCTAAGATTATTAAGAATTGTAGCTCAGAAGAGGAATTTTGTTATCTAGGGTATTCAAAAAGTATAGGGTGTTCAAAAAGGTGAATCACTCCTGCGTCACTTTAAGGTAAATTTCTTTCTCACACAAACATCGAAAAATCCCTATATCATTTCCGCTTCTGTTTCTAGCCATTGGCTCTGTCCATTTCCATTTTTTGTCTTCGATCGATAATGCAATGCTTCACGGTATTGACAAAAAATAGTCTTTCAAGTTTTTTCCTCTATTCAATTTTTTCATGAGGTTGGATCTCAACCGAACGATCCCGCGACAAATTTAAATATTTGAAGAACTAATATGTTCCCTCCTACACATTAACACACTCGCAATTAAAGCGAAATATCTCATTCATCGCGGATACTTATAAACAGTGAGCAAGATAAATCCCCGCCCCCATTTAATTATGCAACGCTAAGTTTGAAATGGGTTTCCAAAATGTTAATTTTCTGAAGAACATTTCATATATAATTCCAAGGAATACCACTGGGGACCTAAATCTGAAACCAGCAGAAATAACGAGTAAACAATTTTAAATCCGTGTTTATTTTTATGACAGCTTTTTAACTATAAATTCGAGAATTCCTGATCTGGGAAAAATCCCCGAAAATCATGGAGATCTTAATGGCCAATTAAATTCAGCGAATAACACGATCAAAACGCATATAAAGCGATAAACAGCATGCTAAGCATTATTTTCCTTGCGAATATTTTATAGCTTCGTACATCCCGTGATTTCACACGGATCATACAAAATTTTTTTTTTTTTTTTTTTTCACAAGTTCCAAAATACCAGTTTCAATATTTACCCACGGGATTCTAGATAAGGGAAAAGAAAAAAAATTGTAGAATATTTCCTTTCAAATAAACCGTCACGCTTTGCTAAAAACCCTCGTAATAGAAAAGCTTCAGCAAACAACTCAAGAACCTTGAAGTACAGAAATTTTCAGTTTAACAAAAGACACGTGTACATTTAGCATAGATTACACTAAGCATTTCCCGTTTCCATTTCCTTCTCTTCGTAATGCTAATCGTAAAACTTAAAAAGGGAAAACATTGAATCAACTCAGCATTACTCATTTAGGGTTAACTAGGGAAGACTCTAACTTGAAAAAAAGTTTCAATATTATAAATCATAACCCTGGGAATCGCAATTACAGGAAGCAAGGTGCTATATTTCATGTAAAAAAAAAAAAAAATTGCGGTTGAAAGACGAAGGAAAAAAAAAGGCAGCGAAAAAAGAAAATTGTGTTCAACCTTAAAAAACGAAAAAAAAAAAAAAAAAAAGATCTGAAGTAATACTAAATCACAAGAGATAATGACAAAAGCACCTTCTTCCAGAGAATTTTACCCCAAGTTCGATACCGACATCATTTCAATTTTTATTCAAATTTTTTTTTATTCCCATTTTCAAGTAAATCAAGGATTAACTTTAACAAATGGAAAATAAACGTAATCAGATTGAAAATCTTTGTATATTTATAGATTGTTATATCTTTTCTGCTTATTCGTTATTTTGCGTCTTTTTTTTTCCTTTTTCTTATTGATCGAAGAGGAGAAAAGAACCATTTAATAACCGTCTTTGTGGATTTGACTTTTTTTTTTTCTCTAGATCTTAAAATTCGATTTGTTGCAGCCGTTACAGCGCAGAACGGGGCTTCCGTAGTGGGAACGGAAATTGTAGACAAACCTGCTTCGTAATTCTATTTCTCTTCACGTCCTAGGAAAACTTTTTTTTTATTTTAGGAAAGGAAAAAAGAAGATTTGGATCGTTTTAAAAAAAATCGATAACAGATATTGTGCCTGACCTAAATTTCAACCAGTGCATTATTGACTTTTTTTTTTTTTTTTTTTTTCAATTTAAAATGAAGTAAGATTATCTACTGCTGTGCTTATTTCAGTTATTAAGCCCAAAAGCTTGACAAATCCTCTGTTCGGTGATAGACAGTTTTTTTTTTTTACCCTAATCACATGAACTTCCACGACCAATGCCAGCAACCACAAGTTCTAACAAGAATACAAGAGAGGAACCTACCGGGAAGAAAAATATCGAACGATTAAAAATTTTATTGTCAGTCTATCTCTTTGTTAAAAAATCAGCGTTTAATAGTAATGTTAGTATCGTAGGGGGCTACTTTTTACTCCAGGGGGTTACTTTTGACACTTTCATTTTTTTAAAATACTTGAAAATGGCTAAGAATTTTTTCAAAAATTAAATTTATTCTAAATTATTGATTATTTTCGATTGTTATGTTCAAGCCAAGTTGCCTAAACTGGTTTTATAATGAAGATATGAAGATATTAAGTTTTTAATGACGACAAAAATTAAGAAATCACGCAACCAAAAATACTAAGATGCATTATGCTGCATCCATCGGTCAAATTGAAATTGAATTGCTTTTCGCGCTTGCCGTATACAGTATAGTCCCTTAAACAATCATCCTAATTTCACTCAAAATTAAACTATTAGAAGCCAAAAAAAAATTACGATCAATGGGCACAGATATTTCAATGGCGATGTCCTATGGGTGCTAAATCCACAACGAATCGACAACGTTTCCAAGGTTTTGATTACGTTTTTACTACGTTCACTAATTTTTTTAAATAAATAGCGATAGTCATTAATAGAACATCTAAAAAGGTACCAATAATTTTATTAAGACATTTTCCGTTTACAGAAGCCCATAATTTGTCATATTTTCTTTAAGTATCAAAGATATTCAGGTATAAACATAATTGTAAAAAGTAACCCCAAATTTGTTAGAACGACACCTTTTGAAAAACCGAGTTTTTATTCGTGTTAGATAAAGTATAGATATTATAACAGGGTATCAAATTAAAGCTGAAGACGTTCGTTTAAACAGATATGAATTTTTTTTCTACATTTTACATCTGTTTTCGGAAAAAACGTGAAAAAGTGTAAAAACTAACCCCATGTTACGGTCCTTTTAGTAAGCTTAATCAAAATATTAATAATTGTTTTAAATCAGATACTTAGATAAGATTATGATCAGGGAGCTGATATCGTGAGCCGAACTTCAGGACAGACTTGAGCCAAGAACAGGGACTGTATACAGGAAGCTACGGACTACTTAGGAGATAATAAGGGTAAGATAATATACAGAGTATGGGAGGAGTGGGCATGTGGGACATGGCTGGTCCACGTATTTTACTCGGAAAAGTTCATTTAATTTCTCCTAGAAAGCCTTTTTATTAATTACATAAAGTGATAAAGTAATTAGTAATTAGCTTAATTAAGTGATTAAGTAATTAACTGATCCGAAAAACCTCAACACAAGTATAGACGCCTACGGCGTGCAACCTCGACACTGAAGTCATACATTATACGGCTTGGTATATTAAGGTACTCTTTGGTTCAAACTCCATCCTGGTCCCGTAAATGATTTTAAAAAGTTAATACGGCAAGATAAATCGCCGGTGGATCAAGTTCCTTCAAGCAAGCAAGCATTACATACTCTCTGCTCAAATATGGGGTCATTTATCTTTCAAAGATCAATATCAGCAAAACTTTACTTTTAACTCCCTGAAAATTTAGCGATGCTCTAGACAATGATTCACGTGGTTTTAATTTCAATTTAACTTTTTCCAAAGTTTAAAAAAAAACAGCTTTCGAATAATATCAGATAATGCGTAGCGTGCCATTGAGAGAAGTTAATCCAATCATTTATCAGGAAACCCGAGTTTAATTTTTTTAAAAGTTATTTAAACGGAAGCAAGCAAATGGTCCATGTTTGGCTTCGCATCGGTTTTATATCACTAATTTGTTTTAGGCGAAAAAAAAAAAAAGGAAAGGAATCCGAATATAATCTGCTTCTAATCCTCATATATTTTAAAAATAAAAATGAACCTTTTTTTAAAAAAAAAGTAGATTTAGCTAATACTTACGTAGCACAGCATGAATTCCAAAGACACGAGTTAACGGTCACGTATTGAACCACGAAGTCATTTTAAAAAGTCTAACTAAATGTCTCATTAAAAGTTAGTGAAAGTATTTTGCCATTTTCTAATAAAAAGAAAGAAAAAAAATCCGGTAAAATGGCTATATGCATAAAGGAAAGAAAAAAAAAAATCCCATGAAAAATTCAATAAACCACGCGAAGCGTGCCAAGCTGTGACCGTCTTCTTGAAATGCAACAAAAGAACCATGCGATATCGCATTTTTTTTCGATATTTTTATACGTCGAACACAAAACCGGATTAAAGTTCCAAGATTGATTTTCTTGTATGAAGGATCCAACGTCGTAAGGTTCTTTTTTTTTTTTTTTTTTTTGCGCGACCGTTTTTAAAGCCAAAGATTCATTACGTTTGGGGATTTTACATGTGATACAAATTGCCTTTCCACTTAGTCTTATACGACAAAATGCTTTTTCCCTTTTGAAATATTGCAGTTTGTTTTAAGTTAGAAAATGTTTTCCTGTCGGATAAATGAATCCTTAATCAAGTAAGGGAAAGAAAAGGTTTTAAATTTTTTCTCCATCTTTCGAGAAATTCTCAGATCGCAGCTTCAAGAGTTAAGTTTCAGATTTTTTTTTTTTAAATCATAAAAAATTGCCGAGCTATTAATTTTCACGCCTCCTGTATAATAACAAAAAAAGTAAAAACCATCGCTCATCTTTTTTTTTTTTTTTTTTTTTTTAAATGAAAATAATGAAAGAATGAGAGTTAATTTTTTTTTCAGAAGCTCAGGAAAAAAAAAGGTTTTTCATATTCACAGGTTTACCCCATAATAATGTTTTAATATCGTTTTGCTCAAAGGTTGGTCAAGTTTTTTAAAAATTGTCATCCTTTTTTTTTAGCAAAAAAAAACGTATTTCATGTACCTAAAAAAATAAGAAAAGCTCTTAAATTTTCTTCTTCTTAGGTTTGGCCTACATGTAATGAAATCTCACGACCGTGTGTAAGAATCATAAGATTCGTGTAATAAATTAAATTAATTTCGGGGCCCAAAAACCAGACTTATCGGCCCTCATCCTTTCCCTTATTTTCACAAATCAATTGAGAATTTTAAAAAAAGAACATTCCAAGTTTGTTTCTGCATGCTCTCAACTAGGAATGAAGTTAATCTCACTTTGTCGACATGACCATTAAACAAACGACGAGAAGTTACAATCTCAGTTTTCATTATAGGAAAAAAAAAACGTTCGGAAACTTGCGAGATTCAATTCTATGTGACCTATTTCTGTCGCTGTAACTTAAATATCTGTTATATATTTGAACCTTGTTTTCGCTTTAAAATAAAGCTATTTCCGATTGGAAATCATTATTCCGTTCACACACCTCTGTTGCATTGTGATTGGATCAGGGAAGTATGAAATTTCAATATAGTCATTCAAAGCACAGGTTTTTCAATTTCGGAAAACAACTAAGTTTATAAAATATTGCAAAAGCCGGCTTTAAAAAAAAAAAAAAAAGTTGCTGTTTGTATTGTTACGAGAAGGGAACACTGTCCTAGATCATCAGGTGATCGTTTCATCAAAAACTTCCCACGGGGATGTTATTCTAACAAACCTAAAAAACAAACGAGCCATCGTTTCCTCTGCACGCAACCCTTCACCTTTTTTTTAATGCCCATCTTCATCGTTTGCGTATACATGTACAGTACAACGAATTTCCCACAACGTATGGTTATTATAACAACAAAACATTTTCAGATTGAGGAAAAGTTTCTCGGTGAAATGAAAAGGAAGTACAATTATGCACTGCGAATGTTTTAAAGCTTAACCTTTTTCGTTTAACTACGATATCTGCAGTTTTGGAAAGATACGTGAAGAATGCCCTGAGTTTTTTTAAAAAATGACAATCGAAAAAGAGATTGTAGATCGATCATAAAAAGAAGTTTTATCCTTTCATGATTAAGAGGAATCATCAGTCGTGGCAGCTGACTAATCATATTTTACTTTTTACGGGGAAACGAAGACAAATCTCGAAACAAAAAATATTAAGGAATTTTCGGGATTTTTTCCTGAAAAGTCCTTAATATTTTTTGTTTCGAGACTCGTCTTCGTTTCCCCATAAAAAGTAAAATACGATTAGTCTGCTGCCACGATGATGAATCCTCGAAAGTACAGCAGAATTCAGGGATCCGAAGCTTGGAAATCTTGGCCGATGCCGATGGTCATCTGCATTGAACATAATTTTCAAAAACGTCTAGATGGCTTTATGATTTTTTTTCTACTAAAATCGGAATAGGAGGGGGCGTCGGATATAACCGATGTTTGGTGGCATCGGCATCGGCATGAGTGGTCGGTGCCGGAATCGAAATCGGGATCGGGAGTTAAATAAAAAATATGGAATCGGCATCAAAATCGGCAACTACCAGAGATTTCAGCCGGCCGCGGCCGGCATCGGCACCGACACCGGCATCAGATTCGGACCCCTGGCAGAATTAAATGTTTAATTACATAATATCCAACGAAATAAAAAACAAACGAAAAAAAGGGTAGGATATAGATCTGTAATTAGCAAGGCCAGAAACAGAAACTAACATTTAAGAAATAGAAGTGCTCTGAAGATGTGAACGTTTTTCCAGACTTAACTGACCTTAGAAGCATTTATCGCCACTGCGAAAGAAACTCTCGTTAGCTCGACTAGAAACTTCTCACTGGGAAAAAAAAACGCATAAATCAAAAAGGAAAAGTTTCTCAACAGTTGTGTTCGGTTTTAGTTTTTCATTTTCGAGTTTATCGTTGACACATCTGACAGATTTCAGTTCTCCGGGTTCTATTTTTCGCTTTTCAACGATAATTATTGACAACTTATTGACAATTTATTTGCAACTTATTACTTAAGTAAAAGATCGCTCAAAAATCGAAAAAGTAACTAAATTTTTTAAATCGATTTTTTCATGTCTTAACTTTAAAAATCAGATATCAATTCTATGTGTCGTTGACAGGGTAAAAGGCATGCCATCATGCTAAACATGTTATTAGAATCTGCAGAATTTAGTTTCTTTCGTTAATAATCCGTGAATTTAAGAGCTCTTTTTAGAAATCAAGAATAAAAAAAAGGGGCTATTCAGACATTATGTCAGCATAATTTTGACCGATCGCGACCTTAGAAACAAAAGATTCTAAATCGACCCCCGCCCCCCCCCCCGACGAAATTCACTTTTTTATGAAAATACTTTTGATCCCTAACTAAAATGTCTAAAATTCTTATTCTTTCTTTCTTTCTTTCTTTTTTTTTTTTGAAACATTAAAAATTTTTAACTATTAATTCTTAAAGTCGATTTGGAAACAAAAGGCTCTAACGTCATTTTTCATTATAAAATGCCCGAAATTGGGCCAAAAAAGACTCCAGAATAGAAAACAGACATGATTGCTAATCATGGTGAATAATGAAAGTTCAAAGTTTTCTGGTCATCTAATGACAATTTTTACTGAAGGAATTTTCTTAGAAATTAAGAAAAAAAAATTATAAAGTCGTAAAAACTTTTTGTCACGTGACCTCACTCCAAAACTTTTCTCATTGGTGTTACGTCATTGTTCACTTTTAAGCGCGCGGTTATTTGAAAAACGAAACCATGAGTGCACCTGCTCGTCGTCAAAGACTAACACGGATTTGTTCGTACGAAAATTCTTCTTGCTCCAATGGGCATGCTGCGGCATGCCGCCGATAACTCACTTAGGAGCGTACCTAAATAGCGAACTGTGACGTCATGGTCGTTTCGGCGCTAATTCAAACAGCCAAAATTTTTATTATTTTTTATTCGCTAATTAAACATTGCATAACAGCAAAAATCACATTTACTATTTTTATATGCTATGTTCATTTAAAAAATATGTTCAGTACAAAATGTGTCTGTTGTCTATTGCTTAAAAATCACTCTAGATATTCCCAGGAATGTTCCCGTATTTTAGAGTCCAACTCCAAATAATACCAATTGCATTGACATTGTTATTGTTAACAATAGCAATGTAAGTATAAGCAATATTGCTTATACTTTGTGTCAGTTGTCACTTTTAAAATTTTTCCAACAGCACCTAGATTAAGATCGATTCTTTTCCCGCGAGACAGTAAGCATTAAATATGTATTTCTTTCCTACGGTGAGCTAGATCCATTACATCAAACGAGACGATGTTCAACATCGATGCTACTTTCATTTTCATAGCCATAATTAAAATACTTCCTAAATTAAAATTCTAGTTGAGATTAAAAAAAAAAAAAAAACCTGGGGGTCACGGAAAACGTTCTTGAATAACGTAATCCCACGCTTCTGAGGAATTAAAAAAAGTAAAAAATTAGAAAAACTCTGTTGAAAAATATTCTAAAAACGTATGAATTTACTGTAGCGTTTTATTGCGGCTGTATGCGACGCATAAAATTGTCGTTATAATTCTGAAAACAATATAAAATGGTAAAATAAAGAGCTGGACTCTCCCGATTTAATTCAATTTTGCGGGAATAAAAAAGATAAAAAAATTATTCCTGAGTATATAAGTTTGTGGCCGTTATGTTCTTCGGAATTTAGCATTAGCTCAATTTGAAAAGGTAATACCCCCACAAGCATGGTGAGCTCCTTAATGGGACCTTTGACCTCAAAGTTTATTTTTTTGGTAATTGTAGTGGGAAAAAAAAACAACAATTTTTATTTCAGTTCAACATTCAACAGAAGTTCGTCGGTTCATGAAAAAAGTAACCGATGACCGATTGGCGACATGACCGATAACAGATGACCGATGTGCAATATTTCTTCAAGACAATTTCATACAGTAGAAGCTGACATTGCTTTTTTTGCCAAATAAATGAAAGAGTAAGAGTAAGAGTAAGAGGGAGAAGGGAGGCATGAAAACAGGTACTGATTCGAAGTAAAATCTTAAATGTCTCGATGCGTAATTCTCAAAGAAATAGAACTAAACGTTGTAATGAAAATGAAAGAAGCTGATTAATTATACCTTGCATTCTATATCCAAGGAGCTAGTTCTATATTTGCATATTCTTGCTTTAAAACGTTGACGTTTCCGTTTTCTCATTCCCATTGCCCCCCTCTTCCTTTCTTCCCTCTCCCATCCCACTTAAATAATCATCCAAGAAGGTGTTAATGTTCCTACACGCGTTATTATCATTATCAATCTCCATTTCATCCTAACTCGGAAATGTAATAAACCTTTCAGCGTTTTCCTGTTGCACTATTAAGCATTAAATCCTTTCCACGAAAAAAATTTTTTTTTTTTTTATGAGTCGCCTCCGAAGGGTGAAAGAATCTCCATGGAAAAAAATTGATGACGCCTTTCTATAATGGAAATTTTTTTTTGAAAATGATAAAGCGGCAGATTGCGCGAAAAAGAATCGCGATCCCTTTTTCTTTCTCTCTCTTTTTTTTTCCAACATATATTCCCTTTTCATCCCGCTTGCCCTTTAACGGGAAAGTCGATTGCAGGCTCGCTCGATGTATATTTATTTGCTATAAACCAATCTAATTAATAAAGTGATAAATAATGAACCGATATATTTTACGGAATGACGTTTCCAACCGGTTTGAGTTTTCGAAATTCCCTCGTAATCTCCCTCCCGAGGAAAATTAAACAACATTTGCAAGTTTATGAAAACCCAAGTTAATTTTCAACGAGGTGCCAAAAAATATACAATTAGTTAATTAAAACTACCTCACGTTATTGTTAAGCCCGAGGAAGAAAACTACACCGAAAAATGACATGGAAAGAGCAAAACCATTATAAGGCAGTCGTTTCATTAACGAATTTCTAATTGATAGTAATTTATATCTCCATTTTTATGAAGTCAGAGGTTTAATTCCTGGAATAAATCCATTAGCATGACAATTCCCCGAAACCCGGTCATTTGGAAAGGGAGAGAAAAGAAAAAAAAAATCATGCTGCGACCTGCTCTCTTCCCGAAAGAAAAGAAGGGGAAATCCAACAATGAAAGAATAATAAAAGGTAAAAGGTGAACCCGTTTTTCAGGTTATATTCAGATCCAAACAAATTTCCATTCGCCTATATAAGCGAGCCCTACTTCCGTATTTTCATGAATCTTGATAACGGAATCCAGGAACGAAAATTGGAACTATTGCTTTTGAATTGTGTCGCTTTTACGATGGGCGAGCGCTTAAACATTCCTAAATGGTTTCCTCCTCTTCTACACACTCGTCAAACAGAACATGGGAAAGGAAGTCGTATTTCAGTTCATTCATCTGTGAATTTTCCAGAGCTAAAGGTTCCTTCAACCTTCATTATTATCGGGGGAGAGAGCCTTGTTAGCTAAAGGTTTAAAATTAGTGCATGAAAGGATGAAGAGATTTATGTTTTTAAGTCGTTATAAAAAGCTTCTTTTATTTTGTTTGTGTAGAGGAAAAAACAAAAAAAAAACGAAAAAAAATTCCGTGTAATTTTCCTGCTTATTCCTCCGTACTTTCCTTTTTTGCTTAATAAAATATAAATAACTAATGGATTTCGCCTGAAACAGATAACGATATAAAAAAAAAAAAGTTTTTAAAAGAACGCGGAGCAACTGTTTTGTTCCGCACGAAATTTATGTAATTTAATGCCTCTAATCAAAGCTCCGACAGATTTTAGTCTCGCCATCCTTAAACACTGAAATATAGCCTTTTTTTGGGATTTATGAGAAAGGCAAGCTGCTCAAGGTTAAAGCAAAACCCTGGCGCTATCAGACCGGACTGGATTACCCCCTTCAACGATCGAATGCACTATTTGTCAATGAAAACGTGCTAACAGGGGTGTTATATATCTAGACACTGAACCCAAAAAATGAATTCACCTCGATTGCAGTACAAGTGATGACTTTGTCGCAAAGCATAATTGCTTCGGCTCGACGCAATTCTGCTTGCGACAAGCAAGTGCTTGTCAGAAAACATTTCCACTATATACTTGTAAATTTAAAAAAAATGAATTGCGACAAAGCATTTTTGCATTGACCTAAAGCAGCATTATTTTGAGTGTAAGAACGCCTGGTTGTGCTTGAAAAAAAATGGAATTATAAAGATAAGCTTACCAGTAAAATTATACTATTTCTAATAACTGCTACGATTTTCATGGTTTTATTATAGCGAACAATTCATAACAACAGGCAATTCGGTCGTAGAAATTCTTATCGGCAAGGCAATACAATTCTGCATTGTCTTAAATGTTATCTCATAATAGGGTGCTTTGTAATGTCTTTTAGTTCAAGTCGTATTGGACTCTGCTTGGTTACAAAGTCGAGCTCTTCTTCAAATTTAAAAAAAAAAAGGTAACTAGAATCGATAGGATTTTCCCATTTTGTGATTAATTTTAAAAGCCTAACAGTCTGAGTGAAAAGCGACCAATAAAAACAACATTTTTTTAACTATCTGCCAAAGGTATATAAAAGCATTCCAAGGGGTAGAAATAGCAACGGTTTGTACTGTATCAGGGGCATTTGAATATTACGCCATCATTTTTTCAATGAATTTTGACCCCTCTCTCCCCCGCTTTTTCGACTTCCTTACATAATTATGTCATCATTCGACGACCCCCCCACCCTAATGTGAAAAAAATATTTGCTTGATTTTTTGTTCATAAATTAATGTTTTCGTGAAAAAGATGTTATAAAAACTTCCTAAATTTTAAAAAAGCAGAAAAAAAAAACCTGAAAAATATGCCCATTCTGAAATAAAAATTAAAACTACCCCATATATCCCCCCAAAATGATGACGTCATATTTGAATGATCTCTCAGGTAAAAACAATGTTACAGTCTAGTAGCTCAGTTGGTAAGAGAGACGCCGAGATCAGATCGGTGTCAATAAGTGCAATTCGAGTCTCACCTGGGTCAAGCTTTATAATTTTTTTTTTTTCGCCTTTCCAATTATGAAAAGACTTCATGAGGAGGCTTCACAAAATACCGGAAGGAATGGCTGTTTTGTCTAACACTCGATTTACTACCAAAAAAATCAAATTTTAGATATCTAACGAACTCCTTTGACTTTTTCTTGTATTTTCAGTACAAGTTTCAACTTGTTCCCAGCTAGAGATCCTAGAAGAGATTAGCCATACTTGTGATTCCGGCTCTTCAATATTTTCTCCTGAAAATGGTTGATCCATTAAATTTTTTTTTGGAAAATAAGAACGTAAATATAAACAGTCAGGAACCATTTTGTAAACTTAAAAAAATTAATATTTCAGAAGGGAATTTATTTTTCGGATTTATCGAAAAATCGGAAATGGCTGAATGACTAATTTCTTTTAGGATCTCTATTCCAAGGGAACAAAAACCAAGAAAACAAAATCAATGTTTTTCGACCGCAATTTTTTTTTAAAAAATCATTTTCCCTTCGCCCTTACATTTCGGACAAATTGAAACTTGCACTAAAAATTCCAGGATACACCATAGATACCTAGAATTCGGATTTTTTCATCGTAAATCGAATATTACAGAAAACAGCCATTCCTTCCGGTATCCGTGAAACCTCCACTTAAATAATCTTCATACAAAGAACTGTATTTCTCCCTTAAAATCGTGAGATAAGTAACTTAAATCGTCAATAGAATTAAATGTTTATAAAAATAAAATAAAAATAAACGAAAGTCAAGAGTGTTCTTTTAAACAAAAACAAACTTTTAACGTTTAACCGCAAGAGTTAACTTTAAAGCTCATATTTGTTTTGTCAGAAACTAATGCTGAAAACGATTCCAGGAAAATTTCAACATCAATTGCGTAGGTAAATAAGAACCTTTTAACCCTGAAGTATAGGCGAAGTTTAGCAAACAACTTGCAGGTATTAGTTTTCACAATTTTTTCAAAAGAATGAATTTTTTCAAACGAAAGTCCGAAATATAGTGCCTTATGCCTTAAGGCACACGTGAAGGACAATGAAAAAAATTTTAAAACCCTAGCTCGACTCCGATGCTACAAGACAAATTTTTTTAAAATGAATAATCTTCATGATTAAATATTAACGATTAATAACAAATTTTTTCAATGAGAAAAAAAAAGAAAATTTTGCTACAATGTTTTTTTTTTTTTTTTTTTTTGAAAAGAAGAAAAACATAAACGACAAGTGTCGCAAAATCATGGAAATGCCTTGTCAGAAATTGTATCAGAAGAAAAATGAAAAGCTTTCAAATAATCCAACCCCAGCATTTGCTCGCAGTTATATCAATTCATCACGCTTAAAACAATAGTTACAGCCGTGAAACTTCGCCCTTCAATAATGACGACAAAGAGACATTTCTCTTTGTCGTCACACGTTTTGATCTTCATTTTTAGAATTTCGTACCGGAAATAAACGGATGTCAAAGCTAATAATCACTAATCCCAACTTTTGGACATAAATAACGAGAAAGGCCGTAAGCCGGCAGTTAAAAATAAATGAATAAATAAATAAATAAAAACAAAACCCTAAGTATTTCGGCGCCGGTTGTTTCCGAAGCTTAAAAAAAAAAAAAAAAAAATTAAGTTGATACGAAAGGGAAAGCGGTCATTTCGCGAAAGGTTTTTTATGCAACGGGAAATAATGAAAATTTATCTTTTTCCGAGCAGGACGAAAAACAAAATCGATGCATAAAAGAAAGGGGAAGTAAATTAATTTTGGAAAAAAAAAGCCTGGCAGTGGGTACTGTTTTTAAATGTCATTAAAAAAAGGAATCCTCGGCAAAAATCTCAGAAAAGAATTTTCCTTGAGACCGGCTGCAATGAGAACTTTTTGATTTTTTTCCCTTTTTTTCGTTTTCTTATTTTTTTTTCTTCTTCCTTTTCATTTTAAGCGATGATAATGGTTCAAAGTAATTTCTAATTTAAAGAAAAACTTGGCAAAAGTTAAGGAAAAGGAAATTATGTGTCTCAAAGGTAAACCTTTTCAAGATAGGTTAATGAGTAATAGATTATTTTATACGGGTGGAAAGGTAAAAAACGAGTTTAAAAAAACGCCTTCTCGTAAAATTTTATTATAGCAAAACAGCAGTCGAAAAAAAAAGAAAGATTCAAAGGAAGGAACCCATTTCGCTATTAAATGAAAGTTCTCCCTCTCGAGGAACGTTATTTTTCTCCGAGAAAAATTGTTAGCAGCCGTTATATCGGAAAAGTAATTTAACCATTTGATAATAACGGACCTAAAATATGTATAGGGCCATTAATGACGGACCGGAAGAAAAGAAGTTTCAAAAACTGAAAACATTCTTTCTCCTCCAACTTTTGGATCTGAAACTTTCACCAAAGTACCAATTCCAGTCATTCAAGCCTTTCAATATTATGAAATTCGATTGCGCAAGTCAAAAGAGGATTTTAAAACCGCAAAAGTTAATTTAATAACGGCGGCAACTTTTTTTTTTTTCTAGAATAGGAAGGAAGCGGAGAAAAAAGTTCAAATATCCTTCGCTAAGTTTTTAGGAAGCTGCAAAATACAAATATCATGAAATACATTTCAACCTTTAGAGCGATGGTAAAGCTGATAAGCACATGATGAGGGGAGAGGATTTTTTTTGCTATGAGCTTTAACATTTTCTGGTTGAGTATCAATGGTCAGTGTTGGGCTAACGTTACCGGAAAACGTAAAATCGATTTTCCGATTAAAAAAATCCAGTGAATATTTTTTAAATCATAGATTTTTATGAATTCATACTGTCCCAAACGCTTCAATCGCATATAAAGGCAACACATAAAATTTTTTCTAGAAAAAAAAAATTCTAGTGTGAAAATTAATTTCTCAAATATTTCGAAAACATAAAAACAAAACCATCCAGCCTAAAACTATAAAAATTCGTCATTGTGCGACAGTGAAAATAAAATCCTCACTCATCAACTTAGTCAATATGATTCTGAATTATTCCTTTAAGCATTGGTACATTTTTCCGGATCGTTTAAAATCAAATCCACTAGGCTTATCCAAAAAAAAAAAAAAAAAAAAAAAAAAAATGGCATTAAGGGTTTGAAAAAACCAATAACGGAAACGCACTTCCTGTGTTTACAATGACAACCCTCAAAAAGCCGTTAAAATGTAACACGAGGATTTGTATAAAGAGGCTGAAGTGCAAACACTTTGCTACGACAAACAAACCAGTAAACAAAACGAAAACCGAACAAAAAAAAACATTAGTTCAAAAGTTTCACATTTCGGACAAAGTTTAACCGGTAAAAGGAAAAGTAGACAGAAAACTGAAGAAAATGTGGAAAACCCCGAATGGGAAAGCGTTCCTCTGTCGTCATGGAAACTGGCTCAAGTCAGTTTTTTGAAGCGTCCGACATCTAACGGCGAATTTTTTAATCACGTGATCGGAAAAACAGTAAACAAAGTCACGTGGTGGTTAGTTCCGGGAAAAGGAAGTTCTGCTTAATCATGTTGGAGTCTATTTAAAATAATTAGGAATTTTTCTTTCTTTGCCGAAAAAAAATTAAAAATAGACAAATAATAAAAAAAATGAACAAATAGTACAGAAAATTAAATTAATAAAAATAAATAAGGCAAAGCAAAAATTAATTAATTAACAAGTGGAAAAATTATTAAAACGTAAAACGATAAAAAAAAAAAAGTTTTCCAGTTTTTGGAAATCAATTGACTTTCATGGCACCGTTACTGTATTGTGTAAACTTTAAATCCTAAAAAGAGAGAGAGAGAAAAAAAAAGATTTCTCACGAATAATTTTAGCTTTTTTTCTCCGTTTTCTGAATTAACTTGACAAATATTCTCTTTTCGACAAAAAAGTTATCCGAGAAAAAATTCAACAAATCGGGAGTAAATTTCCTGAAAGCATTTTTCATTTCAAAATTGTCCTATATTTAAAAGGATTTTCCAGGAAATTATTAAATATATATGCGAATGCATTGGAGATAAAAACCCGGGAGGGTTTACTGGTTTGATTTGGATCATATCATTTTCAATCGAAAATTATTTTTTTAAAAAAAATATTAAAGATCCGGCCGGATTTTAACTTTTTGGAGGAGAAAAAAAAATTAATATGACTTAAACACGTATTTCTTTTCGTATTTTTTTCCGTATCGAAAAGAAAAATTCTTGAAATCAGAAAACTGGATTTAGTTTGATTTCTGTCAGAAGATGAAATTTAATTTTACAATAAGACCATGGTTTCATGGTTTGTACAGTCTTACAGAGACTAGACGGATTAAAATCATGACAGGAAAAATTAATTATGCTTCTGAGAGAAATTTCCAGCAGGAAAGCTATGAATGAAAATTTGTGTGAACAGTTCGCAAAGTGAAATAATGACTAGGTACGGTTCTATGTTGAAAAATCGGAAAATATTTTAAAGCAAAGATTGAATTTGAACGAAATCAATACTTCGTGACTTGAGTTGTTTTTCTGAATACAAAATTCCCCTAATGCCAAAAAAAAAGTTTAATTGGGGAAGACCATTATTTCGATCCTATCATATCTCATGCTGTGTCTCACACAGGGCAATTGATTGTGTCATGCAATTAATTGTACCACCGAGAGTGCACATAATATCTTTATTCTGAGCGATCATTTGCGAAAAATTACGTCATTCATACACCATGCTATATGTTGCCACATATGAATCAATTTTTCTCCCGGAAGCTCAAAATAAATATTCTGGTGCTACAAGTAACTACATAGCTGCTAACTACACTGCAGTGTTCATTTGAAACTAGTTACTCATATTTAATGCACGAGAAACTAGTGTCAACCTGAACAGGGCAAATACAACTGTGTAATATCGTACCTGGGGGCTACTTTTTAATCCAGGGGGCTCTTTTGACACTTTTATTTTTCAAAAAAACTTAAAAACGGCTAAGAATGGTTTCAAAAATTAAACTTATTCTAAATTATTTATTATTTTCCGTGTTCTATGTTCAAGCCTACTTGCCTAAACTTGTTTTCTTATGAAAATATTAAGTTTTTAATGAGAAAAAAATTAGGAAATCACGCAACCTAAATTGCATTCCGGTGCATCCACCGGTCAAATTGAAATTAAAATGCTTTTCGCACTTGCCCTATATGGTCTCTTGAACAATCATCCTAACTTCACTCAAAATTAAACTATTAGAAGCCAATAAAAATTTAAAAGAAAAAAAAATTACGATTACGGGTTACTTTGTGCAGATATTTCAATGGTGATGTCCCATGGGTGCTAAACCCACAACGAATCGACAACGTTTCCAAGGTTTTGATTACGTTTTGACTACGTTCACTAATTTTTTTAAATAAATAGCGATAGTCATTAACAGAACATCTAAAAAGGTAATAATTGTTTTATTAAGACATTTTCAGTTTACAGAAGCCAATAATTTGTCATATCCTCTTCAATTATTAAAGATATTCAGGTATAAACATGATTGAGTACAAAGTAATTTTGTTAAACGACACCTTTTGGAAAATCGAGTTTCTATTCGTGTTAGAACAAGTATAGATATTGTAACAGGGTATCAAATTAAAGCTGATGAACACCTCTTACTGTTGGTATAAACAGATATGAATTTCCTTCTACATTTTACATCTGTTTTTGGAAAAAACGTCAAAAAGTGTACAAAGTAGCCCCTTGGTACGGTACTGCTGCAGCGATAGTACAATTAATTTTGGTTTATTAGAGACACAACATGTAAGTAATTTTTTTTATGAAAGCAATGGAAATTAAAAATCAATGGGAATAACGAACAGAGTTCATATCTGTTTGGAGTGCTATAACAAAAGGGAAGGTATCGTAATTTACCTAAATACTAATTGAAGGGAATCAAACCCTTTCTTAAGATTACCTACTCTTCAACAATTGTTAATCTTTGTCAGCCAAAACTTTTATAAAAGCTTACAGTGCATTGATATTTCTCTTCCTTTTTATCAATTATGATGCTTTATACTCATTTCTACACCATCGGAAAAATAAACCGTCATTTGCTCTTTCCTTATTTTGACCATAAAACTTCATAAATAGAATCATAACGGCATTTTTGACCTAAGCAACAGTGAAATGTTTATGAATATGTCAAAAAAGATGTCAGCATTTAATCAATAGTGAACGTCAAAAAGTTTGAAAGGAAAATTTTTAATGAGCTCAATGATTCGTCCACGGCCGGAAAAAAAGTAAAAAAAAAAAAAAAAAAAAAAAAAAAGTTTTTTCAGATGCAAAAAGTTTTACTTCCTATTTTTCTACCCATCTTTTTTCTCCCATCAAATGGAAATGAATATTCATAAATTCAGCAAAACTGAAACAAATGTCAGAAACTTCTTCCACTTAAATCGTTTATTCAAATCGTTGAAAATGTAATTCCCTAATGAGGAATATTTACCCGAAAAATAAAAAAAAAAAACTTTAATTTAAAAAATAAGATAAACTTTTAAACGGGAGAGACCCATGAACCCATTTTAAATCTAAAGAAGCTCTCTTTCCATTTATTAAGTGAAAAAAATGAAATAAAATGTTCAATACGAAACACGATAAAACGATTTTTCCGATATTCCATTCAAGTTTCATCCTTCACTAGTATATTGTTCTCAGCGATAGAACCGGTATATTATATTGAATGATAACCTAAACAATTTATCGCTCGAACCGACAACTTAAGAGAAACGTTTACAAAAAATCTAGTCAAAGTTTTTTCTTTTCTCTTCTTTTTTTCTTTTCCATACCTAAAGGAAAAATATGAATTTACGCTAAAACTTTTTATCAAAGAAAAAAGAAAAGGAAAACAAATACTTGGCAGAGTATACAGCACAAAAAAAAAAAAAAGAAAAAAAAATGTTTAGGTTAACAATTCCCTTGTTTCAAGTGTAGAAGAAAATTGGACTAATTTATTCAACCTTTTGGCAGCTTTAGTCTTCTTTTCGTCTTTCCCAGACGAGGTTTAAGATTAATAGTACGAATGAAAAGTAGGGTGTTCAAAAAAAAAAAAGAGAACTTTCGAATTCGAATTTTGTCACCCTCGGCATTTGTTTCATTTTGTGCATCTGAACACCCGGAATTTTTTTAGATTTTTAAAATTACGTAAAAGCGAGCCCGCCATATTTTTTTTTTTTTTTTACACGTTTCAAATCAACAAAAAATTATTTCAGCGTGTATAAAATTCTCATATAGTCAAGTTTGCATAAAAAATTATTTCCCCTCGAGACACCGAAGTGAAAAACCGAAAAGTAAAAATCTATTTGAAAGATGTCGCCTAGAAAATGCAGAGAAAAAAATTGGCTCACTAACTGAAAAACTTAACTTTTTTTTTATTCGATTGGCAATATCTAGCAAATTCAGCAAAAAATCTACAAATTCATTCAACTCCCTATTTTCTTTTCTAATTTTTTTTTTTTTTAAACTTAAAAAGGAACAAACGGGAATTTTAAGCAGGCTTTTTGAAAGCAAAACAAGGAAAGAACATTAAGCGAAAGAGAGAAAAAAAGTAGCGAGAAATTTATGAAGCAATAATTTCAGCTGACCTCGAATTACACGCCCATTCTTCGATAAGTGCATCGGTACGTATCTCCGATCGAATCCGTTGGGAAACAAAAAACTTACCTGAAAAGAGAAAAAAAAATTAGAAAAATACGTTAACTATCCTATTTAAAAAAAAAAAAACCTTCAAATACCATGAGCCACCTCTGAAAATTTATATATAAATACATCTTTATTTCGAAATAATTTTCAATGAAAAATAAAACAAGATTTACTTCCCAGAAATAAAATAAAATAAAAGACGGTGGTACAAGCCTCTATTAATAAAAGGAACACAAAAGAGGTAATAATAATCTCAAGTTAATGAGAAGAAGAGAAATGAATGAGCGCATTTTAAAAAAAAAGCCGGGCAGAGAAGAGTTTTCCCCTTTTGCACTTAAAAGGAGCTTTTAATCCTTTTCACAGGTAAGCGAATTAATGCAACAAATTGCATTTCAAAAAACTTTATTTTCTAAATTCGAAACCTGTAGGATGTTGTAAAGATTTACGTCATAAATATCGATTTTCGGTTTCCCTTGGGAACACTGAAAATATGACTTCAGAAAGGAAACCAGGTGACGATCTTGCATTACCTCACCTGACAACGCAACGGGTCAGATTATGATTTATCTTCCAACCTGGCAAGATAAACCTTTTCAAGCATTTACTTTTTTAAAAATCGAAAATCCGGAATTTCATAGAAAAGACTGTTAAAAAAAAAAAATCGAATGACATAATTAACATTCGATACATTGAAGAGAGGGGGGGAAAAAGAACAATTTGATTAATGATGCTAAGTTGTCGTCCTCTAACATGGAAAAACATTTTCCCACGAACTGTTCTCATCTAGACAGGGCTCCATTTATATTCATCTTAGTGCTTTTACCTTAGCTTCAACTTTAGGCTCGATGTCGTTAATTTGAGTGCTTTGATGATTATTCTTCTGTATGAATAAAAAAATAAAAATACTAATTTTTTTTTTTTTTTGTGACAAAGATGAATAAATAAATAAATAAATAAATAATAAATAAATAAATAAATAAATAAATAAATAAATAAATAAACAAATAAATAAATAAGTAAGTAAAATAAATAAATCTGTGACGGAGAACGCCCGAGCAAATTTAAAGAAAGAAAAGGTTAATGCATTGAAAATCGCTCACGTATTTGCTGAGTTAAACGAGCAGAAAAATCGGGGTGGGAGAAAAAAAAAAAGTTGTCGAAGCTTTTTGAAAAAGCTCTTCCAGAGCATACATTATTATTATTCCTATCTACACTCCATGTTCCACATGGAATTTGGAAATTCACGATTTCCGAAAGAAAAATGGGAATTGAAATCTCAGGAAATTTAATTTTAAAAGACGCGTTTGAATTAATGTCAAAATATAACATCCAACATACGAAACGATTTTGCGGGATTTAATTTTTATGATGATTTCCTATCGACCTAGAATTCGTAATAATCGTTTCAAATTCTTAATTTTATTTTTTTAATTTTTTTTTTTTTTTTTTTTTTTTACAGGAAGAAACGGTATACTCCTGACCTACTTTCCTCCGTTACGTAGCAACCTAGGAGAAAAGTTATTTTAGTTAAAACTTCTAAAGCTAACGACGATCTGGCAACTGAATATGACACTCGAGAAATATGACAGTGCACAATTGGTAACAGGATGTCCTAAAGGAGAGAGAAAATAATAAAAAAAGAAGGTCAGAGCTTAAGGTATATATACGAGACAGAGAAAAAAGATTGAAAGTAAGAGAAGACGAAAAGTTACAAAGGATTGTGCTGCCTACTATCGGCTCCGTCTTCAACCATATTGTTTGTCAATATGACGTTTTATCACAGCCGCCGACGTCTTTTTCTTTCATTCGAATAAAACATTCGTTTTCATTGAAAAAAAAAAAACTTTACCTTCTTCACTGAATACTCATAATCGTAAAAAATAACCCCTGCATGTTTATTAAAAGCCCGATATGAAAATCCCGAAAGTACCCAAAAACAAAACGCGAAAACGACGCTTCTATCCGACTAACCCAGACTTGCGTTTAGTTTTTTGCAGCTTTCCCCGCAAAAACGAAAAACATATCCATTAGTAGGGGATTAAGGACACTTCCCTTTGCTTAGTTTAATTTGTTTGGGAAACGTGAAAATAAAAATAAAAATGGATGTTATTATACCAATAACATTAGGGAAGTAAAACACACTGTTGCAGGTCAGTGACGGCGGAACGTTTTTTGGTCCCGGTGGGGGGGAGAGACTTTAGTCATCTGAGAAGATACAACAAAATGGGAAAAAACTCGGTAAAGCAGGGTCGATAACACGTGTTTTTGGGCTTTAAAGTGTAATAGTATTACACGATTTATGTGATTTCATATCGCATGCTGTAATGGCATCACACGATTCGAGTGATTTCATTACACTGATGCCAAACTGAAACGGCCATTTTGAAGGTGGCGGCATGCTCGTACAGGGATGAAGTTTCACCAGATTCAAGACCACATTGCAACGACACTTTGATGCACAGGAAGTTACCCGTCGCGTTATCCACCGTTAATAGGTCCTCCTCCTTTGCATTTTAAAATAATGAATGGAATGGGCAGTACTATTCTACGTAGGGCAATGCCTCCCATCCCCCCCCTCCCTGCCGCTTTGTTCCCGTTCACTGTGCAGGACTAGCAGTTTTTTGCTCTTTATACGTAAGCGGAAAAATAAGTTCGGTTCCTGTTTACTGAATGTTAAGTTGAGTTGAATGTTAAGACGTCCCTTGGGACGTGTGGTCGTCTCAAATGAGTAGCAGCAGTCGAACTTTTTTCTCCGTTTAAAGATGTGCAGACGGTAGAGATAATGTAATCTACACCAGGGACGTTTAACCACCTCAACTCAAATGTTTCGTCTTATTACTTATTATCCCAAAAGACTCAATTATTACTAAGCGTTATTAATCATTACGAACGCGTAGTAATAATTACTTAATTTTCGGTATTATCAACTCAAATGTACGTCACAGGACGCAACTCAACAGTGAGTAGCAGCAGCAGAATTTTTTTCTCCTCTTAGGGATGTGCAGACAGCAAAGATAATTTCATCTACACCAGGGACGTTTAACTACCTCGTCGCACAAGGATCCACTCATCAGGTTAAGAAAACGTTAACAGATCCTAAAAATTCATAAATTCATATTTTGTAAATGCTTTCTCGACTCACGTGGAAAATTCTCCATTAAATTGTGACAGGAGGTTTTGATTCAGGAATGGATTGTCCATAGAAAGCCATATGGAAATTTTCTCAAGCCGGATCCAGGCTTAAACAGGAATCTGCCTTCTCTCTCCTTAAACGGAATTCTGGAGGATCTTATAATAAAAGGAAGTACAGTGAAAATTATGTTTTGGTATCTTTATTTTATCCTTTCGGTTGTGATTTTCGACTGGGATCTGAGACCTCGTGGCTTATCAGTCTGATTATTTTTTTTGATTATCTCTATTATCTGATTTTTATATAGAACCCACCGGAGTTTATTTTTGATATGGCGGTTACATTTTGAAAAATTTACTTAAATTTTTCAAAAATAGCTGTCCAGAAACAGCGTTAAACTATAGGTCCCATATTCCTGAGAGCGCACGCACAGGTGTATGAGAGAGATCACCATGCTCGTAACTGAATAAAGGACTAAGAAGAAGAAGACACTTTCCTACGCTTTCTCCTAAAAAATGCTTTATAAAAGCATAAACACAACGCACAAAAAAAAAAAAAAAAATAAAAAAAATAAAAATAAAAATAATAAATAAATAAAAAACAGACATTTCAAAGAAAAACAAAAACATAGTAAAAAAAAAAATTACGGATGCTGCGATTACGCTAATCTTGAAAGAATACATAAAAAATGAAAAGCTAATATACTTTACAAAAAACGTTGTACCGGCAGGAAAACGCTTCAATTTTTGAAAACGGGATTATCCGCAGATACTATATGTTTCCTTTTTACCTCGACCTCATAGAGATAAATCTTTGGGAGGATCGATCTCCCCTCACATGTTGTCCAATATTTTTATTTCATTACTTTCCTATCCCAGGATAACAAAAGCAGGATTTGAATATCGACCATTTTACCGTGAACATTTTGCGACAGGTGTCCTACATGATTTCTCCGACTCCGGATTTGAAAAGCTCCTCTTCCCTCAGGGCTTCGGAATTAGATCCTATTTAAATCTCGGTGGCTTTAAACAGATACGTGAAATTTTGGATTCACATCTTGTGCATCAACATGTCACCCTCATTTACACACTCAGACGACTCAAGAGATGACACCCAGAGGAGACTATATAAAAAAACTGCCATATCAAATCGTTCGTTTGAAAAAGTTTCATTTACGAAAACAAAATATTTGTCTTTTCTGAAACATTTTTTTTTCTTTCCATGCAGAAAAATTCCGTCTCGCCATTCATAACCGCAAAATCGAAAGGAAAATAAAAGCCATAAAGAAATTCGAAAGCAGAAGGAGAATCAATTTGTTAATTAAAAACAGTACTGACTCCGTTAAATGCTGCGAGGAAAAATCTTCCACGAAAGACTGCCGATAATAAATCTCTATTGAATTTTTTAGCAACAAAAACATTAAGCCTTCCTTTGACTTGTTTTCACTTGCAAAACCCAATACTTCAGCATTCTCTTTTACAAAAATCAATTTATATAAAAAAATAATAATAATAATAATAATAATGAGGCCAGAAAAATTAATGGCAAAAATTTGTTATCCCCGCTCTGTTATTTTTTATTATAAATATTAATGCTTATTCAAGCGATACTGTCGGAGTGTAATATGGACATTATCGATACGAGATATTAATTAAAGTGCAACGTCATTAATTATCGACATCTGATAGCATTTCATTCGCGACTCAACAGATTTATTGGGCATAACATATAGGTTATTCACTGAGATTTGAATAAGCAATCGAAATTTTTTTCCTTTTTCCTTTTTCATCTTCATTTTTTTTATATTTTTTTTTTTTTTATTTTTTCTGGTTAAAGCAGCGAAAGAAAAAAATGGGGAAAATGTAATTTGCTCAACGTCACGGATTCTGAGCCATTTCTATACTATAAATATTAAATATTGCCAACCTTTTGAGAAAAAAAAAAAAAAGCGGATTGTATTTTTGTTTTTGCATCACTAGATTTTTTTTTTTTTTTACAATATAAAGAAACCGACAGAAAAAAAAGGGATCATAAAGGAAAGCTACGTAAGCAAATCGCAGAAACAAAAGCCTAAGCAAGCAAAATACTCCGTTAACGACGTTAATGCATTTAAACAGTTTTCTTTTTGGAGGAAAAATAAATCACATCTGGAGTCTTGACATTGTTAAAAATGGTTGACTCCATTTCATTAATTTTAAGCCAGAGGGAAATGAAGGTTATTTTACCTTCAAATTGAAAACATCTGGAAGAAGTCTCGGGTTAACGGGGATTTTTAGATTTAAAAATTATGGCTCATGCTTCCAACTTTTTCCGTAAAAAGCATACTAACGACATAAAGAATGCAGTCATCAGAGCACGTGACGAGAATAAAAATGTCGAAGAAAAATTAGAAAGAAAAAAAAATATGATTTTTTTTTTTTTTTTTTAAAGCAAAAAACAGAGATGACACCCATCCATCAGGCTTTCGTTGATCTTATAATCTAATTGAGGTTTCTCTTTCCCTAATGCTGATTTTAAGTGCCTTTAAATCACCAAAAACCATTTCAAGAAAGAAAATTAACATCAACTTTTCTTTCATTTTTTATTGGGTGAGTCATTCTTGTGCCATAAACTGGGGCAAGATTGAACGACCTTGATAAAAGTCAGTAACAGCAGTTAGTTGATGCTTTCACCCAATGAAATTACAGGAGAATTTCTCCTTCTTTCCCCTATTTCAATTAGATTTTAAAAAATTCAGCTAAAAATACCTTTCTTAGGCCGGGCAATATCGCCCCATTTTCACGCCTTCATTTACGGTACCGAAAATGAAAGAATATCGTTTGTCATGGAGCAAACTGCTCATATTTTTATTAATAAAGATATGAAATAAAGATATGAATTGCAAAAGCAAGAAGCCATTTTTTTTTGTTTTTCCGTAAAAAAAAATCAACAAACAGAAGAAAATTTAAAAACTTACTTTTAATCAACAGGAAGAAAAATAAGTTATTAGGGGCTAACATTTACGTAAGTACTATTTTAACAAAAGGTAAAGTGTCAGATTTTTTCCGCTTGCCCATAGGCATTTAAAAGCGACCGAAAAAAAATGTTTTTAGTGAATACCTAAATCCAAGGAAAACAATTTTTTTGAAGGGGAGACGGTTAAAAGGTTTCGCGGGGGTCCGGGGAAGATGGCAAGAATCATTGGGCGATCAAATTAGGGCCGAATTTTAATTTTTTTTCCTTTTCGCGGCTGTCGTTATCTCTAAAAAAATCGGCTAATTGAAAAGCTAATTAAAAAGACTGGGAGTGTTAAAAAAAAAAAATTTTCGATTCTTCTAAGCTTCTTTCACCTTAATAGACATATTTTTACTCTTTTCAATTTTTTTCAAAAATACTCAACTCACAAAAAAAAATTATTTTAGACGGAACGAGCCTATACTAAGTCATCCCAATAATAAAATGATAATTTTGGAACAGGAAATAATTAAAGAAAAGGAAAAATGATTTATTAAATTGGAAATTGTTACAACAATTTAAAGTACCGTAGATTGGGGTGAAGTTGAAACGAAATTCAAAAAAAAAATTTTAGGTTTATTTTAGGCACTAAAAATGAAATTCTTTTATTTCATTAAGTGGATATTGTTTTTGGGATACTTGAGTAAAAAATTTTATTTTTAGTGTCTAAAATAAACCTAGAATTTTGTTTTGAATTTCCTTTCAACTTCACCCCACCTTTTCAACTTCACCCCAATCTACGGTACTTCTGGTGCGAATAAATCGCGAAGGCGGATAATGCGAATGCGGGGAACTATAAAGCTGACCCTGCCCTTTAATCAAATAATGTCTTCCGAATTTTTGAGAATATTAATCTACATGCAAAAAGTTCACGTTTAAAGAAGTTCGGTAAAGCAGGAATTAACTGAAACATTTTTACAGACCATTAAGAAGCCTAAAGTAAATTACCCGGACCATTTTCATCTATTAAAAACCCTTCAAAAATTAACTGTAGCAACCGAATCTTAAATTAAAATTTCCCACCGTGAAACTCGAGTAAAAACAAAAATTACTTCCTCGGAAAATTTTCTTAAACCGTCATAACCCTTTTTTTATAATCCTTTAAAACGAAAATGTTTTATGAATCCATTTACAATCATTCAAATATCGTTTTATTTTGAATGAAACCTTCCCGCAAAGAAATTTTAATAATGGAGCTTTTCATTAATTTGACATGAATGTTTGATTTGCAAAATTCGAAGTAGGCGGGTTATAAAAAAACAAAACATTTTTTTTAAAACCCTACCAGTCAACTCCGAATATAAATTTTTAACTGAAAGCGAATTTCAACCGAACAAAAAAGGAAAATATAAGAATTTTGAACGAAATATTAAATATAAAATGGGGGGAAAGTAATCAAGAAATGGAATCCTAGCTTTCGACCCAAATAGTCTCTAGTATGAAGAAACTCGTAAAGAAAAAGAATGTTTAAAATTCAAATCTGGAATGCCAGCAACAAAGATAAGGGGGAAAAGGTAAAGAAAAGCTTTCCGCAAATGCTTGGACACGATGTTTAAAAAAAAAAAAGAGCTCCTCCTTTTTCTTTTCCTATATTTTTTTAAACGTTTAGGTTTATTCCGTTCAAAAGCTTGACAATAAATCTATCGTTAACTATTCCACAACCATTTGAACTTTTTTCCTAAGCGCAATATAAAAATTTTACATGCAAGAGATCTCCATTTTTTAAAAAAGGGAAAGAAACATTTTGCCTACGTGACGATTATTTTTATTTTATTTTTTTTCGCATTCCACGAGCTAAAAAAAACCGACCGTTTTAAAGTCTTTTTTTGTGGTGGCTTTATCCTTTATTACGTTCGAAACGGAAAAAAAGAAATCTTCTTGAATTGAATTGAAAGGAAACGAGGGGTTATTTTCATTTTTTCCTAAAAAAAAATATAGTTTAGTTTACTAAAGGTATTAGTTCGTTTACGTCACCGGTCGGTTAGCTGGGCGGTGAAAAATTATATCGATTTTTAAAAAAATTAATTTTGTTTTCGACAATTCGGTTTTTTACAAATGAAAATGAGATCGGATCGCAGCGAAACCGTGCCAAAAAGTTTTATTATGTTTCAGAGACAATGGTTCAATATTTAAAATGTATGAAAAAGGCTTTATGGTTCCTAATTTTTTTAAATGTTTTTGTAAAAAAAAAAAAAAAAAAAAAAAAAAAAAAAAAATATAAATAAAATAAAATAAAATAAAATAAAATAAAATAAAATAAAATAAAATAAAATAAAATAAAGTAAAATAAAATAAAGCAATAAAATAAAATAAAATAAAATAAAACGCCATTGTTCATTTTTTTACTGTTGAAATAGTTCCCAATTTCAACGCTAGAGCGCTATACTTGTTTCTCGGAAAGAAACATTTTTTTTTATTGCAAAAACAATTAAAAATTATGAAATATAAGAACAATTAAGCCTTTTCCATGCATTTAAAATCATGGATCTGTATCTCTGAATATAACATAACATTTTGGCACGGTTTAGGTGCGGTTACATCCCGTTTTCATGTATAGAATACCAGATTAAAAAAAAAAAATTTCACATATTTTTTTATCGTTAAAATGTCTCCAGTCCGGCTAAGGCCGGCGATGTAAACGAACTAATCCCTTAATAAACTTAGGAAAATGATCTTAATATGACATTCTGAGTTTTTGGGGGGGGAAAAGAAAAGAAATAAACCGAAAATTTGCTGGTTAAACTTTACATCTTGTGCTATTTTTTATATATAATTATATAATTTATATATAATTTATATAAGTTATATATAATTTATAATAATTTATATATAACTTATATATAAATTATATATAAAAGGTGAATATATATAAATTATATAAATTATATATAATTTATATAATTTATATAAAATTAAATCTTGAAAAAAAGGTACGAACTCGAACTCAGCAAAATTTTAGCAAAATTTTAGCAAAAATGATTTTTCGATTTACATATATGATTTATATATAAGTTATATATAATTATATATAAGTTATATATAATTTATATATAATTTATATATAAATCATATATAAGTTATATATAAGTTATATATAATTATATATAAATTATATATATTATATATAAGATATTTTATATATAAATTATATATAATTATACATAATTTATACATGAATTTTATGCATAATTTATCCGACTTTAAAATCGAGAAGTTTTAAACTTATTTAAAATTGGAAAAATACAAACAACAACACCAGGCTTTTTACAGGGCTTGAAGCCCCATCGCCGCATCGACAGCAGTCCGCCATTTGGACCTATCCTGAGCCGCCGCTCGCCAGTCTAGCACCCCTAGGCGGCCGGAATCCGGGGATACATTATCCTCCCATCTTAGCCGAGGTCTTCCTAAAGGTCTTGGACTTGTAGGACGATCATCCAAAACTCGTCGTATAGCCCGTGTATCCGGCGCCCGTGCCACGTGTCCCTCCCACCGCAGCCTCATAGACTTGATCACATCAAGGCTATGATGACTTTAGTCAATTGATATCAATTGATCACATCATATTATTTATAGGACTGCCCGTAAGCCTTCGGATTTCTTCGTTAGTCTTGACACGGACGCGTCCGGATACGGGGTCTATATTGGAACCAAGGATCCTCCTAAGGAACTTATTTTCAAACACCAGCAATCACTTCTCGGTTTGGATCATTAAGGTCCACGTCTCGCAGCCGTATGTAAAAATGGGGCGCAGGGTGGAATTATAGACGAGAAGTTTAGAACGGCGGTGTCATTGCGGTACCTCAAGATGTCGTTTAAAAAATCTGAAAAAAAGTCTCAGAGTTCCGATACCTGGGCTCCACCGTCACGCGTAACAATAATACCAACTACGAAGTCAAAGCAAGGATCCAGAGGAATCCAGAGGAAACCCCATGCCTTCAGTCCCTAAACCACCTATTCCGAAGTAAATCCCTGTCCCGCCGTTCTAAACTTCTCGTCTATAATTCCACCCTGCGCCCCATTTTTACATACGGCTGCGAGACGTGGACCTTAATGATCCAAACCGAGAAGTGATTGCTGGTGTTTGAAAATAAGTTCCTTAGGAGGATCCTTGGTTCCAATATAGACCCCGTATCCGGACGCGTCCGTGTCAAGACTAACGAAGAAATCCGAAGGCTTACCGGGCAGTCCTATAAATAATATGATGTGATCAATTGATATCAATTGACTAAAGTCATCATAGCCTTGATGTGATTAAGTCTATGAGCTGCGGTGGGAGGGACACGTGGCACGGGCGCCGGATACACGGGCTATACGACGAGTTTTGGATGATCGTCCTACAAGTCCAAGACCTTTAGGAAGACCTCGGCTAAGATGGGAGGATAATGTATCCCCGGATTCCGGCCGCCTAGGGGTGCTAGACTGGCGAGCGGCGGCTCAGGATAGGTCCAAATGGCGGACTGCTGTCGATGCGGCGATGGGGCTTCAAGCCCTGTAAAAAGCCTGGTGTTGTTGTTTGTATTTTTCCAATTTTAAATAAGTTTAAAACTTCTCGATTTTAAAGTCGGATAAATTATGCATAAAATTCATGTATAAATTATGTATAATTATATATAATTTATATATAAAATATCTATATATAATCTATATAAATTATATATAATTTATATATAATTTATATATAACTTATATATAACTTATATATGATTTATATATAAATTATATATAAATTATATATAATTTATATAAATTATATATAACTTATATATAATCATATATAGTAAATCGAAAAATCATTTTTGCTAAATTTGCTAAATTTTGCTGAGTTCGAGTTCCTACCTTTTTTTCAAGATTTAATTTTATATAAATTATATAAATTATATATATTTATATATAATTTATATATATTCACCTTTTATATATATTTATATATAAGTTATATATAAATTATATATAATTTATATATAACTTATATATAATTATATATAAATTATATATAATTTATATATAAAAAATAGCACAAGATGTAAAGTTTAACCAATTTGCTTGGCATGAGGGGTTTAGACGCCGCTTCCCAAGAAAAAGTGTGTTATAAACTTGAGTTATTAAAAACTTAAACTTCGTTATAAAATTTTATAACCCGCCAAAAAAGCCATCTATTTATAATTTGTTATAAAATTTTATAACTCAAATTATTTTCAGTTTTTTTTTTTCTAAGTTTTTTGATTTTCTTAACGCTTCCCAAATTTTTCTATTTCTGCTTTTCTATATTTTCCAGGTTTTGTCAAGTTAAAAATAACAGAAATAACCGAAAATTCGGAAAAATCTGGAAAATATCACAAGTCAAATTAATTGGCAACTTAAGAACCATATATCGGCTCATAAAAATCAGCTGAGAAGTGGTGTAGTGGATAAAGGCGGCTGGTAAGTCGCCCACAAGTCTCGGGTTCTATTCCGAAAATTTGCCATTTTTTTTTCCTTTTTTTTTTCTCAAGAAAAATGTGAAAAAGTGCCTATAAAGCCCCCATATGCTAAATATAGTGCAATTCAAGCATAAAATTAATATATTGCTCAGTTGAAAATTTGCGTTATTAAAATTTATAAATAAGTTATAAAATTTTATAATCGGCCAAAACGTTATAGGGTTATAAAATTTTATAACGCACTTTTTCTTGGGTTCGTCCAAATTTATGCCAAAGTTTTTAGATGTAAATACTACGTTTTATTTTCCGACAAAAAAAAGTCCAAAAATTTTGTATTTTTTTTATCACATTTCAAGGAATAAATTTTGAAGTCCACGACTGAAATAATGATTATTGGCTTTTAGCCAAACTACCGTCAAGGTCAACGTGTAACGAAATAAAAGAAAATTCGATCAGGTTGCGACTGAAAAAATTAATTTCAAGAAAGGGAAAACGTAATGTACAAAAGTTATTTCAAAAGAGACGCTCAAAAAATTCGATTGATTGGATTTAAAAGACGAAAAGACAAGGGCAAGAGAAATAAAATTAGAATGTAATAAAATATATAAAAACTCTTGGGAAAAAAATTTTACCGAAGATAATAATTGATGATGGAGTTCTTGACGGAACTTTCATAGGAAAAACTTTGAGAAAAAACAGATATGGAAAAAAAAATTCCAACATTTTTTTTATTGGCTTTTCCTCTTTTTAAGTATTTAAACAAAAGAGAAATTATGAATTTGAATTTTAAATCGCGACATTATACTTCGTTTCTGAAAGTCTTATAAAAAAAAGTCTTCTGAATAAGGCCGTAGTTTCATACAAATGTATGAAAAAAAAATAATAGAGTTAAATGTTTGGAACGTTAATCCACTTGATTACAGACAAAAGCACTTAAAATGTAACCATTTTGCATCATTTTCAACTGCTCTCTTTAAAAACTTTCAACTGTTTTTTTTTTTTTCTTCTTAACGACCTCCTTTTGGACGTTTCAGAGCACAATTAATGCGTCTTGTTTAAACGTAAAGTTCACGAAAGTTAGGATCTCAAAGCTTTAATCAATCAAACAAACTCTTCAATTAATTTAAGAGTACATTTGCTTTAATTAGGCCTTCCCAAAACAGGAGAATCACGTCTCATTTAGGGAAAACGCAGAATTTTATCGCCCGAGATTGAAAAATGTAAAAAAGGAGAAAAAGAAAAAAGAGCATAAGAAGACGATAAAGAGAATGAAAAACTGGGGGGAATCATAAAAGATGAAAAGAAGCCGGCGACGGTGTAATAAAGGAGCATAATAATAATGCTAATAAGTAACTTTCTCATAAGAAACATGTGAACTCAAGCACGGAGAAATAAAGAGTGGGGAGAAGAAAAAAAAATGCGGCTCGATGCTTTTTAATGAGTCGACAGCAAGTTTCAATCTTTTAAATCAAAAATTTGAATAAGCTGAAAAAACTTTTTTTTTTTCTCCTGCCTTTTAAAACTCGAACTTTATATCTGCTAACCTGGGTTACGTTTCCTTTTGTTAATAAAAAATGCCTTTTTTTTATCAAGAACGCCCAGCAAAAAAAAAAAAAAAAAAAAAGAAAAAAGAAAAATCTTCCATATAAATTGAAAAATAATTTTTTTCTTCCCGTATTTTTCATACACACTCGCACACAAGCGACAAAAAAAAGCTTTTAATCGCTTGCCGATAAGCGGCTGCGGATATGGTTTTCCGATTTAATGCTTCCTGCATTTAATGGCTTCAGACGTCCTTGGGAAACGATTAATGCACTGGCTTCGTTTTTTTTTTTTTTTTTTTTTTTTTTTTTTTTTTTTAACGCGCTCCATCTTAATCGTAAATCATTATCACGAACCAGTATATGAAACTGAAAATTCAGTTTCATAAGATAGAAGTTTCATGTACTACTGGGAATCCGAAAATAGGAAGACTGAAACTTTGGGATTTAAACGCCGATTCTACACCTATGACAGCCACCTTTAGTGTGTTCTTATATTGTCGTTCAACCGATTGCTCTAGAGGGTAATCTCCTATAACTTCCCTCTCTTCCAAAAAGTCACGATCCACGACTTTATGTTTCAGTGCTCTCTATCTTTCCACATTATTATGCCGCTCTTTTAGCATCTAACATTATTGGATTCCAGAGTACAATAAGTTTCACTTTTTTTTCAAATCATTTCGAATTCCAGGTTTGGAGAAAAAAAAAATTTAAAATTTAAATCCTTTATTCACTTCTTTCTGGAATGCATTAAAAAGTGGAAATACCTACAATACAGTCAATTGGGTAATGGGTAATTTTATTTACTAATATCTTTATTATAAGCCTAACTTAAATTATTTGTAGTGTTAACACCTTTTTCAAGCAAAAATGATGTTCATGGATTCTGTTATCAAATCATTGTTTAAATAAGTTAAAAATAGGTTATAAAACCAATGCCAGAATTAACATCGGCTGTTTTTGCTTAAGAAGGCAGACCACTTAGCGAATTCCGTGAAATACAGACCGAGTTTTTTCATTAAAACTTCCCAAAAACAGAAATACCTTAAAAATCCCCCTAAAATGTGTGCATATGAAGCGAATATGAAAGAACTATATTTATTAATTGTTATGTACAAATCAAGTCTCATAAAAATATGCAGGATTTTTACACTTAATTTTCGGTGAAAGCTCAACGAAAAAAATTGTAATCCTCAATTGCTTTTAACTAATATCGTATATATGTATGTTCCTTGATAAACCTGTGCATTATACATTTGCTTCAAACACTGCTATTTAAAATGAGCTAAAATAAACAGAATATTTATAATAATAGCATATCCATTATCCCCAAACAATTTAAACGATTCTTTAGAGTGAAAAACAACATTTTGAATGAGCGTGAAATTCACCGGTAATACATAATGTACATCGACACCTTTGTTTTCACATTGTATCGAAAGTTTCCACAATGATATTATGATTTTTCTTCACAAATAATGACAAATCCGATTATCATATTGAGTAAAATCCCCTGAAGAAAATAAAAAGTTTAAGTAAAGAGTATAACAATTATCACTTGGAATCCTTAGTACTAGGAAAAGAATCAATAGTTACAAAAAATTTTAAAAACCAAAACCAAAACCAGCAAAAAATTCAAAAAAAAAGTTCAAAAAAAAAAAAAAAAAAAAAAAAAAAAGGAAAGATGATGATGATGATGATGATGATGATGATGATGATGATGATGATGATGATGATGATGATGATGATGATGATGATGATGATGATGATGATGACTGATTATGATTATTGATATTATGAAAATGATTTAACTTTAGGGTGCTCAAACAAGTCTGTTCCTGGGGATTTAAGGGCCTGTAGCCAGAACGAAGAGCCAGGGGGGCGGGGGGCAGCTGGGCTTGTTAAGGGGGCAATAGGCCCTCATTCCCTCTGGTGGAAATATTAAATTCGATCAAGTTAGGATCAGTCTTAATAAAACTGACTGGAATTAACGCCTATCAAGTTTGGATTTAACGGTCAATTTGCTGGCATCAATAATGTGCAGTACCTATTGGAAATACCAAGACTAGCTCAATGTTGTATCAAAACCGATCTTGATTTTCTAATAAAAATTCGGCCAGAATATAAGGTTTTTTTGCATTTTACTAGTACACTTCCAGAAATTTTTTTTAGTGTGGAAAAGAGGTCGAGTGTCTATTACATATCCGCGTAAACGTCCCCATTTCCGAAGTTAGACATTTTACCAATTAGCAAATTTATTCTCTTAATTCAAACAAAACATGTCGGATTCTACGTTGACATGCATTATGCTTCCGAATTATCTCATCCTAAAACGTATTGACCCAGAATTCGATAGAAAGTAAATTAACTTTACTATTGTACCTCAGAGAATGAAAATATTTTATTTCGGAAAAGCCACCCACTGTTTCATTAATCTCATCAAAAAGGAAAAAGTAATAAAGCGAAACGGTTAACATGAGAATTTAATTCTTTATTTTTTTTTAAAAAAAAAGGGGGGATGAAAATTTTCAAAATTCAACCGGTGTTTTTACCAACAACGCAAGGATTTTCCCGAAAGGAGGTCATAAAAATATGAAAATTTAAACGAAAAAAATTTAGCTTATCGGAAGATGACGGTAAAACAATCGTTGCGATCACCGGTTATCCTTTTTTATCGAAAGAGCCATTTAGTCATTTTCCTTGTTCAAATTTCAGTTAAAAACTGAAAGGACACATGTGGTAGGTCATGTTTTAAGATCGATATGTTTTTATTACTGCGCATCTATATTGCTAAGTTTTCTGGAAGCACTAAAATCCAAGAACCCTTCGGAAAGTGATTTATCCTCGAGAGGAAAAAAAAACAAGATGCATTTCAGTTAAAAACTAAAAGTACACATGTATATCATGTTTTAAGATCCACAAAAATAAATAAAATCTCGTCAGGAAAACAGAATTGCTCGACGTAGTCGAAATGAAACAAAATGGAAGGTCCCTCGAGAGCCTGGCATTACCAGATGTTTTCTCAAATGATTTTTTTTTTTTTTTTTTTTTTTTTTTGTACTATTTTTCTTTTCTTGAATTTTGAGAAAATAAAAAAAAAGCGGCTGGACAATCGGAAAATTTCATGGTTATTTAACGATTATTTTTATTTAAGTAAAAATGGAAGATCTGGAGATATCCTTATTGTGCAATAACCAATAATCGACTAAAAAGGTTCTCTTAGGACAAGGGATTATTTGAACTGGTGTTTTACGAATTTTATTTTTATGACATTGCGTTACAAAAAGCTAAAAATGTGAGTTAGATCACTGCATCTTCCTCGTAAAATACCTTGTATCGTTCCCATCGATTGGCCCGTTTTATTTTTATAACTTTTCCGAAGATTTTTTTTTCTTTTCGATTTATAAAATGTGTACCCAACTTTAAGAGTTTCCCCACGCGTTTGCTTGATCCGATGCGGCAAAAATAATTTCATTATCTTCATACGCATATCACACGATAGATAATGACTGAGTAATTAAACTGCAATACTCCCTATACATGTAACAAGCCGCAGAAAGTTATTAAGAGAAAGCGATAAAACATTCGTATAGTAAAATTTCCATAAATAATTTCATTTTCTTGTGTTTTCGGCTTTTGATGCTGCTTATTTCTCTATCGTACATAAAGACCTTCCCTTTCAGAATTAAGTTACAAACAAGTTTGATTTGGTAGAGCCTTGTTGCGAGATTTTTAGTTGCGGGGTCGGGTAAATTAAGTCAACCAGCGTAATTTATAACTCAAGGTCGTGATAAATTATCACCTTAAAAGTGGATTGATTATTCAATTAGCAAGAATAATGAGGTATCGGTGAGAGCTTTCTTTGAAGGCAGACAACTTGGGATGTTTGAACTGTAAAACGAATTATTTTTGATTTATCAATTCCGCGAAATCTGCGTTTGACTGGATAAAGCTTTTCTCCTCGCTTTAAAGAGCTTTTTGCTTTTGGATTCGTTTCTGAATGAAAGGGTTTTCTTTATTAGAGAACGCATGCTATTAATTATTCGAAAAAACCGTTTTTAATTTTTTTTTCTCGGGAATAGCGTAAAAACTTCCTTATAAATTAATCCTCCGGTAACTGCTCGTTACAAAAAATGGTAATTTTCGGTTTTATCAACGGAAAGTCGAAATAATTAATACAGATAAAAATAAATAAACGAAGATTTCACTTGACTGGTTTCCTGGAAAATTAGCAGGAAAATACGGGATTTGTAGGGAGGAAAAGCGACTATAAATCTTCAAAATATAAAAGCTTTCAAATCTTCAAAATTTCATGATTTAGTTAATTAAATTGAGATAAAAAATTCTCGAACTCCCGGCCAAATATTTCTCGAGAAATCGGGAGTTTCAAAATTTCTGCCAAAAAAATGAGACTTTTTTTACAAGAAAAATTTCATTATCTATCATCTCAAGGGGTATAATATTATATCTAACTAGCCATTCCGGGCAAGGATTCGCGCCGGCCCCGATCGAAGGTATATGAGGCTGACGTTAAGCCCAATGCCTAAATTTAAATCATTTTTCAGTGCAATTAACGGTACAACCTCAAACTATAAAAATTGCTTTATATTCAAAAAAATTTCGTTCTCGATTTTTTTCCGGGTTCACTACCATACTTACAGAAAAAAATTGAACCGATCCTGATTCAAATTGACAACAGACCCCATTCAAAGTTTATGTACAAACTTTGATCGCTTACTCTTGAAAATCCAAGAAAACTTACCTAAAAATAAAAAAATGAAAAAAATTAAGAAATTATAAAACCACTATGTCTTTAGAACTTTTCCCGGTAATGTATCCAAAAATAAAAATATATTAAGAATAAAACTATTTCAAAGTCGCAAATTCAGTTGACTATCCTCACCAATGTGGGTAAGAATGTTCGGTCTAACATTCTTATGTTGAATGGCAAATTGTTCCCTTAAGAAAAAGAGATGTAAAATTTTTACAAAATAAATGCAAAAAATTTATATAAAAAATTTACTGCTTTTGTATCATTGATACAAAAATTTGGTCATGCATAATTTTTGCAAAGTTTATGCACATTTTTTTGGAACCGAAAATTGAATTTAAATATAATTTTACAAAATTTATGCATAGTTTTTTTATGCATGAAAATCTGGATATGCAAAATTTTTGCATAATTATTGCATATAATTTTTTAAATCATAAAGCAGGGAAGCTTGCAAAATTGTTATGTTTATTCAATTTTTTTTCAGTTTTATGCATATTTATTTATGCATAATTGTAATGGAGGATGAAAAAAATACTTCCGGTAAAAAGTCAAGTTCTCTATACATAATTTGACAAAAAACACTTTTTCATCAAAATTTTTTTTGTCTGCTGCAACACTTTTATCTCAAAGAAGAAACAACTAATTTTTTTTTTGTTGCATACAACGGGACACACACATATATAGAGAGATTATCTCGTTTTTTTGTTTTTCCCGCGTTTGGGCAAAAAATTTCTCGCTCTTAAACTAAGGCACTCTAGATAATAACGGAGAACAAGTTTTCGGATTGGGTTCTAAGTTCTACTAGGTAGGTATATAACCCTACTTTTAAAGTGAAATAATAATAACACAAAAAAAAAAAAATAAACAAATAATTGTATTCGAATGCCTCAGGCAACATTAATTTTGCTAAAGTTAAAAAATTTTTGCTCAACATTAAAACATGAAGTAAAACGAATAACTAAAAAAAAAAAACTGCATCGTTTAAAAAAGCCCTCTTTATAACAACCCTTATAATAAAAAAAAGGAAAAAAAATTCTAATACCGATTCAACTTCGCTAAAAGCATTTTCTCAAACCGAAAGTCATAATTGTATTTTTCCAGCCATAAAACAACGCTGAAAAACTTGGAAAAAATCCGGAACACTAACCATCCATTTCGTAATTTTACGAAATTAAAAAAATATCACGACTTCATTTCAATACGAGGAGAAAAAATTGAGAGGAAAAAAAATGGAATGGAACATGGATAAAAAAAAATTTAATTTCCTTCGTAGGACGATGAAAAAGTTGTGGGAACGGATATTTCACGACGAAGGACAAAAGGAAATCGTTCGAGCAGGCGAAAAAAAAAAAGGGACGCAAAATAAAGATCGAATACCACGAGAAGGTTTCGGTTTATTAGGAGGGAAGGAGCCCTAAATTACAAAATCCAGCTTAATCTTTCACTACCCTCGTTTCAACATTTTGATTCCTTCATCTTAATTAATCGTTACCCATTTTATTAGACTGAGTAATGGATTGGATTATACAAATTTTCGACGAATTAATCGTAGGTTCGATGAGTTTAAAGATCTTTCCTTTTCCCTTAAGATTTTTAATCGTCCGAAAAAGAGATTATTTCAGACTTCCTCGTTTCGGAAAATCCTCATCTTTTATTCCTAGTCATAAACTTGCATCTTGGAAGGGAGGGGGGGGGGTGGCGGCGGGAGAGGGGAGGGGAATTTCTGAACTAAAATTACAGGGTTGACAAAAGAATTAATTACAGATTAAGATTTCAATTAAATCACGAAGTCTAATTAAAATGAGATTTTAATGGAAACTTTTCCAAGGTTTAAATAAAGCCTTCCCCCTCCATTGTCCTTACCCCAAGAACGAAAAGGGTTATCTCGGAATAGGTATAAATATATAACTAGGCACCTAGCTTAACCGTTCCGTTACGTTAACTTCGCACATTTCACGAAGTCCCACCGCCTTATGACACTTTGAACAGGGGCACAAAACGTAATCAATTCGTATTAAGAGGACATTACAATTCAACGAAAAGCTCAACACGCAAAAGCCTTTTGGCTACTGCTTAATATACCCGAAGGTGGAATATAATGGATGGGATTGTTAATGGCTCGTTTTGTAAATCGGTTTCAAGACGTTAACGACTTTCGTAATCGACGTTCGATTTTGAAATCTGGAGGTAAAGACCGATTAAAATTAGTTGGAAGCATTTAAGAATCGCAAGAAACGCAAACTCAATAAAAAAAAAAAAACTTTTGATATTATCGAAAAGAAACAAAAAAAAAAGCGAGGAGAGAAGAAATGATTTTTGCTGGGATCTCGGATACCTTTAATAACAAAAAAAAGCGTTTATAAACAAGATTAATGGGAAAAGTATTTAAATTTTGTCCCGAGAGGGGTACATAAAAAGAAAACCGTTCCCTACAGATGATAAAATAATTGAAAAAGTGAAAATCATAACTTGCGATAGGAACTGATGGCTTTTAGACAGAGAAGCCATTTTTTATCAACTTTTTGACAAGCTAAAAGAATAAATAACGTCCAAACTGTTTTTTTCTTAACAAAAAAAAAAAAAAAAAAAAAAAGAGGAAAAATGAGTACAAAGTTTTCTTTGCACAAATTTTCTTTTTTAGATTCTTTGATTTATCATGAACATTGTTTCGGTTACATTGGTTTCTCAGCTCATTCTAAACGACTGCGATACAGTGCCATATGAATATTATCATATAATATATTACCTTATAATATATGATCATAGTAAAAAAAATCGCAAATAAAGTGCTCCTTTGTTAACTTTAACTAACTTTGCTACTTTGCATTAATTTAAGTCAATTTAAAAATTTTACATTTCGATATTTCCAAATTTTCCAGCTACAAAATATATTTATCAGATATGTGGTTAAAATTAAATACGGCACTTGCTGAAATTACAATAAGTCAAATTGCTGAAGCGAATGAACGTTTCATTCAAAACACGATTTCCCGCGGGACGTGCACCCAAGCACGAGGTCTTCCACTTTTCATCCTCCCCTTTTTTTTCCCATGCGGCGAGAACCGTCATTTCGAACTTTCTCGCCGTCATTCAAGTACATTTTCACCATCTTTCGCCTTTTTTACGTTTCTTCCCCCCCCCCCCCCCCCCCTACCCCGTCAAGTCTCCGGTTCTTTGCAGGGATTTCGGAATTATTTTGAATACCCCGCGCGATACAACGAGATATATTCCTATTTCAAACCGGCGCGGCGGGTCTGAACCCGTGTTTTAAAATAAAACGAAACGGAGATAAAGACGAAAACAAATCCCAAAAGCGAAACCCTTTAATGTGGGCGAAATGTTATCCCAGGTTATACAAAACTCGAAAATAATTTATCGTTAACATTTTGAGTTGGCCGGGGTGAAATAAAAAGAAAGAAATGAGAAAAGGACTCGTTTTATCATGTGTAAACTACGGCAGAAACATTGAGATTGATGTTAAATTATTCAGCAATGTGGTTTTCATCCTGCAAGTGCTTATCCGTTTTGTTAATTTTATTCCCTCTCCATGCCCTCAAACGGTTTTGCTTTCAGTTTTCCCTTCTTGTCCCCGTAATTCGATACTACGCGTTAGCAATTTATCCTCTTGGATTCTGAAGACGTTTAAAAAAAGAAGAAAATCCGCCTTTTCCAAGGGATGATTTAACACTTTAATGGCCTCGCTTTATCAAAAGCTTACGCCACTAACAAAAAGAAAACCGAAGTCGACTTAAAATACCAGAATGTGATATAAGAAGAAAAAAAAAAGGATGAAGTCTTTTAACAGTCGCATTTTACGCGGGCAATTTAATATAATAATTCCGTAGTGAATGGAATATTTATGCACTCTTTAACTCTTTTTGAAGGGATTTCGGGAAGGCAAAACATAGGACAAACTTTATAAGGATTTAGCATAAGGAAATCGAAAGTTTCTGACCGAAAAACCTCGAAATGCGGGAGTGGGTTCACTTGGAACAAAATATAGTTAGCCTCGGCGAATATGCAAATTAAATACCGAGTCAGAAGCAACGACATGGAAAGCGAAATCCCACACTTTTTGAAGCTTTGGTGGGTATCTGGGAACGCTAAGAGAATGCGAAGCAGATTTTACGAGATTAAATAATGCGCCGGTTTAAAATACTAACTCATAAAAATTTGTAAAAAGGAATTTTGCCAAATTCTATTACAAATTATATCCACTCACGGCTGCTCCCGACAACATTCGTGTTTTATAGACATTATAACATTAAAAGACAAAAGCTGTGCTGGTATAGGGAACTATTTTACACCTCGTTTTTAATTTATTACATTGTTTAAAAATTTTCCCCCGTTCAGCATTTCGAAACATCGATGTCATCAAAATTCCTTGCATCACTCTTAGCGTTATACCCGAAAGGGTAGAGTCTAACTTTTGATAACATTTGACTCGATAATAGAATCATTTAAGACGTTCGATAGCTTTCATTTATTAAACGGACCCTTCTAATTATCAAATTATAGATAGCGTCGGACATGGGGTTTCCTTTAAGTTTAACAAAATCAATAACAAATTAAAACTTCAAAGTTTCATTTTGCAACAAACCCAATACTTCCGGCAAAACCTCAGATAAGGATTTGCAAAATTTTACGGGGTATCTTCGACGGCGCAAATCATATCAGTCTTGCGAAAGTAACCATTAAGAGAGCTTTGCTCATTTAAAATGAAATTTTTTAAAAAAATAGCAGTTTCGACATGTTTATTCTTCCCTGGTAGAAATGTTCTATTGGATCAAGCTGGATCAAGCTAGATCAATCTTGGAATATCAGGATTTAGTCTTGGATCAGTACCGGATATCCATGTTCGAAATAGTTTGTTTCGTTACTTTCATCGATCTTGGTCTTGATCGACTAACATCGCTCCAGTCTTGATCGATCAATGCTTGATCAGCACCCTATCAAAAATATGACTAAAAATGATCAAATTTGACAAGAATCTTAGTCATTTTTAATCGCGAGGGGTTTCGATTAGTCATTTTTGATCAATTTTGGTTTTTCTTCATTATTTTTGATCATTTTTGATCGAAAAATGGTCATATTCGACTAGTTTTCTCTAAGTCGTTTTTAGTGGAATTTTTGGTAGGGCATTGGATAATCAAATATTGGTCCGATTTCCATAAATCTATGCTTATTTGTAAGACAAATTATAGCAGGCTAAAATAAATTTGTATTTGAATGGTAATATTGTGTCAGCTTTTTTTAAAATCTTGTTTTTTCAGGTAATAAAGTTAAAAAAAAAAATAACAAAAATGAAATAAAAATAAAAAATAAAAATGGAAAAATTAAATTAAAACGAGTAACTAAAATCTGTATCAACAGAATCTGGCATATTTAAAATAATTAAGTTACATTATATTGTTTATAAACTCCTGGTAGATGTTCCAGATCGTCATTACAAATCAATGTCCAATTTCATTTTCTTTTTTCCCTATAATTTAACGTTCAGTCACCCGCTGAAAGAATTTTTGAATTTAAACTATCACCAAACTTAGTGCGTCCGATTTTTTCAAAATTAAAAATATCTCGTCACAAGTGTTAAATCGCCTTGGCTGGAATAGAAAAACGGTTGTTAAATCGCCTAATAATGGAACAGAAAAATGGTCAACGAACTTTATTCAAAAAATTACAGTACCTGAAATTTACCCAGGGTCGGGGGCAAGATCCGTTCGTTCACATTGCAATATACATTTTTTTTCTTTTATAAATAAAAATACGATTTTTGACTTGTCAGTATTTCCTGATTATTCAAGCTTAGTTAAAAAATAAAATACAATTACAAGATTTTGAAAACACCGATTGGATTTTCAGAGTCACCCATTAATGGCTCAAGATATGAAAATCAATTAACAAAAAGCAAAAACTCAATTATAACTCAAAAAAAAAAAATGTTTTGAATTACGAATTTGGGTCAATCTTGATCCAATACAGGAAAGCTTAGTTTCATCTTATCCATATGCTAAAATTTGATATGTCAAAAGGAGGCGGTAAATAAAATAATAAACTGTGCTTAAACCTACCGAATATATAATATATGAACTCAAAAATGTACATGATTGCAACGAAGTATTAACCGAGACTCAGCACGAGTAGATCGCAAATCGACTCGTCTTGAGTTCTGCTTATTTTGCAGTTTCGGCTAAGATTCGATTCATCCCATCTTTTTATTTGAAATTATGCCTGAAGCAAGCACGATCCAAGATTGATAATTCATTCTTGGTAAATCAATCTTGATCCAAACCTGAACTACTGTTTCTCCAAGATTCATTTTTACAAGAGTGCAATAACTTTTTAATACTTATTTATACTTATAGCAGCAAGTATAAGAATGCTCACCTAAATAACTTGCAATCACCAGAAATGAAAATATGCCTTAAATTTCACATCACAATCCGAAACCCACATGTTTAATCGGATCATAAAAAGTCCTTCAATATGAAAAAACGAATAAAAAAAGAAGAGTTTATCCATGAACGTTTTATAAAGGTTCCACAAAACGCCCACTCCTACCGAGAACAATCAACAATCAGAATTTTCTAAGAAATGAAAATTTTCAAAAACCATAAAAAAATTTTCGGAAGCAATTTATCAGATCGAGGATTTCGAATACATTCCATCCCACCACCATTTCGACGTCCCGCTACTTCTCATTCCCTGGAAATGAACTTTATCTTCCTTTCCAAGAAACGGGTAAAGATGAAAATCGTGTAGGTACACCGCATTCGATTAAAGCTCGGCTTTTCCCCCAGCAAAAACCATTTTATCCTAATTTATTTTTTCCGAATGGTCACAACTCAAAACGTCAGTTCCTCCCGACAATAACATCATTTTCATCTTGGTAAAATTTTCCAAAAACATGATCAAACGATAATTTTGAATGTTCGGAAACTGTCAAACTGCCAAAAGATTCTCTTCAGCTACGGAAACAATAGTTTTCGGGAAAACTTGTTTTTTAGTTATGGAAATATTCTAGTGGCTATTTATAATATGAAGGGTAGTTTTAATGGGAAACACTGTTCATTTAAATTGCAGTAAAGCCATTAAAATTACCATAAATCTACTCCCAGTAAATAGTCTATAGAAATTTAAAATATACTTTTCTTTATTTAGTTTACAACTAATCCATAGTCAACTCACGACTATAAAACACTTCAAGAGTTGATTTATGAACAATTTACATCATGTCTTTATAAATAAAACAAGATAAGTTAGCTTAGCAAAGCATTTATATTCCCTTAACGTATTTCGATCATCATTAGACGATCGTAATCTAAATATTCAATGATTCAAATAAAAAAAAAGTTTTTCGAATCGATAAAACTTTCGACTCGCATTCAAAATAATAAGTGATCAGACAAACTTTTTTCTTTTTTTTTTTTTTTTTTTTTTTTTTTTTTTTTTTTTTTTTTTTTTTTTTTGGCTTACGGGTTTAACGCGAAGCTCCCTGACATTATTTCAATGCCGGGAGGAAGTTTGGAAAAACATCTGACCATACATCACACTGCATGGGAAAAAGTTTAAAGCAAAAAGGAAAAAAAAAAAAGAGATTATCGTCCCAAAAAAATTTTTTGCGATGATTTTCGTGGAAAACAAAGTTTTTTAGCGAAATTATAAAAAAAATGGTGTGAGATCGAAATCTCATTCGCATCATTGAAGATAAAATAACACGGAGAGAAATCTAACTCGTGCACCATTTAATGTCGAACTTCAAACAATTGTCACGAAGGGAAATAGCACTGAGGAAATGTTAGTTTCATGGAAATCATGCACTGCTATTGCTGTTTCAGGAAATAAAATGCACCAACATAGAGTAGAAGAAATGGAAAAAAAATTAAAATTTTAGATTGATGTGAGGGAATTATGCATTGAATTTCTGCGTAATTTTAATCCAATTAAAACAGTTGTAAAATAATAATTTTTTTTTTCTTCGTTAATCATAAAGCATTTCCTCTCTATTTGATTGCGTGCCAAAAACTAAAATATCCGTGAGAAAAAAAATTAAGCCAATGTACGTGTACAGTACTTAAAAAGGTTTGCCTTTCTTCCTGCTCAGAGATTATTCTGGACAATTCTTGCATCGGGATTTCTCGGGACTCAAGTTTCAATTCCTTGCGTCGGAGGTGAACTAACGTATCTCCATCGTAAATATGATTGGAGTTAGTCTGTTTCGACATTTCGTGGAAGTGTCATGTGACCTCAAGTTTATGGCAACATGAGCGTGTAAACTTGCAGTCGCATGATCACGTGGTTTTCATATACACTCAAAACTAACTATCTCGAATCATATTTGAAGACTCCACGGGAAAAATGATCAGATTCCATGTTTTTGTTTTGATTGTTTTGACAAAAGGTAAACATAAGAGCTAAGTGAAAAAACAAAAAAATAGAATCTGATCATTTTTCCCGTGGAGTCTTCATTTACGATGGAGATACGTTAGTTCACCTCCGACGCACGGAATTCCCAAAATTTTTTTTCAATTTTTTTTTCTTTTTTAGGGATTTTTCCGACAATGCTTGGGATTCTCGCAAGTGAGACTCAAGCAATTTTTTTCATAATTTTTTCCCACTCGAATTTTAGGGGTGCGTACTATAAAGAGTCCCGATGACCAAAAGACTGGAAAATCCCGGAAAAATTCCTAACCGCTATTCCTCCTGAAATGAACAATTTTTTTTTTTTTTTTTTTCTTTGCAACTGGAAAACCAAAAGTCGCTAATAAAAACCGCAAAAAAGGGAAACGATCAAAGGAATCGAAAACGAGACACACATGAATAATAATAAGGTCTCTTCATTAAATATGAATGGATTTAGGTTTGCGTCTCTTCCCCAGATAAAATGAAAAAAGAACAAACAAAAAGAGACCGAGGATGCATCGATCTTGGGTTGTGTAAAAAAAAGATAAGGTACTTGAAATATAAATACAAGCTTAGATATTTCACAGTTGCAATCTCTGAAGGAACCATTTTTATCAGGATTTAACTCTTGTTTCTCTCCCGTAGTAAAAAGGTTAAAAAGAGATATAAATAAGGATCAAACGAGTACTGTCAACGTCAACTTTTTGCAGAATCGTGTTGGATCGGTTGTGTCAAAAGCCGTATCCATTTTCTTCTCATCTTCTCCGGGTTTCCTTCTCCCTCGCCGATTCAATCTTTTCCTCCTTTGCTTCTAATGCCACGTCAAATTCCGACTCATCGCTTTCCTTTTATTTTCTCGGATATTAACGTCTTCTTTAATTTTAAAAGGAAAATGCATTCGAACATAATACCTTTCAGTATTTCTTCTAATTTTGGAAACAAATATTCGGCATCAAGAAAAAATAAAATAAAAAATAAAATGAAATAAAAATAAGAAGGGCGTAAAGAAAGGAAAAGTATAGCTTCTTTTATATGAAAAGAAACATGACGATGATGTTTAATTTTCCCTTTGAAAAAGCTATTTAGTTGGAATTAAACAATAAGCTTTAAAGCGTGACTTTCAAAACGAAAGGAAGAAAGGGAATGAGAAAATAAAAAAGAAAACTTTTTTGAAAGACGAAAATTCGAATCGAGAGCCAATAAAGTTAGTTTATTTTTCTTTTAAAAAAAGAAAAAAGTAATACGTCGCGAATACAAAAAAGGCGAAGGAAGCGTCATCAAATTTGCAGAAAGAATGAACATTCACAAATCATAGCAAGATCCGGAACCTAAGTCTGATTCTTTTCTCTGCCTCCTCCCTCCCTCTCCTCCTCCAATTCCAATCCAAAAACAGTTTTTGGAAGTATGCTAAAAGATTTAAAGTTGTTTTGTTAAACGCATTTTATGTAAGAAATAAAATTGTTATTGAACTTTCTTTACCATCCTTGGGATTTATTATCACGAAATTAATGTTTCCGCTAACGCAGACTTTTTTTTTTTTTTTTTAACCTTCCTAATCATAATTCGACGATCGTAATTTTGTGTAAGTTACCATATTCGATTAGTATTCATAGCATCCGTTCTAAGTTCCAAATCTTCAGTAATTCGATTAAGGGCTGAAAAGAAGGTGCATTCGAAGCGTGAGTTAGGCGAAGTACAAATCCCCAGACATCGGGAAGAACCATTGCTTCCAATTTCAACGAAATTAAATCAATTTAGAGTCCAGTCTTATCAATTTCGGTCACATTTTCGACTGGATCCCGCAACCGTTGTACGATGGGTTACGCGCTGACTTTCTTAATCCCCTCTAAAAGCTGAATTGGCTGGAGGGTAAACGCAGGTACGCGGGATTCAATTAAAAATTTTCAAAACGGTAAAATTTTTGGAATTCTGAAAAGCTGAAAACCAAAATTGATTTTTTTTCGAAATGAATCTTTTAAGGTTTCCAGTTAAACGTATTTCAGTAAAACATTTTCCCGTTCGAAAAGAGTTAAAATTGGTCATTTAGAAACGATACGTAAAATTAGAAAACAGTCAATTAAGTGGAAAAAAAAAACAATGAATGAATTTGAATTGGAAAAAAAAGGAATCGCTTTAATTTATTGACGATAAAAAGGACCGAACTGAAATCCAAAATGACCCATGGCTACAAACAGAAGCTAAACCCCTCACTAACCGAATGAATGAGAAATATAATCATCGGAAAAAGAAAAGACTAAAATTCCCAAAATAGCAAGCTTTTTACATGATAATCTGTCGGATGTGTACTCAATTAATAAAACGCGAAGATTCTAAACAAAAGCGACAATACAAAGGGAATTCGTGATGAGGATGACGATGTCGCAATATTTATCCAAAAAGCGAAAGTCATTTTCATTCTTTGAAAGTTTTAATTAGCTTGTTATAAACTTATTCCAAACTACAAAGAAGATTTCTGCAATATACGCCTGAGAATATATTTTTCTGTCAAGTGGGTGAAATGTGTGTAAGAGGATTTTCGCACGTCCGCGTATAATTTTAAGATCGCTTTCCGCGGCATCAAGTTCGTACAAGACTCCGAACCATGAAGAACAGATTCAATTTCAATTTAAACTAAAAGCTAATCAAGATGAGCTTCGGGGGACGTTTGATGAATGAAGAGGATCGATCCACGCGGGGGAATCGAGTTGAAAACTTGTGACACGTAAAGCTGACGAGGGACAGTCAACGAGAGAGGAATGCAAACTGGGAACGATCACCCGAAAAGGCAGTTCAGACATTTCTCGAATTTCAACTACGAGATTTCGACTTAAAAACTGAAGAACTTCCCCATTCGCTTATGGGATTAATGGAAAGAGTGATCCGAATTCTAGAAAACCTGTTGTCACAATTTAACTTTTATAAGGCTAACGAGTTTTACGTTGATCTTAGACCGGGATTTACTTTCTTTCAGTTACAAAAAAAAGGAAAAAAAAATATACAGTTCAAAAGGGAAAAAGTTTGACCAGCTAGAAAAATGCTATTAATCTTATTAGTTTTCTTCTGTAACTAAAAAAAAGAAAAAAATTGCGGCTCAGACGGATTCATTCCAAACTATTTTCAGGATTTTCAAAAAACTTTTTACGAATCGTTCAGCTTTTTAAAGTCATTCGTCCGACCATATGGTATACTTCTAGTAAACTTTTTATTGTACAAGTTATACTATTTTCTGTTATCTTTTCGTGTACCGGAACGTGCATAAAAGACTCGTGGGAATTCATCTTTTACGGCCGGTTTTTACGACGCCCGCTTACATTTATTTAATGGAGAGCCTCTATTATCGGAGCTTCTTTCTGAAAAAAATTAAATAAAACTTTGCTTCACTACAAACGGATTTGTTTAATACAAAAAAAAAATCGCATTTAGTTTGAATAAGAAATATTAAAGTTAGAAGTTAACATAAATCATTCCACGAAATTTTACTTTCCAATTTGAAAATTTTTTTAACACTTTGAGGAGTTCCTTTCTATTTCCCTAACCAGCCTAAAATAGCTGCGGATTTATATTGCCTCATAAGCAGATTCACAAATGCTATGAGGCAAAAGACCCGATGCTATGTATGATTCTATGCTATGTCCGATGCTGATCAATGTCACATCCATTCAAAGAAAATAATGGATTGGTTACTCACTTTTAAATCACCGTGTGCGCTTCCTCTTAAAATAATTTAAATTACCCATGAACTACCAATGAATTACTCCTGAATTACCTTGTATTACTTTGAATTACCGTGAACGCTTTTTCGGCGAATGATTGACCTTTCGATATTAATGCAAACCTATTACATCTAGGGACTCCCCTTCTCTATGACCAGAAGCTCCTACGAGCAGCTCTCTATTCGGAATCAGAGGTAAACTCAGAAAATAAGCTCTGAACACTTTCAGCTTTAAGCCATTGCACGAAAATGTTTGCTCGCAACTATTCTAAATTTTTTTCGCGAGGAAAGTGGTTACACTTATTGAAGATGTTTCACGTTATTTTTGGGGCTCTATTATATTTTTTATATAATGGAAGGATACATATATCAGCGGCCTAGTACCGTTATTAATTTTATTTTATTTAATATTTCTTTAAAATGAATCAACAGGTTCAGGGAACCCTTTTACACATTTAATGAAAGAAAAATAAATAAATAAATAAATAAATAAATAAATAAATAATAAATAAATAAACAAACAAACAAACAAACAAACAAAATAAAATAAAAAAAAAACAAAATAAAGTAAAACAAAAATAATATTTAAATATACTAAAAATCCCTCCCCCCCCCAAAAAAAAAAAATTACAATAATTGTGGGAATATATAAATAAAAAAAGAAAACTAAGGCTCAGAATCGAAGGGTAAATTTTTTAAGTCAATTTTTTTCTACACATGGTAGGAAAAAAAGACTGAAAAAAGTTGGAAAAAAATTAATTTAAAAAAAATTTTTATAATGTATTACAGTCTCATCACATCGCAGCAACGTACATTAAGCGTAAATGAATAGGAATATAAAATTTTCATTAATTTTTTTTTCCAACTTTTTTCAGTCTTTTTTTCCTACATTGAGTAGGAAAACTTGACTCTAATTGATAAAGGTACTCATACGCCGATAAATGTATCCCCCCGTTACGTAAAAAATATAAACATGTTCAAAAATGTTCAAACATGTTTAAAAATTTCGAACATTATCGAAAATTTTTGAACATACTCGAAAACAAATGTAACCGCTTTCCTCGCGAAAAAATTTTCAAAACGATTCTAACAAATATTTTCGTGCATTGTAACCAACGCCATCTTGTTCGGAAATAATATGACTGCCGCTAAAGTCTTTCCGTTCCTTAACTGGCTCCTGAAAAACCGAGCAGCTAAAGCAAAAAATAGGACAGTTCAAAAAGATTAAAAAAAACTGGTACTATTATCCAGATCTAAATAATTTATATCCCCAATTAGGCCTACATTGTAAAGATTTTGGTCCTGTATTCGCAGAAAAAAACATTTAAATAAATCTTTTTTTTTTTTTTCGAAATTTGCAGTTTACATTGTCTTTCTCTCCTAAGCAACGTATGTGGCAAATATAATTTAGGAGTATAATTTAAATAAAAATAAAGATTAAAAAATAAACAAACAATAGTGTCTCAAGGCCCAATTACATTGGGATAGTTTTCCCGCTTTTACTCGCTACTCGCTAACAATCCAGTGAGGAGCTTCTTTTACTGTCCCGTGTAATTAGGAAAGCGAATAAACTATCTCGACTAACGCTAGTAAAAGCTAACTAGTTGAAGATTTTTCCAGAGCGAGTTTGATTTTAAAAGCAGTTTTTACTATCTTGTGTAATTAAAAAAGAGAATAAACTAGCTTGCTAGTTAGCGAGTACAAGCCAACTAGTAGATTTTACAAACTGAGCGAGTTTTATTTAAAATCGGCTAGTAACTATCCGCGTGGAATAATACACATGCTTTATTGAGATAGTAATTGCTGATTTATTTTTTATGCGACTGTAATAGAAATTAAAAAAAAAAGCAATTTAACGACCAAGTGAAACTGGTTTTTTTTTTTTAATTAATTTGCAAAGGTTAGGATTTTGTAAAAATTTTATAAAACTAAAGATGTTTTAAAGAAACTCCATAATGCTGGCAGTGTACTCAAAGGAATTTTTCACGCCAAGAAATTTTCTTAAATAATATCTTAAAGCTGTAAATTTTCTACAAAACTTTCCCAGGGATTAAAACTGTCTTTAAAAGAATCTCCTGGGCTAGAAATTCTTAATGGCAAAAATTCCAATACTGCCCTAAAAAATTTCAAGAGCCTGCAAATTTTTCCAAAAAAATTCCAAAAGCCTGAAAATATTTTGAAAAAAGGATGAGGGTCAATTAGGCCGGTTTTTGGGCTAATCTTTTTTTTCTCAGAATTTCATCCTTAGGTAATACCCCCCCAAAGGGATTTTGGGTCTCGGTCAACGATTTGCTAAATAAGGTGTCAAGTACGTCGATCTTTATTTTTGACATTTGATAGAAATATACGTGGAAAAGAGAAATGATGTTATGGCGGGGAGATATCTTTACCCAAGACCTTTTTTAGGTATTTCTTTAGATTGTAAAATACCATGCGGTGCTGTTTAGAATTTAATCGGGATCGAATCCTAATCAAAATCAGTAAACTGAAAATCAAAATGGAATCGGAATCGGAATCATCAAGTAATTTTCGTTATTTGGAATCGGAATTAGCATCTTCGATGGTAATGTATATGAGAATCGGAACCGGCATCTAAAAAAAAAAAAATCTCAATAGGAATCGGAATCGGCATCTTCGATGGCAAAATAAATCGGAAATGGGGAATCGAAATCGGAAACAGGGTCTAAAAAAATAATTGCACTAAGAACCTGAATAAGTACCTTCCATGATAAAATAAATCGGGATCGAAATCGAGAACTAAAAAAATTTTTTTATGAGATTTAAAGTAACAATTACAATTAATAAAAATTTTAATTATTAAAATGAATAGACAATACGGTAATTCATATTTTATTTTTAATAAAAAACGTATTAATAAAAATAATATTTAATAAAACACCTGTTGGAATCGGAATTATTCGATTTTTTGGCCATGGGAATCGGAATCGGAATCAGCACCGCGTTTCAAAATGATAGAGAATCTAGGGAAACGGCATCGGAAACGGAAACGGCACCGCAGCCCTGTAAAATACTTGAAGAATGAAATAAACGACCAGTCCTCCTATAAGGCTTTTTTTATTAAAAAAAATTTTTTAAATTCAAGCATACAGCTGTTTTTTAATAAAAAAAAGAGGCTTATAGGAGGACTCAACGTCTATTTTGTTCATGATCAAGCCTTCAGCGCTCCAAACTTAAAGATTTTAAGGTAAAATACTTGCCTGAATGCCATAAACGAGGCTATTTTTCACTTTAAATACTACTTAAACATCCTTGTAGCAAGGGGTTCTATAAATTTCCTACAATATAGTGGAGCTTTCCCAAAGATATACCTCATGCAATTTTTTCGTACTGAAATCCAGTAAAATCCATCAGAGAAACCGTTAAGACGGGATTTACTGGCTGATTTTCGGGCCCCCGAACCGTAAAGCGGCTATTTTTTATTCATGATTTATCATCCTGATTCTGTATATAATAATTTCCCAAAGTCAAAATTTACTTTTGAAAATTTCCCAGGGCTGCATATTTTTTTAGAAAAATGGCCCAAGGTCTGAAAAATTACTTTCGAAAATTCCCCAAAGTGAATTTTTTTTTTTTTTTTTTTTAATTTCCCCAGAGCAAAAAAATTCTGCATCGTTAAAGAATTATCCAAATAATTAAAAACGTTATTTAATTGTTTCTTTACATACCGATAAGTAAACTTATCGTGTCTAAACCAGAAAAATGTCTTACAAATCAGGCACTGAGGTGGCTTGCTGGCCTCGAATGACTTGGCCCAGCAACCGCAGTCTCGGCCTGCAGAAGGGCCTCCATACCTGTTAGATAAATATACTTTTCTAATTTATAGCGTTGTTTGCCTTTTAGAAATCCCCTTATAGGAAATCCAATGCTTCATATACAGAGCGCTGATGAGGAATTTATTCTGTGTGGCGTATGTATTATGATTGTATTTACGGTATATGTCGGTGTATACTACCTCACATTTACTGTTCTTTCAGGTAACCATATGCTGAAAACGTAATCTTATAATTTAAAAAAAAATGTATTCAGAAGGTTTATCGGTCGGTTTAGAATCTTCATTCAGATAGTTTGAAAACTTCACTATCTTTTCAAATTACACGAAGATAGTAATTTGAAAGTGACTATCTCACTCGCAAAACTAGCCCAAGAAGTTGAAGGGTCCTCAACTTCTTGCGAGTAAAATCTTGAGTTTGCTAGTAAAATCTCTTTCCAAATTACACAAAGATAGTTAAAAAGCTTAGCTAGGAGAGTAATTTGATTTTTTTTTTTTTTAACTAGCCGGGATTTGTTTTAATTACACTAAGCTTGTATCTCAGATAGCAAGTACAAAATCAGATGAACTCTCTACGTGTAATTAACGCAGTAAGTAAACTATCTACTCGCTTGGATATCGCAGCGAGTTCGAGTTTATACTAGCAACTATCAAACATCAACTAGCGAAAGAATGTTTTAATTACATTAAGCTTGTGGCTCGGCTAGTTAGTACTAAATCAAGGAACTCGCTCTATGTAATTAACACAGCTAGTAAACTATCTACTCGCTTCGGATTTTGCAGCGAGTTCAACTATCCAGCGAGTAGCGAGTAAACTATCCCAATGTAATTGGGCCTTCACATGTTTTTAATTTAAACCATACAATTTTTTCGTTTTATCCCTGATGTCTAACAACCGGGAAAAAAATTTCATTTTTTTTTTTTTTTTTCAGAAAATAAGATATGAAGTACAAAAGACCATGTTCCTCATGCACGATTTCGTAACAACGATGGCTACCGGGATGAATTTTAATAGGATACATACCGTACGTGCACAGCAATGACACATTTATTCTCCGGGAATTTTCCTCCTTTCCTTCTCCTGACAAAACCCTGGGAAACCTGTTTGAATAATTCCTCTATGTAAACAATGTAGGATATTTACATAAATCGATTTCGGTGATCTCCCGATAATAAACCATCGATGACGGAAAAATAATTGAAATCTCTCTTGCACCGTAAACAAAACGATATTCGCACTAATCGATTACTCACGAAACAACCAGCTGTGTCTAATTAATTCCGCAAAGCGATTTCGAAACTGCCGAATACTTTTTAGAGGTGGTATATTAATAAAAAGTCTGATGGATCTATTAAAAAGTCGGAAAATAATATTTCCTAAGAAGGAGATCCCACAAAGGATGAAGGAAAAAAAAAATCCAGGAAAGAAACGTCATTCTTTTTTTTTTTTTTCGGTTAGCTATGATCATAAATCATATTGGGATTCTTCCCACTTTTTTTCCCTCTTACCGCAAAAGTCGACAACTGACCTTTAAAAAAAATATGGACGAAAGAAATAAACCTGAAGCAATAAAATCGAAGAAACTTCTCTAGTACCAGTCAATGAAAAATTATAGAAAAGTTTGTCTACTCCCACTTTTGTTTCCGCCACCTGTCTTTAAACATCGCCTGTGACATATTCTGTAAGAGTCCTCAAAATTTCACGTCACATTCAATGTGCGAAGCTAACACCTCCTGAGATGGTCACGCACACCGAAAAATAAGCCCATAAACGCTATTCCGTATAGGGAAAAAAAAAACGTGCAGAGGGAAACAGCCGAAAGCGTACACTGCGATAACTTGGCCGACTGATATGCACGTTTCGGACGATAAAAACTTTTATGGATTAAAAACCATTAACAAAAACCGAGGTGAATCATTTTTCCTTTTCAAAGGATTATGGAGAATCATAATACAAAGCACACGGTTCGTTAATCTTCCGAAAAAAAAGGAAAAAAAAAAAATTTAATGTAACATATTTTTTATTCCCGTTTTCGGTTGCACTAATCAAAAAGCTTTAACTGCTAAAAATTTCTCTCAACGACAAAAACTTGTTGTAATACGGATTCATAAATTACGAAAGAACGACATGAGGCAGCTTTTACGCTTAGCAGCTGGAGGCATTTTTTAGTCGGAGACTGACATCCCTTCGTAAGCAATAACTTCGTAGAAAGAAAAAGCACTCATCAAGAGAGAGAGAGAGAGAAAAAAAAAGATATTCGCGTGAAAAACAAGTTAATCTACAACCACAAAGCAAGGAAGGGACGTAAATTTTAACGGTAAAGTAGTCCGTCTGACCTTTTGTTATCAAAAGGGTCCGGATGAGACTCTTTTTGACAAAAAGCTTGGAAGACGTTTTTAAAATTACAAGATGACACTCACCCCTGCACCCACCGTAAGGGAACTTCAGGCACGTAGACCTTTTTGGATGGGGAGGGTTAAAACGCCTCGAGATGAGTAGGAAACTTTGACGCTAAATCCAAAAGCGGATTTAAAGGATTGCAAGGAAATTGTTTTCATATGGACAGAATATTTAAAGAAAAAGAATTCGGAGAAAAAAAAAGACAAGAGAGAAAAAGAAAAGAAGATTAATTATACAGAACAACAAAGTAAAGAAAAAAAGGGGACTTTCCAGGAAATTGCAATGAAAACAAACATGCTTTCTCGAAACGAAAACGTAGTATTTGGTCTTCAGTCCAGAAAGAGAAGCAGAAGGTCTTGGGAAAGTGAAATTTTTTAACTTCTCTATTTTAAAGGTTATCCACGTTCGAAATCCATGAAAACGATTCTGCATGAATCGATGACATCGGTTATGTTTCAAAGAACTTTCGGTAGAGCTTTAAATCAAGGCATTCAATCCAAAAACATCGTGTTCTGTACCGAAAAACGAAACGATGAAGGAAATTCTTTGAAAAGTGGAACGCGACCAGAATATTATAAAATCTCAAAAAGGGAAAAAGCACAACGAATAAAGAAATACTGGGTATATATTGATCACAAATCCGTCTGAAAATTTTCCTAATTGGATCCCCATATTTTATAAAAGCAACGTTGCTTTTTTGCCTCAGAAAAAAGAAAATGAATAAAGGAAACTATCTTTTGTTGGATAAAATTTTGTGAAAATTTGGCAAGCATAATATAGACTCGATTTCAAATTTCGGCAACGCTTCAATCTTCAAACAAAAGAATAGTTTTATTTTTATTTTCATTTTCAAACTTGCAACTTCCTTCGTGCTCACAAAGAGGGATTGAAAAAGATCAAGGAAATACCGTATACTTTGAACTTTTTGATGCATTTCATTTCACTTTTCTTACTTTAAATAAGACAGTGTCGTAGCAGCAGATAATTTTTTTTTAAAAAAAGTAAAAGAGCAGCAAAAAAAAAAAAGAACTCCTAAATGATCAAAACTCCCGTGTTTCAAAGGAATAAGCGAAATTAAAACTTCAGGTTTTTTGTAAATATCAAGAGAAAGAGAGAGATAAGGAAGATTTTTTTCTCTTGAATGATTTTCAAAAAAAGGGCCAGCCGGTTTGCTTTAACGCGAAAATTCATGAAACTTTGAAAAAATCCTCACGAACAGCTCTAATCGCAACCCCGCTAACAGCAAAATTCAACCGCGTTTTTAATCAGAGGGAAATTTTTACATTTTCGGCATCATATTCATTTTTGATATAAAAATTAGAAGAGCTGTAAAGGTCATAGGTTGCATATGTGGGTCAGTAGACACCCTTGATGTGACATACGAGCCGTTCTCGACCATATAAGTGACCTATTTTACTACTCCCCATTCAAACGGATTCGAACTAAAGGGGTGACGTCTACCCAGTTCATAAAGGGGAGTATAGAAATACTTTTATGCGTGTAATTAGTGGAAATATTTCAATAGGTAACTTGAAAATCATTGAAAGTGAAAATAAAGAAAATAAACTGTATCAGATAACGTTACACAGCTTCTGACTTCATTTTTTTGGGTCTCTAAGGTAATCGACAACTTGTTCAACATCCATTTTTTTATTTTAGTTAATAAAAATATGATGAAATAACGGGGAGGTCTTACCTGCTGTCCAAAAAAATCAGGCCCTCCATTGACGAATCGAAATCTGTAGGGACTGTGAACGGGACAGGAAAACCTGAAAGGGCTTTCCATGATCCCTTTCTGCGATGGATGAGGGTGGAATCCCAACTCGTGCGTTCGAAAAACCGAACGATCAGGAAATCCTTCCAAATCGGAAGAGTGATACGGCGGCTCCGGATAGCCCTCCGGATCCGAAGAAGAAAGCTGAAGAGAATCGTGACCAGACGTGGAATGGTGCAATCCTAAGGAAGTCTGAACGCGTTCGGGGTAAGTCGTCTCGAAACCTGAGGAGCTTGAGTGAATGAGACCAGCTCTGTGCTCGTGGCAAAGGTTGCTCCGCGAATCGGCTCGAGAATGTTCATGGCACAAAGGAGGGCCTCGAGATTCGGGTCTATCATGCGCGCACCTCGATTCCGGCCTCGAATGATCGTGACCTCGAGAATCAGGTCTTGATCGGGATTCTCCCCGGGAATCGGGTCTAGTTGTACAATGTTCATGAGCGGAAGACGAATGGTGCATCCCGGCAGCACGTGACTCAGGTCGGCTCAGACTGTGATCGTGAGTCGAGCTGTGGATGAGTCCCGTGCTGCGAGATTCAGGCCGTTCATATAAAAAGGTCGGCCGATAATCGCCGTGGAATATTCCCGCCCTCCGATCGGCATGAAGAACCCCGACTCGAGATTCAACTCGGGTTATCGAATGATCCCGGTCATGGTGGCTTCTGTCCATATGAATTGCGCCCCGAGACTCGGATCTCGTAATTCCCGGGCACGATCGATCGTAACGGGATTCTCTGCCGAGAGAGTGAAACCCGCTTTCTTGCCCCCCTGAGTGATAGCCGCCATCGTGATAATTGACACGGTCGTGATATAAATCATGACCGGAAGAATGGAAATACGGTTTCCCTTCTCGATAGTCGTGACCTAATCCTGGGACGTGACTGTGACTCGAAGAATGATAAAGATTTGATCCGCTGCGGTTGGGATAGGAAGTCTGAACGGAAGAATGATACTTCATCGATCCGCCTCTCTCCGGGTAACCAGGCCACTTGTTCGGTATAGCCCCAGAACCCGGAGGGTTAGGGGGCACCCATCCACCAACGTGCGGATCCAGGTTGATTCAATCACTTCTATTATTATTCTCCATTCATTTTTCGTTAATAAACTAATTTCGTTTCGGAGATGATTCCTCGTTTCCCGGCGGCGACTCGTCCACAAGATCGAATTTGAGACGATCCCCTTGAATAATTCATGTCGTCGACGAGGTTTAAAAGTCAAAAAGGAATACGAGACAAAACCTTATCTCCTTTTTTAAAAATAAAAATAAAATGAATAACGGGAGCACCCTCAGCAGAGGCAACTACAGCACCAACAGGAGGAGCAGAAAGAGATGTTTTTCGACATCTTACTGTTTATATTTTATCTCAGACAGCTACACGACGTTGGAATGACATTTATCTAACTTTATTTTCATTTTAAAACCGTTGTCAAATTCAACACTTCACTTTCTTTTTAATTTATTTATTTTTATTATTTATTACTATTTACCGGGAAACCGCACAGGAAAATGATATCTAAACTTTTTTTATACGCACATTCAACTCAACAGAAATGCATCACTATTTAAAATTTTAAAAATAACAAACGATTATTTATTTTTCTTCTTTTTTTTACAATAAAACACTCCTATTTAAAAAAACCATAACATCATATATTTTTCTTTTAATCAATTATAATAGCTTACTACTACTTTTTTAACGGCACTTTCGTCAAATTCCTTTTTTGTTTAATTTTTCTATTAATTATATATCTGCAAGAGGAAAAAAAAACCCCATTCTGGTTAATTTTGTTTCCCTTTTTTCCAAAAAAAAAAAAAAAAAAAAAAAAAAAAAAAAGTACGATTTTTGTGGAGGGATTCGAAATGAAAAAAAGGAAAAAATACATGGCACGATTTTAATTATTTGACGATAACGAGTTTTTCATGTCGCATCACTTCACAAAAAGTAATTTTTAAAAGGGAAACCAGCAACGGTGCAGGAGTTCGTAAAAGAGAACGTGATATTAACGTGATTTACGATTATAATTCGTAGCGCATCTGATATAAAACAGCAATCGCAAAAAGAAAGTAAAATATCTTTTTCAGTGACAAAGATAACGAGAAAAGAAGAATTTTGTTTAAGTGAATAAGAAATTAGTGAAGTCGCTTAATGTAACCTCCTTTCTTTTGTCACTTGTTATGCTTTCTTCACACGTAGCCATTTAAATTCAACAGAATTTTTTTTATTTTATTTTAACAAAAAGAAAAAAAAATGAAAAGAAAAAAAACTCATTTCAAAGAAAAAAATTAAATTTATAATTTTATTTCCGGATTTAACGTAAGATGGCGGATGTTTTCATGCTTTTTTTTTAACGAAGAATAAAAAAGATTTTAAAAAGGGGAAAAGGACGGACTCAAAAGTAATAAGGAGCTAACTTTTGGTCGGTTTGCAGTTAACTCGGGAAAGGCCTTACTTTCATTAGATTCCGGATTCAAACCCGTTTACGGCGGATTATTGCTGACAAAATGATTAAACATAAAATTTTACTGTAAGCGTAGGTTTAGCCTTTTAAGGATACTACGACCTTCCTCTTGTTTACGAAGCATGTACAGGATGCTCCAGGAAAATATATTTATTTAGTCGAAACTGAAAGTTATGAACATATGCGTTATTCTCGTTTTTATTTTTATTTCTTTTGAATGAACTAAGCATTCGGAAGACGGGAAAAAGCAAAACGATAAAAACTGCTCATTTTAAACGCAAGAACACAGACTTGGCCCGCGCTTTCCTTAAAAACCGGTAAAATCATCTCTCTACAACTTATTTTCAAGATTTAATACAACAGTTTTTGTTCCCAGATAATTTCTGCACTTTCATAAGAACATTTTTTATCCTACCACGGAAGCCATTAGCCTTTTTTCTTCTCTCATTCCACTTTTAAAAAAGAAACCTTCGTTTTATACGAAAAAGAACTAAGCATACAGTTGGGAAAAAATTTTTTTTTAATTATCTACCCCAGTTATCAAGTCCAATGAGGAAATAAACGGCCTGCATATTATAAATCTTGCCTGATGAAAACTCAACGATGAATGTGACAAACGACGGACAATTATGATTTATTTCGTCGAGCCTTCTATCCAACAAAAAAAAAAAAAAAAAAAAAAATGCATGTGATGGACATGAATGAAGTATTCGGTATATAAGCTCTTCCGCTTCGGTTTTCGATAACCCCTGCACAACACAACACGTTCATTGTTACGTGAAAAAAAAAATGTTTTGTTTTTTCGGTTATCGAAACAGATGAGATCAATATTCGATAAAAGTAATCAAAAAATTGAATAACATGAAAAATATTAGTAACTCAATGAGGAATTCCTTTTTCGGAAGTTCCTGTTTTCAACTATAGATGGCGCATGAATGTAATCGAGTCTTAGGGCGCAATTTCACGCCTGACATGTTCGAACATGTTTGTGTTTGATAAAAAGTGGTGGTGAACATGTTCGGCGAGCATTTTGGACAAACATTTTCATCGAAAATTTTCCCCGACATGTTGGGGAAGCTAGCACTGCATAAGCAGTGACGGTTTTTTAAGCATTTTATGTGAAAATGTTTGTCCAAAATGTTCGCCGAACATGTTTGCCACTTTTACCCAAAACCAACATGTTCACCGAACATGTTTGGCGTGAAACTGCGCCCTTACCAAAATAGCGGTAAATATTTAAATGTTTTGTTCATGTATCCCGATTTGTTTACGAATTTAAAAAAAAAAAAAACGATTGCAACGGTAAAAAAATGTATGGGAGCTGGACTGTTAAGCAGTTGAAAAAAGAGCTACAAAAAAAAAGGAGCCAAAATTAACGGGGAAAAAAAAAGATTTGGTAGAAAGGTAATGAAAAAAAAAATGTTATGGTTAAATGTTTAGTTTTTCTGATTTTGATTAATCACATTAGTTCCAGATTAGAAAATTATGACTTTACACAGAATTTTACGCAGTACAGTTTGAGTGTGGCGTTGATTCTCCTCCGACAGCCTCTCGTAAATGTTTATGTTGTTTGTGAATCTATCGGAGATTTTTCCGAAAACAAAATTGTTATCACGCAGGATGTTTGCACTGATAAACTTCAAACTTTTTATGCTCCGGCTAAAAAATTCAAAGGATCCCCCAAGGCAGCTACCTTAAAATTAAGAAAATTTAACTTAGGAGAAAGACTAAAAAATTCCAATCCAATACGAAATATTCCAAATCAACAGTGTTATAAGACTAATTTCAGAAAAAAGGGTTTGTATTTTCCTATTTATTTAAAGGCAGTTAGCATTCGAAAGTCTTACATCTTGAGCACGACGGCGTTAAAGATCCCAAAGAAGAAATATTTCTTAAAAATTTGAAATTATTGGACGTTTCACTGGAGGATGTAGCGGAAATCGAATTAAAAACGAGAGGGCAGTCAATCAATCCTTTATGGCAAAAGGAGTGACTTCATCGAATTACCAGCATTTCATTCCACAAAATTTGCAACGTGACAAGCAGAACAGACCAAATAAAATATGCCAATAATTTGATATGAAGAAAGAGTTGTAATAGCCAATCAATCATGCATGGGAGGCGGTGTGAAATAAAAGCTGTGAAAATGTTTCAGGGAAAGAATTTTAGAAAAATAAAACAATTTCGACAATGGCTTGTTTATTAGCGAAGAATGGCCTCACACATCGGCATCAGTAGACAGAATTGCAAATGAGGCAATCGTAGCAGAAATAAAGTGTACCTTTACTGCTAGATTTAAAATGAGTATTCCTGAAACAGTGGATTATATCATTTTGAATGATTAGACTGGCGAACTTGATCTGGACAATAATTATCCATATTATTCACAGGTTCAGGGGCAGTTATATTGCACGAAAGCTCTTTTATGCTATTTCTGCGTATATACGTTTTACGATTTTAAAGTGTTTGTTATAGTAAGGAATGAAGAATTTATTAAGCTTGAAAAAGTAGTATCAATTTATGAAAATTATTTTAAGAGGGCTGTTTTGAAATATATTTGTACAAAAATTATTTAAACTTTTTTAATTTAAAAAAAAAAAAAAAAAAAAAAAAAAAAAACTAATTTAATTCTAATTTTATAACCTGAAATTAGTTTTAAATAAAAATAGCAGTTAATTTAATAATAATTTCATTTAAAGATGCTATTTCTAAAATTGCATAGCGTAAAAGAAGCAAAACTGATTTCAGTCCATAAAAGGGTCTCTATATGAGACAAAGGTTCACAGAGAATTTTAAATGTTTTAGAAAGGCCGCTGATTCGTTCCACGTGAACCCTGAGCTTGGAAATTTTTTAATTGTGGGTCAAACTTTCGTCATCCAATTTATTAATTTTCAAAAAAAACTGGGAATAACAAGTTCAACCCCGTAAGCAGTCAAAATATCCTGGACATCGAAACCCTTATCGGCCATAAGGTCATCCCCGAAATCTGAACTTTTCGGAAGGGGAAATCTCTCCGTTATTTTCCGATCAGTGCACGGAGAAAAAAGTTCGGTTCCTGCTACTCAATGTTAAGTTGGGTCCTGTGACAACTGAACATTTGAGTTGATGATACCGAAAATTTAGTAATTATTACTACGAAATCGTAATGACTAACAACGTTTAGTAATAATTACTAAATTTTCGGTATCATCAACTCAAAAGTTCAGTTGTCACAGGACCCAACTTAACATTCAGTAACAGGAACCGAACTTTTTTTTCCGTGTGGTAGAGCCTGCGTAAATTTCTGATAAATAAGATGTCATTCCTTCCGGTGTCATCCCAACTACTAAAATTTTTAAGGTATTTTTATTCTTGTAAGTTGAGAATGTTGCTTGCTGTGCTTTAGGGTTTCTAGGTTTTGATATAGAACATTCGATTCCATCAAAAATCTATTTCATGTAATATTTTGGAATTATTCAAATATTTACCGCCATAAATTACATCGAAATAATCGTCCGGGTAAAAGTATTTTGAGCAGACCACGCTCCAAGCTTTTGACTTCAAGTCAGGCCGATTGATTTCAATTAGCCATAAGGCTTTCATCTGTTCATCCGTTGAAAAACGATGACCCCCTGTTCCCTTACACCTCATCACAGCACATTTATTTGGCATTTTTTTCAGGATTTAAAAAAAAAAAATTAAATGCGTAATGTAATGTAAATGTGTTAAATGTATCGGGATACATAAAAAAAACATTTAAATACCGCCATTTCGTAAAACTCACTTAGGCCTACATTCATGTGCTATCTACAGATGATAATAGGAACTTCCAAAAAGAAATTCCTCATTAATCGATCAAATTTCAACTTATGTTTTTATGCACGAAAATTTAAGGGCTGAATATATTGCAATGCGTTACATTACAAATCAATGGAAGTGTAGTACAGGCCTAGAACGCGAAGTTTTTCCGCGGATTGTAAAGGAAATATAATGACAAAATACTCCATCATCAAAAGCGTAAGGCCTACGGATTTATAAAGATATTTCAAATTCAGCAAATAATAAATCTTCGTCAGAAGTACATTATCAAACGGGGTATAAATTTAATCCAACTTTGTAATCAGAATTAATTAATATTTCTTCACTGCTAATCGGAATACTTGGTAATTTACGAAGGAATGATAAGAAAGCATATTTTTCAAAACAGTGAATAAATAAAACCGTAAATGATAGAGCATTTCATGATGGTTCTATTCAAAGATTTAAAAGGATGTCGGTTGCTTATGCTTAACTTAAAGGAGAAGTAATATTACTCGATATTCTAAAGACGAAGAAAGAGAAAGAAAAAAAAGGAGACGAAGAAAGCTGTATTTGCGAAAGCCTGCTGTTCGTTTTCTGGCACTGAATGAATGTTAAAAGAAATAACAAGTGGTAGCCTTGGAGTTGGAATGGCTAAATGAAGACTTTAGAGTTACCAAATATTTGCTTTCCATGAGTTCATATATTATTTAGTATCGCCACTTCATGGCTCTGCAAGGTGAATGTAGCTCAAAAAAAAGTTCACCTGATATCTATGTCGACCGCATGTGGCAAGAAATGACAAGTCGCAAGTTTTTTTTTTTTTTTTTTTTTGGACTATCGACGTAAAATTTGTAGAATGAAGATCGAAAGCTTTAGAATTTGAATGTGCCTAATACTAAGGCACATATCTTATATAAGATATATTTGAGAGTGGCTTCCACACAAAAATTCGCTCCCAAATTAACTTAAAGTTTATTCCAAAATATGATGGCTGCTTAATTCTAATTCTCGTTATGTTTGCTTTATGGAAATCTTAACGTGCAATTCACTACAACAAAAAACTTTTGTGTATCCGAATAAAAAGCCGACCCTTTATGATGACCCAATAGGTTAATAAAACAAGCTTTCTTCGGGTACATTGCCAAGAGCGACAGATATCTAGGAAAGTTGATCGCGAAGAAAATGGTGAAAGTTTGGTAAATAATATCGGTTTTATTTTTCTTTTTATTTTCTTCATTTTACAAATAAGTAAATTGAAAGAGCATGTATGAGTTTTCAAGCAAATAAAAAATGGTTAAGGTTACAAATGAATTTTCGACCGTTGTGCAATATCTATGAATGAATACCTACAACAAAACTATCGACATAGGTCTTTGGTTAAAACCATTACCGTACCGTACCAGGGGGCTACTTTTGACACTTTTATTTTTTAAGAATACTTGAAAACGACTAAGAATTTTCTCAAAAATTAAACTTATTCTAAATTATTGATTATTTTCGAGCGTTATTTTCCAGCCTAGTTGCCTAAACTTGCTTTATAATAAGAATACTAACTTTTTAATACAAAAAAAAAAATACGGAGCCTAAAATACTTAGATGCATTCTGGTGCATCCACCGGCCAAATTGAAATTAAATCGCTTTTCGCACTTGCCCTGTATAGTCCCTTGAACAAACATCCTAATTTCACTCAAAATTAAACTATTAGAAGCCAAAAAAAAAAAAAAAAAAAAAAAAAAAAAAAAAAAAAAAAAAAAAACATTTTATGTTTTTTCTTAGGGTAGTTCTTAAAAAAACGTACCTTTTTATATTTAGGCAATATTGCTTAATATCTCATCAAACACACACTAAAAGAAAATTTTTTACAGTGAATTTGCGTTTTAGAAGGTAAGAATGATATCCCTTTCAAAAGAAAATAAAATTATTTTTAAACCTTTTAATTAGATAAAAAGTGCATTATTTGTCCTCCCGACACGTTTGTTTTTTAGCTGCTTCTCATTAAGGATGCAACGAGAAAATTTTTTTTTGCTGTGAATTGGTGTTTTGGAAGGTAAGACGATATCCCTCTTCTTGAGAAAAAATTAATTACTTTTCAGCCTTTTTTTACTACCAAAAAGTGCTTTATTTGTCTTTCCCGACACGGAACGTTTTTTCAAGAATTACCCATTAAGGTGTTTTGATAGTAAAACTCAAGATGTTAGATATTTTTCAAACTCTCAAAGATGATTTATCAGGTATCCGCGGACCTCCCTTAAAAATTTATGCAAAAGTTATCTTCTAGTTAACGAGTTAAAATTTTTTAAAAATTGAAAAAAATACATGCCGTTATATGGGAAGTTTCAAAAAGTAAACAAAGCGTTTTCATTTATTTACGAAAAAAGTTTATTTCTAGATGTTCTGATTTTTTCAAAAACTAACACAACATCTGTTAATAGGTATTGAATTGATATTAGCTTCAAAAAGTGCAAGTTACTTTCTAGTTTGAATGTTTCAGTAAAAAAAAATCGGAAGCTTTGTTTACTTGGTGAAAAAAAAGATGCCATTTTTTTTCTTTTCTGTTGGCTAAAAATAGGATAAAATTTATTTATTTTTTCTTGAATTTTAAAGGTTCTAGTTCGTTTACATAACCGGCCGGTTAGCCGGGCGGTGTACACATTTTAACGATAAAAAAATACGTTAAAAAAAATTTTTTTAATCCAATATTTTATACATGAAAACGGGGTCTAACTGCACCGAAACCGTACCCAAAACGTTTCGTTATGTTCAGAGATAAATTTCCATGATATTAAATGCATGAACAACAGTTAATAGTTCTTATATTTGATAATATTTAATTGTTTTCGCAGAAAAAAAAATGTTTATTTCCGAGAGACTAGTGCAGCGCTCTAGCGGTGGAACCACGAACTATTTCAACAACAAAAAGAAAAATGGCGTTTTATTTTTTTATTTCGAAAACATTAAAAAAAATTATCAAATTTAGGCACAGTAAAGCCTTTTTCATATGTTTTCAATAACGAATCTTTACCTTTTAAACTTAACAAAGCGTTTTGGCACGGTTTCGGTGCGATCCGATCTCATTTTTATGTGTAAAATACCGAATCAAAAAAAAAAAAATATTAAACTTTTTTTATTGTTAAAAATTTTCACCGCCCGCTGACCGGCCGGTTATGTAAAGGAACTAGAACCTTAAGGTTCTAGTTCGTTTACATAACCGGCCGTTAGCCGGGCGGTGTACACATTTTAACGATAAAAAAATACGTTAAAAATTTTTTTAAAATCCAATATTTTATACATGAAAACGTGGTCTAACTGCACCGAACCGTACCCGAAACGTTCGTTAGTTCAGAGATAAATTTCCATAATATTAAATGCAAGAACAACAGTTAATAGTTCTTATATTTGATAATATTTATTGTTTTCGCAGAAAAAAAAATGTTTATTTCCGAGAGACTAGTGCAGCGCTCTAGCGGTGGAACCACGAACTATTTCAACAACAAAAAGCAAAATGGCGTTTTATTTTTTTATTTTGAAAACATTAAAAAAAATTATCAAATTTAGGCAGAGTAAAGCCTTTTTCATACGTTTTCAATAACGAATCTTTACCTTTTAAACATAACAAAACGTTTTGGCGCGGTTTCGGTGCGATCCGATCTCATTTTCACGTGCAAAAACCGAATTTCAAAAAAAAAAAATTAAACTTTTTTTTTACCGTTAAAAAATTTTCACTGCCCGGCTGACCGGCCGGTTATGTAAACCAACTAGAACCTTTAACGAAATTATAAGAAGAACGAAGAACGATGCTTTTTCAACTAATAATATAGCGGTGCTATCGAAACACCTAAAAAAGAAAGGCAAAAAATTACGATCAATGGGGCTACTTTGTACAGATATTTCAATGGAGTCCATTCGGTTTTTCGCCCAGATGCTAAATCAACAACGAATCGACGACGTTTTCAACGTTTTGATTACGTTTTTTACTGCGTTCACTAATTTCTTTAAATAAATAGCGATATTCATTAATAGAACATCTAAAAAGGTACCGATCGTTTTATTAAGACATTTTCCGTTTACAGAAGCCAATAATTTGTCACATCCTCTTCAATTATTAAAGATATTCAGGTATAAACATAATTGAGTACAAAGTAGTCGCATTTTTGTTAGAACGACATTTTTCGGAAAATCGAGTTTTTATTCGTGTTAAAACAAGTATAGATATTAAGGTATCAAAGCTGAAGAGCTCCTTTTAATGTTGGTTTAAACCAGATATAAATTTTGTTCTACATTTTAGATCTGGTTTTTTAAAAAAAAGTTGAAAAAGTGTAAAAAGTAGCCCCCTGCTACTGTACGTTTTTAAACCATCCTCAAGCTTCTTGATTTGGCAATAATAACAATTATTTCGTAATGAAAAATTTGAGCACAACTTTAATCATCCGCTACGGATACTTATACGACCGGACATTTTATCCTTCGAATTTAAGGAGGAAATCAAAATTTTCCCAAACTCTTTCCTTAAACAAAGGAAAGATTTATGAAATAAAATTTGACTGGAGAAAACCAAAAATTATTTGACAACCTGCAAAATTTTCATGAAAAGACGAACATGACAAAAGGCGTTTTGAGAATAAAATAATATCTCCATTCTTTAAAATCTACAAAGCATGAAACAAAATGCAAAATGACAAATTCCCGAAGAAAGCAAAACTTTTATGATATATACAAAGTAGCTTAAACTCCCATAATAATGTAAACAAATTTGATAATTTATGTATAAGAAATTTTGGAAAATTTTAACTAGATACCAAAACCAGATTAACTTCCCCGTAAATCGTTTTAAAGGGTTTTATCCAGTTCAGCATTTTGTCACTTGGCTTGGAAGCATTAAAAAATAAAAATACATAAATTTAGTTAATCCTCAGGAGAAAAAAAAAAAAAAAAAAAAAGTCCCAGAAGTAGCTTGAGAATTCAATTAGGAAACGCAGTAGGACAAAGTAAACGCCAACTAAAAAAGTGGAAATGGAGGTTCCAGGGGTAAGAAGGAAAAAAATATGCGCGAAGGAAAAAAAGTCATATTAATATCTAAATGTTTTAACGGAACTAAAAAGTCTTCGTTTTTTAAATAATAAAAAAAGTTTTGGACAATATCATTTAAAATGTACAAATTTTAAATTAAAATTTCTTTCATTTCTTTTCAAAATAAAATGGAAAAAAATGGTTTAAAATTCAAAGAGCATCGTGAATCAAGGGGGGCGAGAAGAAAAAATTCATTGTACTTATGGAGTTTTCAGTTACGGAAAAGGAAAAAAAATGGAAAAACACAATAGAAACGTCGGTGAAAAAGTCGAGAACGTGTTATATGGATAATAAGAGGAAAGCACTTGTCTCTTTGTGCGTGTTTAAGATCACGAGGGGGAAAACTCAGACTGTTTTTTTTTTTTTTTTCACTCGCTATTGTTTAACAGGCGTGTCTCAGACAGACAACTCATCATTTCCTCGCATCGCTTCCTTTCTGTTCGCATCAGGTTTTTTTTAAAGTTTAGGTCTGAAATATTTTCTAAAATTCACTAACAAAAGCGATCGAATGAACCAACCGGAAAATAGTTTTAAAATAAAGCATTAAAACCAGGAAATTAAACTGTGAAAGATATTATATAACCAAGAAGTTTTAAATTTTCGAATAAGAAAGCAAGAAAATCTCATCAATTAAATCTGGGGAATTGTTTCACGGTGAAATCCGCATTTAGATAACAACGACTGAAAACAGAATTATTTATTTCGTTTTATCTTGGGGAAAAAAAACCTGAAAGGAGATTTTTTAGAAGAATACGGGATGAGAGAAAAACGCTTACGGGCCAGACCATTTTATACGGAGTAAAATCCTCCGATAAAAAGTATGTATATAAAAAAAAAAAAAAAAGTTGTCGGGGAACGACGAGAAACTATTCCATCTTTCAGGGCTAACCGCAAAAAAAAAGGTGGGAAGATAAAACAATGATTGGAACAATGGATGGAAAAGCCTGTAAGGCAAAAACTTCACGAAAAAAAGAAAAAAAAAAATAGAATTCAATCGAAAAGCACGGTGATTGATCCTGAGCCGTTGATGGCATAATCTCCCGCGCTGAAGGAGTAATTTCTTTCCCCTTTCGTTCTTAAAGAAGAAGAAAAAAGAGAAATTTTCCGAACATTTTGCGAGACAAATCAGTCGGAAGGGTATGGTAATTCTTTATATAAAATACGTAAACTCGGTCAACTCGAATAACAAAAAAAAAGGGGAGAAACATCAACAGAAAACTCGACCAGGTCTTCTTTTTTCTGAACTTTTATGAGGTTTCGTCCACTGAGAATCTTGGCAACCTACCAAGTTATAGCTTCGTTCTTTTTTTTTTTTTTTTTTTTTTTTTTTTTTTTTTTTAAGAGAGAGAACGCGACGGAAATTTACAATATAATAAAAAAGCATAAGTTAATATTTATGAAAAATTAATGCTGAAGAGAAGCTAGATTAAATATTCAAATTGACCTTTGGTTTCGAAAGTTAATATTTACTGGTTGCATAAAAAAAAAGAGAAACCGGATAAACATAACAATATAATTAATTTCTTCCTTACTGTTTTACTATGTAATGGAAAGATCAACACGGTAATGAGCCTTGTTTTTTGAATATGACATTGTGGCTTTTATTCAACTCAAACAGACATCCGAAGGCAAAAACAAGAACCACCGATTACTTTCATGTCACTGACCAAGCACCCACAGAATCATGCCACCAGGGCGTTGATTATTTACAAAGGGAGTTAACAATGGGCTTGGAAGAGAAAATACGCTATTTTCTCCGGTAATATTTTCTTTGGTTCCAACGTGAAACTGAAGGATGGGCATACCCATGCCAGTAAAAGTAAACATACTCGCACTTATGAAGAGAACATAGTTGCCTGCCGCTCTGCACAGGAATGACTCGAGTCCCTATGCAAGTCAGAAAGAATCGTTACAGACTGTTCTGCTGAAGACACTAGGGACTGTACTTTTCTGCACATATTTGACGACAAAAACGGGGGTCGAAAAGTGTTTCCACGCTTTCCGAAAAGAAATTATGAGAACATTAAAGCTTTTTGCTGCCACGCTAGGAGACAAATTTTTGCAAAATTATGACTTTTTGAAATAAAATTCTAACAAAATGATTCACACAGATGAAAATATAAAAATGGCAAATTCAAACAGAGGATTTATTCAAATTTATTGTCTCACCCTCAATGACTCCTTATTGCTTTGCTTTTACCTCAAACCATTTTTGGAAAAATGCAATAGATAATTTTTATAAATGGAAAAATGAAATGCTATAAGAATATTTAATAAAAACTGAAAATACAGGACATATTATTATTCGAAGATAATATTAAGGATCGAATCAAGGAAAAGAAAGATAAATTAGTAAGCTTGGACAGAAAACACATTAGAAGTTAATAATACGATTAACAGTCAAAGAAATTTAACTTGACCTAGCGCGAAATGGTGGGACAATATTCAAACATTTATAATATCCTTTACGTGACTGCTTTCTCCGAATCGAGACGATTTTAACCACCCTTAAAGCGCAACAACGTTTACCATGTTTTCCTGGGTTCCGTGTTCAATATCTTCTTATGGCGACAAATACACTCAAGCGGTTTATAATTGAGTTTTGTTAGCAACATGTGGCTTAAAACTTTCAGCGGAGTCTTAAAGACGGCAATAGCAAGTTTTTCGAATTTTGTGATTTTGACTGATTTAGAATTGAAAATCGCCTTTAACATTCTCTTGTAAAGAACTAAATGAACAGAATTTTCAGGACAGTCCAATACGATTAACAGCGATTAACAGCCAAAGAAATTTAACTTGACCTAACGCGAAATGGTGCGACAACATTCAAACGTATTTATAAGAATCCTCTTATATGACAGATATGCCTCTTTTGAAGAGGCCTCTTTTGAACGAAAGAAAAAAAAACAGATCCTTTACATGTCCAATATTTATTAATAATGAAATAAAAATCCTTTTGTAGGCAATTATTGTCACAAGATCTATCAAAATTTAGTCAAGAACTTTACTTTGAGTCGGAGTATCCGAAATCTCACATAGTACACACACCAGATTTTACGCAGATCTGTCTTAATTTAAACAATCCATTAATATCCAGATAATATCCGTAAGTGTGTCTAAAATTTACAATTTTAGCGAAGCCAACTGCAGCCGAAAGCACTGGTCAAACTAGCAAATTAAATTTTAATGCAATTTTGTTTTGTCGAAATTAACCAACTTTATTTTCAAAATTCCGGAAACTTTTCATTAATAAACTTCACCGATTTCAAAAAAAAAAAAATAGAACGAAAGAACTCCAACCTTTCAAAAGTTTAAAGTGCAGACTGAAGAATTCAATTCATTTTCTAATACAACTTCATTACTTCTTTACCGATACAATTTACGATCCCTTTTAATTAAAGAAAAACTAATTTACTCAGGTATACGTCAAACTGTTTCACTTGCCTCCAAAATGAAAAATGAAACAAAACACTGATTTTATGGTTCATAAAATCCAAAAAATGAAAAAAAATAAAAAAATTACAAAAATATTGTGAATGCCCTGAAGAATATTTCTAAATCAAAAAATCTAGAGCTTACAGCTCGAAAAAAAGAAAACCAAGAGGGTATTTCATATCCTTCAATTTTGATACTTCACGTTAAATTACAAATGCATTAAAAGAAACAGAAAGTGGAAGCGATTTTAAAAATTAAAAAAAAAAGAAGAAAAATCAGGAAAAGAAATAAAAAAAAAAGAGGAAAGAAAATATTGTCGAGAGAAAAAAATTGAGATTCCAGCTGAGGAAAAGTAAGCTTAAAGATGTCAGCAATCAGGAAAATAACAAAAGTTAAATCGTAGTCTAAGGTTAATGAAAATCGTATTTTTTTTTTCCGAATCGGAAACTTTTGATTATTTTAAACTTAACAGTCAGCAGGAAAAAAAAAAGTTAAATAAAAGGAAATCGTTAAAATCCCAGAGAAGACGAAAAAAAGGATTATTTAGTTAAGCCGCACCGTCATGAGGGTCAGCAAAGTCAGCAACTAAAAGGAAATCTATTAAATAAAACCGTTTTGCAGCCAATCGCTTTATACAAGTTAAGACAGAAACGTGCTTTTTTAACATCCGCCATCTTTTTCAGGTATCGGGATGAATGACAACGCCCGCCATGTTTATTACATATTCTTGTCTGCTAATTCGATTTATCTCTGTCTGAGATTCCTGGCGTTTACATGAATAAAAACATGGCCGACCTGACTGGCTTCCTTGGTTACGTGTTTATCTTTCAGTCAATGGGGACACATTTAAAAATTTCCGTTAAAAATCGACATGAATTTTTTTTCTTTTCTTTTTTTTTTCTTGAAGAAAACGCAGAAAATCTAAACACACCGATTATTATGACAAATCAACTACAATTTATTTTTCTCCGTATGATTAACTGTACGAACTACTGCAACGTTGTTCTTCCACTGATAAACATCACTTTTCCTCTCCTTTTTTATTTTTTTTTCTAAAAGGAAAAATATATACCTTATTCAATTTTCACACAAAACCGAAATGAAAGACTTTTGTAACGAACTTAAAAAATATAATTCCATAAGCGAAGACGAAAACAATTAAATTTATATTTGAAAATGTTCAGAACGTAAAGAGCGGGACGTGGATATCCAAACGGACCGAGGGCTGAGGGACTCACAACTGACGGGCATCGTGTTGCGTCGTCGTGGCACAGAGCTCGACAGTGGCGCTCGGAAAACTCTCGGAAAACTCATCCCACAGCCTCTCAATGCATCAGTGTTTACTCTTTTCAATTCATTCGTCATACAAGGATTAATAAAGATGAGACCGAATTTGATCCCCCTTTATTTTTTTTTATTTAAGCATTTCCGGTTGGAAAAGCTTGTTTGTCGCTGGGAAATATTTCCGGCCCGTTAAATAAAGACGGTTAATTTTTTTTTTTCCCCCATTTTTCTCTTTTATTTTTTACGTCAGTTCAAAATATTAATTTCGAAATAAAATATATTTTATTTCAATTACTTTGAAATAATTAACATGATAACAGAAAAAAAGTTCGAAAAAAAAATCAAGGGGGAGAAAAATCTTCGGTTTATTGATTCAATATCGGAAATTGATGACTTTTTTTATCTACATTCTGGCAAAAGTCCAAAATTAAATTTACGCAGATGATCACTTTATTGATTCGGTATCATTTCTATGATAACAAAATTGCGATTACAAGGTATTGGATGAGGAACCCTATATTTCGATGCAGAATGTTGGTAACTTTGCCGGATCACTAAAAATAGCTATAAGTCGAGTGGACATGAATTTACAGCGCAAATAAATTCAGAATAAAATATGCTGTGAACAAGGAGAAGTGGAAATAATAATTATATTAAAATAGATAATGAGAGAGAAAAATCTACCACCAAAAATATTTAAATAAAATGATAATGGTGCTATAAGATAGGTGCCATGAAAAAAAAAGTCATATAGACATTGTTCTTGGATGTTTGGCCTCGCTCGATGTTAGATTCCAATTCTGTCTTTTATTTTTAATGTCTCAAAACGATGAGGCTAGACCAGCCCCTAGCCTCGGTATTACCGCTGCTAGCAAGCAGTCGCCGTTATTGACGCATATGGACTATCGAATATGTTTAGAGATCATGACTGTGCAGTTGCCCACACATACTCTTATAAACGTCTCACAAAAGCGGAAGTTTCGATTTCTTTTTTTTTTCCCGAAAAAATTAGGGTTGAACGTGCATTTTAACCGTCCTATATTAAACGAAGTCTCAGAATGGCAATGGGTGTACTATAAGAAGGTGAGAAATATTTTTGTGGTCCCATTCTCACAAAACTGGTATGGGAAAAAAATTGAACTCCTAACTAAAAGTACCAATTTTTTTTTTCAAAGTAGCTTCAAAAATACCAAGTTTTCTCGAACTGAAATACATTGCAGGTTTTGCCTATATTGTGTTCTGTATTTAATCGAATTTTTCCAAATTAATCGAATTCTGTACTTCTCCTTCTTCCTGTATTAAGAAGAATAAAAATAGAGAAAAAAACCATCGGATACAGAGATTAAAGTAGTAAGATCAGGAATGGAAAAAAAAGTGAAAGAAGAGCCCAACTACTCTACTTCACCGTAGACGTAAAAAAAGCGAACTCGAAAACGAAAACAGACTATCGTAATTTGTCAAAATTCAAAAATCAAGAGCATATTCTGACACATGATCTTGCAAAGTCCAGAAGGTTTTTAAGGACAAATTCTTTGAAAATACTAACAGTAGAAGTGGATAACTTTGATTAACCGGATTAAATTCATTAGTATCGGATTATGAAAATTACCGTAGGGAGGACACCGTTTTGGAATTCCTTAGCACCAAAGTATACAGCATCACCATCAGTTAAATTGGTAAATATTAATTTCCTAAACATTTATTTCGTAGATCTTTATGTTGCAAATTCGCGATTTTAGAATACAAGGGTCCCAAGTCGACCCCCATCCCCCAAAAATTTTCGTTTCTTTGTACCGATCGTCTTTATTTTTTCAAAATGTTTCATCCCGTGTTTTCAAAGTTTTGCTAAATTTGATAGTTTTCCCTGACTTCGGAATGCATAAGGTCGTAAATCTCATTTTTTAATTCAAGAGTTTGAATACAAAGGTCGCAAATCGACTTTTGTCATATAAAAAAGCATTTCTGTACTTAAAGGTTCTATTTTTTACCGGGAATATTATTGGTTTGTGATATTGTGTGCCCTCTTGGTGTAGTCTAATTGGCTAAAGTTAGCAAAACTCTAAAAATGAAAAAAGCCGATTTACGTTCTTTGTATTCCAACTTTTTAAAAAGAAATTTCGGTTTGAAACCTTTTTTATTCGGTGCATGACCAAATTGGCCAAATTTGGCAAACTTCTTAAAAAATATGGATAGGAAAACGCAAAGAAAGGCGACTTTTAAAAAAAAACCGAAATTTTCGGCTATTTTTGTTTTAAAGTTTGTAAATCGGATAAGTCTCTTGTATTCTGAAGTCAAGAAAGTCACTAAAAAGGACTCTTAGTTAGTGACTTTTTCTATAACTTCAAAAATTATAGTGTTTTATTTTTTTGAAATTAACATCTTAATCCTTAATAAACTTCTTGCAAAATCTCGATTGTTCGACTGAAAGAGTAATTTAGTATCAGACTTTCAAATTGCTGTCCTGTAAAATTTGGAACTGGCCGATTTGGAACCTTTATATTCTCAGGTCACGAATTCATTTTACTACACGGTAAAAAATTTGACTTTAAGAGTAAAATAATTTGCCTGAATCCTCAAACAAAACACTGGAACTAATTTACACCTCGAACAAAACACTAAAAACAAAAGGATGTCTTATGGACACTAACATTATATCTATTATAAATTTCCAACATAACCATTTAATTTTTTTAACATAAAAAATGTATAGCCCTTTTTTAGCAGGTTAACATACCATGTATTTTTACCATGTATTAAATTATTCTACAATCAAACTTCTCGGCATGTTCCTACACGTGGGCCAAAATTTGTTCGGGATATTTCATATTCGAGCAAACATATTTCTTCGGTTAGGATTTTTTTTTTTTTTTTTTCAGCATAAAAACAATTCGGGTTATGTATTTTCGGGAAAATGGATTCGGGCAACGGAGAAAGAAACTTAGTTGGGCCATTTTCAAAATATTTCATAAGAAAAAATTCAATTCCGCGGCTTATTTATTTATTTATTTATTTATTTATTTATTTATTTATATACGGATGCAACAGCAAAATAATTATGCAACATATTGTAAAAATCCTTAATTATTATTCAGTTACAGCCTTTTAAATAACATTTTCTTGCACTATTATTTCGTGAAAAAAAAGTTTTTTGAATTTATTCTTATCTGGATTAAATGCTCTATACAGACGATTGGTCATGAATCAAGAGACGGGGAAAAAAGTATTCCGCATGACAAAATTGATACTTAAGAATGGAAAAACAGACAAACGGAAACAAGATAAGATTGTGAAAAGAAACTGTTTCTTGATGTAAAGAAAAAACGAGAAACTAAATTCTCAGAATATAGACTGTCAAAAAAGATAAGAAAGCGCACTTTTTTTTTCTACGAAATAAAAGATCATAAAGGGTCGATAAGAGGGGCCGCGAAAAGTATAAAAACTTAGCCTTCTTTAACATTTTAATTCTCAAAACCATCCATTTATTTGTTTATTTTTTCTCTTATCTCTTTATTTTCCCAGAAAAAAAAGGTAAAGAAAAACCGGCAAATTCAGAAAGTAATAAATGAGTGTTAAAATCTCTTACATCGTTTGAAATTACGTTTGACAGGAGGTAAAGCAACACTCTTAACAGTAACAAGTCATTAATCAAGAAAAACAAGATGAAATATCTCAAAAATCTTAGTAATTATTCTTCGCGTATCATGAGACATGTTAAAAAGAGCCCTCGGCAGCTTGTTGGAATCGTGTTCTAGGCTACGGGGAAGGATCGCGAGAAAAGTTTTTTGATTACGATATAATTGAGGGAGGGAAAGAGATCATCATTTATCAAACAATGTAAATCGAAAAGCAACAAGTTCATCTGTCTGCTACCATTCAATGTAATTCATTCCGTATCTTCCTTTTAGGATGATCCAAATCAATAAACCATGTATAGGGAAGTTAGATAATATCTCAGCGAAGAGAGAGAGAAAAGAGAGGGGGGAAGGGGAAGGGAGGGGAAAGAACCAAAACAGAAGCTTTAAGCGAATAGATAAAAGACTGCAGTAAAAATGAACATGGAGGAAAATCGTAAAATGGTACCATAAAATCGCTGATCGATGAGTTTTTTTTTTTTTCGCTCGCGTTATTACCGATGTCATCATTTTATTCAAGCGTCTTTCAAGCGAGTGAATAAAAGGGATTTCTATAAACGAAATAGCAAACATAACGAATGCGATAACGTACGTCAATCGAACTGGCAGGATGATAGACGTGAAAATCCAAAAATAAAAGAATTCGTCGGTTTTAATTATCGTTCGCTAACATCGATTATTAGTAAAACAGCAGACCTGCAAAAATAATAAGATATGCAGAGAAAAAATTTTTTTTTTTTTTTTTAAAGTCTGCAACGGAATAAAAAACAAAAAAGGATAAAAGTCGGAACCACGACTAAACCATTCGTCCTTGGAGCGTTAAAATTAAGATTTTCCTTTTCAAAGAAATCCCAAACAATAAAGAGACTCTGGAATGCGGCCAAGAGGTTCGTCCTTCAAAGAAAAACGAATCGACAAAGACATGTTTCGAAACAATGATAAACCGTACTCGGTTCACCTTCAAACAGTCTTCAATCGATTCCGATTAGGCGATGCCCGTCAGACCTGTCGTTATCCGTTTCTCTTCGATTTTTCTCCCAGGCCAATTAAGCTAAACTTAAATTCTCTTTCTTCTTTTAAAAGCAATGAATCAACTGGGAAGAATAAAAAAAAAAAATAAAAAAAAAAAGGAAGAAAGAACCAAGAGTTTTCAAATGATGATTCCACCCTTTTTCGGGGTAGGATTGACGTGAAACTCTAATACTACTGTGATGAGATTTAGGTTAGAAAAGGAGAAGAAAATGAAAAGCGTGAGATCTACGGGCTACGAGGAAGCAAAGTTTCCTTAACAAAATTTAATATCTCTTACCAAAAAACATGAGACTTAAATAAATTTCCAGATTAATTTTTGCTTCTGCTCCAAACTGACTGCAATCAATTATTCCCTGCGGCAATAATAATGCTTCTTTCTCGAATCCGAAATTCTCCGTTGGCCCCAGTTTTTATCAAAAACATAATCCCGGTCAGGCAAAAACGAATAATCCAAGGAATTAACTCATAAATTCGAGATTGTGTACTTACTTAAAATGTACGTTTTCGTATATCCAATAATTACGAACTGATTTATTTCTCTTGGAACCGATCCCGTTTTATTACGTAAATAAAGCCATTTAAATTTCTGTCCCAAAACATCATATTACCCCCTTAGCCAAAATAATTCCGAAAAAAAATAAAAACTCAAGAAATAATAACAAAGGTGTTTACACTAGGAAAAAAAAAATTTTTTTTTCTTCCCCAAGGAGAGTTTACATCCGGAAAAGACAACAAAGAATTTCAACGATTCATCATTGCAACATTGAATACATTATCGGAGCGATATTATAATGGAATGGAGTGTGCAAACATTGGATGAAAAAAAAAAAAAGTCGATAGTCGAGGAAGATGGATGACTTCAAAGCAATCTACAAACAAACTACAACAGTAAAGGAAATTGGTAACAACAAGATAAATGCCCAACAAATTGAAATGAAATCTACCTGTCGAAAGAATTTTTTTCCTCGAGTTTCTAGATCCTATTTTTCAAAATGACAACATTTTTTTCGAATCTAATTCTTGTAGCAATCATTCCGTTTTTGCTCCTCAATCCTGCTATCTCCGTTTTTTTTTTTTTTTTTTTTATGGCTTTTTATTTTTATACCTGTCCCAAAGCTTGAATCCAATATTAATAATATAGCTTTAGGTAAGCTTTAAGAGCGAAAACCTTTTAAAAAATTACATGCGCCATATTTTTTTTTATATATTTACATTTTCCGTCGTAAGTTAAGCGAGAGTGGAAAAATTTTCTCGGACTCCTTGTTTTCCCGAGAAAGAGCGATGTGGTAATTGAGTTTGTTATCGCAAATTATGTTACTTTTATCGTGTTATTGTATGTATCACAAAGGATCCCATTAAGAATATTGTCTTTTCTCCGTGCCTGAGAATCGAAATCTTACCAAGAGGTTATTTCAAGTAAATCGGTTTGAACCTCGCATACTACTTATAAAAAATTGACTTCTTAGGTTATACTACGGGTTTAAAGATCGATTTTTCATTCTTCACGGTTTGTAGACTTTTTAATCCCTTGCGGTTTTTTTTTTGGTTTTTTTTACCCGCTCGAGCTTTACTTGCCAGCCCTGGAAAAGCTTACGCTGCGTCCTTTAAGAAGAAAGGAATTAAGCATGGGAAAAGGTATTAATGAAATTTCGTTCATTGAATTTTCCTTCGATCGATTGCGGAGCCTATTATTTTCTTTTAAACAATAGACTTTGCCTCGCAACTTTTACACAACTCTCACAAAACTGGCTTTTATCTTCCAAGTTTACGAAAGAGTGATAAAAAAGGTGTTTTCAAGAAAAACCGGACCTTAGTTATTTTACTTTTTGGCATTTTACAAAGCTTGAAAGGTCTGTGTGGATAAAGTGTCTAAAACCCCAGAAAACAGGAACCAATTTCGATAAAATGAAGAGAAAACGAAGCGAAAATAAAACAAAAATCCTTCAATAATTGGGTAACTCAACAGCAAGGATCGGTAAAGAACATACTTTAAAATTTAGGCCCTACTTGCGCAATTGCCAAATATTTTTAACAAAACTACAAGCCATTTTCGTAGACATCGAACGCTACGATCCGATAATGGTTGCTAGGAAATTCCATAGCTTAAAAATCAGACCGGGATATGGGGGGCATATCCCTACGTAAGACTACGTCTTTAAGGTACTGACCTATTGCTAAATTTAAACAATGAAACGATTTAAAAATTTTAAGGATTTTTTTTTTTTTTTTTTTTTTTTTTTTTTGCTCGTTTTTGGTCGAAAAATTCGAGAAATAAAAATTTTTAAATTTTCAAAGTTAAAATTTTAATATTAAAATAATTAAATATTAATATTTGGTGCGAACAGACCGACACCCGGACAGGACAGACAGATTTTCCCAGGACCTAACCCTAAGACGTAGTCCTATGTCGAAACAAAGAAAAAAAAATAAATAAATCGGCTTTTGAGATTTTTATGCAAGGAAAGAGCAGTCGTTGGGTCGGTAGCCAGAAGGAGGAATTGGGGGAGGGGAAGGGTGAGTCAGCCAGGAGGTGTATTGTCCCCCTGCCCCCTTCCTGGCCATCTTGTTACGGACCCGAATGTTGTTATAGATCATTATAACAGTGATTAATAAATAGCAAGATGCAAGAGCACACTAAAAAGTGCGTATAAATATCCGAAAATGTTACCTTAAGGACTTTAAGTCGACTAAGCTAAGTAAGAGCTATGCAAAGCTGACATTTCATTCCTTTTTCCCGAAGCTCAAATTGCTTGGATATTTAAAAAGTTTCCTAAATATTTATTTATTTATTTATTTATTTTTTCATTGAGAAAAAATAAAACTTTTTAATTATTAAAACCAGTTTTACTTTCAAAAGGAAAATTTTAAAATTTGAAACGCTTAATCTTGAATTAAAAATGAGATGCCAAAGCAGAGGAATTTCATTTTCCTAAATGGATTGTTTGACCGTGAGATATTTTTATTTCAATTTTTCGCCTTCCACATTACTTGTATCGTATAGTGTGCTTCACCCATATTTTTCTTAGCTTCTTCCTTTTTTGCATTTTTATACGACTTGACTTATGATTCACTTCTTGCAAAAACAGGCGACACTTATTATGTGTCAAGACACGACCTGGGAAAGCTACTTATTCTTACGGAACGTCTTTTTGACAGAGAAACGGAGAGAGAAACATTAAAAATCATACATATGATATATAAAAATGCAGATGCAAATTTCAGTCAGCAATCTGCAATTTCCAAAATTCTTTTCTGTTCTTGCAAAACACCCCATTATATTTCTTTTCTTGTTTTACACATTCTCAAAATGGTTTAAACCCCATGACTTGGTGGGACCGAAAATGATATCTCTTTAGTTGATAATTGCTAATTGTGGAATAACAAAACCAATTCCTATCTGTGCCCATTATGCCCCAACACAAAAACAGTAAACAGGCAACATGATGAAACCGCAATTTGGAAAGGTGGTTGACTCAAACCTTCGGATCACCTTGGCGAACTAAATTATTCAAGACTCACCTCTCGTCAACAACACTACATGTGATATCATCGTGTAAGTGACCGAGGAATAGGTGTAAATATATCGGTGGGAAATAGGTCACGGTTTAGTGTTAGCAAAGGGCCCGTGGAAATGATATCCATGTTTTTAATGGAGCTCTTCTCTTATTTACACTTAATATTCCAATATGGAATTTCAACTAAAAGCTTTTCTGTTAAAAGGGGAAGGGTGATGTTTTGAGTTGACGAAAAGTACGGGGGGAAGGGGGGAAGGGAGGGAGGGAGGGAGGCGAAGAGGGATGCTTATACATTATCTCAAAAACGTTTATTTATATCGGCAGAAAGGTAAACACTATCGGCTTATCAAGTCGAGGGGGGCTATATGCAAGCGAACCAAGGTTTTCAAGGTCGGTAAAAGGTTGATATAAAATGTAAATTAATTGGGTGCACGGGCTCGTCCGCAAGAACTCGAGTTTACCGTGCCCTCAGGGAGTCCCGTAGCTAAGTAAGTCATAAATATGTAAATCAGTTTCATACGTAAAACGGGGAGTACGTCAGCACATCCAGGTTTTCGCCTTGTCTGAGTCAATCACAATTTTATCACAAAATGTCGTCAAGCATTACTCAAAACCGTTTACGCACGTTCGCTTATTAATTTCATCAAACTAAAATTAGTCCCCCCCCGGGGGTTGAAGAAAATTTATTTTGACTTAAAAACCTACGCTTCCCATACATTCATATATATATGTATTTTTTTTAAAATAAAAAACGATGAATAAAGATGAAGAGGTTTAATTCCTCGGGATATTACGTTGTACAACCAAGATTAAATAGCCTTTTGCCGGGCTCAATTACACAAATTTCACGGAGCATTATAAATGGATGGTACATGCTTGAAACATATTAAACAAGAGCGTATTAATAGACCTAAGTGACCACTAGTTTTATACCCTTGTAATTTAATACCCCTAATGTTCCCCTTGTAAGCGTCCAAATTATTTCACTTAGAAAGCAAGAATCCTCTAGCCTCCACGCTTGGAAACAAGAGCGGAAAGAACCGAAAAATAAAAAAATAAAACCTAAATAAATAAGAATTCAATTCAGGCTCAGTACTCCAACGTCTTGACTTTTACATCGTACAGTGTCTATATATATTCGTAGCCGGGGGATGTTTTCTTTTTCCAAATAGCAAGGACATCGAAATGAAATTGTTAAGAATTGTTGAAAAGTCAAAAAAAAAAAAAAAAAAAAAAAAAAACGGTAGGTTGACGTATGACGGATGACACGAGACACTTCCGCTCTCTCATCTTCATTCGTTTCCAACCATTTTGGATAAAACTTACTTTTTTCTTCCTGTTTTGTTTACTTTCGCTCTCTCTACCCTCAATCTCGAAATATGTTATTTCAACAACAATGACAGGCAGCCAGACAAACCGTTTTATTAAAAATATCCACCCTTTGGGACGAAAAGGGAGGGGGAAAAAATAATAATAAACGCAAAATAAAGGAAGATTCGAATTCGTAACATTGTCTTTTTTTTTACTAAAGAATATTTATACCTTAATTATTGCTGTTCGTAAAGGGTTCACTACAAGTGGTTGAAAGGTACCGACCACAAAAAGGGTCTATTTGACTTGTTGAAAATTGTTCAAAGTCGAGCGTGCGCTTCCCAAATCGTTTTTCAAACCGGTTTTAAAATTTGGTTTTGAGGCAAAGAGCAACAGCCAGGATTTTTTTTTTTTTTTTTTTTTTTTTTTTTTTGTCACATATGAGAAGGGAAAAGCTTTTTGAAGCGAGGTGAAAAGGAACGTGTTTCAAGTCAAATGACTTTGCTCTAGAGACGAGAAAACCAGGAACAAAGGACTATAGTTGATTAGTCTGGTTGAATATTAACCAAGATTCGTTAGATCTTGTGCTTAACGGGAGGAGGGAACGTGATCTTACTCCTCGTCAGTCATCGCCAGATTTGTCGTTTCTCACGTTCCATATTCTAATCTAGGGCAACAACTAACAGCTTTTTGCATACCTTTCTTTTAATTCTCATAACCAGATTCTTCATGAATAATTACGCGACGTTTTCATCATCCACTTTCATTTTATTTTTTCAGGTTTTACTTCCTTTACTTCCTTTTCGCAAAGTTTATTAAAAAGAGGAGAGTTAAAAAAACTTTTTAATTTTCAAGCTTCACAGAGCAAAGATAATTCAGAAATATAATCAAGGACTAAGCAACGGCCTTATGGCCTTTCAGCATAATATAATTGCGAGGAGCTAACACAGAAAAAAATCAGAGTTGAAGAAAAACACTTTGAGGTCTTAAATAAACTGTTAAAGCATTGTCTAGCATAGGACAATGTTTTAAAGGAAAAGGAAAATATTCAAAATTATAAGCAGATTATATTCACAATGAACATTTTAAAAATCGATCGGGTTTTACAAATAAAGCCACTTACAAACAATGGATTCGAATCTCGCCCGCAAAAAAAAAAAAAAAAAAAAAAAAAAGAAAAAAAAATTGCAATCATTGAATTTGATGCAGCACTTGACCCTCCGTCCCAATTCAAGTGCTGGGTTCCGTTACAAACAAAAATTAATTTTTTTTCCCCCAACAGCGCGAATTTGAAAAAAAAAAAAAAAAAAAAAAGAAGTCCAGGATATAGGAGCATATTGACGGAGAGAGATGAATGATATTTGAAGGCAGAGGCGATAAGGCTGACAAGACGTAATTGCCATGATTGATGGTTTATTTTGTGTGTCATACGATGGTAATGAACGAAAGTTGGGTGTTTTCAAATGATTTTTTTCTTGTCTCTATTCTCTATTCTCTTCCCTCTTTTCAGTCTCGCCAACCCTTACACGTATGGTTTTTTTTTTTTCAATATTCAGGTCGCGGTCCGTGAGTTTAATTTAGTTCGTCGCGGCAACCGTGAAATTAAAGTTTAACATTGTTACGGATCTCAAAGCTTTTTGAAAACTTCGAGGATCTGCCTATCGGCCGTTGAAATCCTTTTTCAACGAAAATACTGCGGAAGACTTTTTATTTTCTTTACGGTTTGGTAAACGCTTAACCATGCTTTAAAAAAAAAATAATTCTAAAATTTTTCCACGAAAATTAATAGAAGAAGAAACGCCTTTAAATGGATGATTATGCTTCGTGTACTTATTATAAAATCCGCCTTAAAAATGTTGATTATGCTTTTCTGTAAGACATCTTATCATTTTTTTTTTTACTGTTGTTTGTGGATTCCATTTTCATTCCTCGTAAGGGGAAAACGGGATCGGGAAAACAAGTATTTTTTTCCCCCGCCTATTAAAAAAAATAGATCCGATCTTCATCAATAAAAATTAAACAAAATGTAAATCGAAAAATTTAATCGTATTTCCGGCATAAAACGATAAAAACGTAATTTAAATTAGAACTGAAGCAAGGTAATAAAAACTTATTTGTCGTTGAATATTACGAGAATGAAACCTTATAAGACTGAAAAAGGTTTTAATAACGGATCTTTAACGATAGATTCCAAGCATAAAAGTGACTCTGCCGTAATTTCGTATTCCGTCTGATGTTGAAGCATAAATGCTAACCCCCTTTTTTGACGGGATGTAAAAGGAAAAAGAAAAGATGGTAGGTTATTTTTCAGTTTACGGCAATCCTTGTTAGGTAATTTTCCGTGTTGCAATCGTTACCTTTAAAACGAAAACTTTTCAAAAGGAGATAGCTAGTTAAATTTATAACCTTCTCAACTCGTATTCCTTTCCTATTTAAAATGTATGAAAATTAGTTTTCGAGGAACAATAAGGACATTGTTTTAGTTTTGCTCCGGCATTCGCATTTATATCCGCATTTATTCCTTGCCTTTTGAATCAATTTTAAGAATGTGAACTTATAAAATTTTTATGCAGGTGTTAAAAAAAAAAAAAAAATGGCAACCTCATCAATTCTCAACCGGTAGTTTTTATTCATTAGAAGCTCGATTCAGTCGGTGGAAGCGACTTAACGATTCCGACCATGTTTCGAGTGATCAATCCAATAATTTTCTCTAACGAGCTTTTCCACGATATCTCAGCGATTACCTACATCATAAAAAAATATAAAAACGTTTCCGTTTTGAATAGAAAACCTTAAAAACAACAGAATTTTATACATTTTAATCCAGTATTTCCCTCCCCCACAAAACCTCCCACATTTTCTCTCTTTAATTTCTGAAAAAAATAACGTTTTAAAAAAAACGGAAAAGATAATTTTTCTTCACCAGAAATGAGATATTTTGACCTTGACTGTTCTCCAAAGAATAAAAAAGTAAAAAAAAAAAACCGCAATTTTCCCGATTACAATTTCCGTTAAGCATTTCCGGCACAGACGGTCGTTCTTTTTTTTTTTTTTTTCTCCCTGATAATTAAAATTCGTTATAAACCCGATGATTTGGTTAAGAAAGCGATAAAAAAGTTTGGTGCAAGCAATAAAGTAAACCCTTTTTTGTCGTAGGAAGTAATATTAGGTCCGAGCGAGTCGTAAAGTCGATTTAGTGCCGTTCAGTCAACACGTTGTAGACATTTGTAAGGCGAAAGGTTCTTATTGAAATTCTGCTGGTAAGGATTTTGATATTTCCTCCTTTTCTATTACTTTTTACAGACTTTTAACGATCAGGGAGAATCGCAGCATTTTTCAGTAATAACAAGTATATTTACACGCAATAAAAATAAAAAAAAAGATTTTATGTTATAAATTAGCATAGCATAATTAATACACCGAAAACGATCGGCAAGAAATTGTTATTATGCTAATTTAACACATAAAATTTATATCAAAATTAACAAGCTCAAGTGTTTTTTTTTTTTTCTTTTACAAAATTGACAAGTTGAGTTTTACTTTTACTATCCATAATGAGCATAATGGTTGGTCGAAAATCAAAAATTTTGGCATTTCAAAATGCCTGATAGCACAATCGTTGTGACTTATCATTTGTAATTTTTTTTTTTTTTTTTCATAATTTTTTTTTAAACGGCGTCTTGGTGGGGCGCAAGAGAGCCAAAGTTTTGGAAAATCCCATAAGGGTTGAAGATTTGACTTTTGGATTTTGTGAAAAAAGTACCGTTTCCTATCGGATTTTTAACGTAGATTTCGAAAAAGAAATCTGTTTGTGTGTAGCTTTTTTTGTTCTTGAGATGCAGGCCGAGTTCGCTATAAAAATGTCAAAACTCTAAAATTTTAATATTTTTATCATATTTTTTTACAATAACTCAGACACGACGTCGGCTGAGTGGCGAGCGTGCTCGACTCCGAAACGAATGATCGTGTGGAGTCTTGGTTCGAACACATGATTTCAGTCAGGATTTTTTTCCGCCAGCATTCACCTCTGATACTCATGTGTGTATCATGTGAAGAAGACCGATGTGTCACAGGGTTCGGATTCCCTGTCTAAATAAAGTAGGTCCCGCTCATTCGTAAAATATCTTTGCGATATGAGTGCCCCGTCTTCGAGCTCGTCACTCGATACATTAAGGGGTATGACGTAGTAACGCCTAAACCTTACACCAGAAACCGAACTTGGTAAAGGTAGGCGCCGGGTCATAGGGCTTCATGTCCTGATTATGCCGAAAAAGAAGAAGAACTCAGAAACATAAATAGCAAGACACAAACCGACTTAATTTTCGAAATCTACGTTAAAAATCCGATAGGAAACGGTACTTTTTTTACAAAAATCTAAAAGTCGAATTTTCATTTCTTATGAAGTTTTTCAAAACTTTGATTCCCTTGCACACCCTCAAGAAGCCGTTAAAAAAAATTTCGAAAAGGAAAAATTTTTTGCAATACATAAACCACAGCGATTGCGCTATCAGGCATTTTGAAAATCCGAAATTTTTAATTTTCGACCCACCCTAATGCACATCCTATCAAATGAAGGCTTTTTCTTCGCCTTCCCTTTTCATTCTGAAATTCAAGACCGGACTTCCAATCTCGGATTGAAGGAATCCAACGAAAACAATCATTTGCCTCAAATTCAAGTCAACAAAGCGGTATATAAAAAGACAAAACTTGTGAAAATATTTCTATCGAATAAGCGATAATAAGGGTGGGACGCATCGATGATTACAACGAGTCAACCGTAAAAAGCGATCTTACTTAATATTACCTCTTCCATTTCAAATGTGGAGAAATCGAAATGGTTTGAAATCCTTATCAAGCAGATGACGCGTTCTAAGACGATTTTCCGCATTTACAACTTTTATTTGATCTGCTTAGTTTCATCTTAAATTTTTAAAAACACTTTCAAAAAAAAGGATAATAATAACGGCCGGAGTTTAAAAGCCTTTATCCGTTTAAAAAAAATAAAAAAAACCAAGTTTACCTTATTTAGTAGAAACTATCGGCGACAACAAAACAAATTAAATCTGGGGAAAGTAAAAGGTGATATTTCGCGTAATAAAAACCATTAGATCCTTACCTGAAAAAAAAGAAAAAAAAATTAATTAAAAAATTTGTATTTTATAAAAACGAGAATTTGAAGAGGAAAAAAAAAGATTCTTTTTTTTTCCGGAATTTAAATCTTGGGGATTAAAAGATACGGGAGCTTTTTAAATGACCTATGACCCTTTTCATATCCTGTAAAATATTCAGGTTTTATTTTAATGACTGGTGAAATTCGATAAAAGGGGAAACAACGGAGATAAATCTTAACCTACCGCTAGCGGTTTGGATTTTATTTTGTTGACGATTAGGATATAAAAGGGTGACGTTTTAATTTTTTAAACTGATTTGCAAATTAAGATTTTTTTTTATTCTCCCTATTACTTTATTTTTCCCCTTTTCGAAAAAGGGAAAATGTCTTGGTAGAGGTCCCTATGTTGGTCATCAAATTGTATACAAAATGTATACAAAATGTATACAAAATGTATACAAAATGAATACAAAATGTATACAAAATGCATACAAAATGTATACAAAATGTATACCAATTTTATGCAAAAAATATACAAATAAAAGTTGTATACAAATTGTATACATTTTGTATACATTTTGTATGCATTTTGTATACAATTTGTATACAAAATGTATACAATTGGTATACATTTTGTATACAATTTGTATACATTTTGTATACATTTTGTATACAATTTGATGACCAACATAGGGACCTCTACCAATGTCTTCGGATTAAGAAAAGGCAAAAAAAAAGGAAAATGGGAGAACGAGTGGTAAACTGGGTCATGTTATCCGAAATTGCTTGGAAAGCGACCTCTTTTTTCAAAAACTTTTATTTTTTTATGTCGCTTTTTGATTTTGATTTTATCCTTTTGCATCCCATTCGCAGAAAAAAAATATTTTAATTAAAAATTCGACAATGTTTAGAATTTATTATAAAGAAGGCAAAAATCGAATGTCCATTGGTTTTATTTCCCTTCTCTTAAATTAAAAATCAATCATGCTATTAATTTTCGACTCAGAGAAAAAGATTTAATAAAAATTTTTTCACTGACCGACAGCAAAAATTCTTTTACGAGATTTCATTTGGCACATTCCAAAAAGTTTACATTAACATTAAAATGCCCTGTTTGTGGATTTAAAGAGTCAGCTCAAAATTTTTATTTTTTTTTCTATTTGTCATCTAGGAAAACGTCTGATAAGAAGATGATTTTATTCGATGAATGGCGTCTACGAAGAAAAACCTACAAAGCGATATTCAAGATATTATTCGGTCAGGAATAATTACAAAAAAGTCGTTAATTAAAAGACTTAATTGAATAAAAACTTGAGCAAATGATTTCGAAAAGACGTTTAGAAAGAAAAAAAGGAATTTATCGCTTTTTTTTTTAAACTTTCGTTTTGGTGACCCCGAACTTTTTCACCGCTTTTCCTTTTAAATTGGAATCGCTGAATATTCTTCAAGCAGCATAATACCTTAGGGATTATATTAGTCCGAAAAAAAAAGATGTATCAATTTTAATTTTCTATTTGATGAATTGATAATATTTGCTTTTGATTTTCTTGTTCCAAAGCTCCTCGAATTCATTTATATTTAAAGAAAGATAGTTTAAATTCTTTGAAGTTTCGGAATTTTAAATATACAACGATCGATCGAATAACACAACAACAAAGAAGTAAACATAAGAATAAATCCGATTTTCGGAAAATAAAAATTTTTGCGAAGGGGAAAAAAAGTTCGGTTCTAAGCGTCAAAGTCTTATTTAATCAGAAAAAAAAAAGTTGAAATTCAATAGTCCGGTACGAATTTATGTTTAAAAAAGAATTCTACAACCGGAAACGGGATGAATGGTTTACTGACCGGAAATCAAATATGTGCATCCTTTTTTTCGCAACAGTTTTTATCTTTGATTCCGTTCTGTTTTTTTTTTTTTTTTTTTTTTTTTTTGTCCTCTTTATGCGTTAAAAAAAAATTAATTGAAATAAAATTCCTATATTCAAATGAAACGATTTGAATTTATTGACGATGTATTATTAATTAAATTTGAGTATAATAGAATGGGAAAAAGAGAGGGGGGAAAAAAGTCAGGAAGAACTTTTAATGGGTTCATTAAGTCAGAGCGAATAACCTGTAACTTCCTGCGGCAGGGTGAAATTAAATTAAAAGATTTTTCTCTGTCCTTATTATTGTTATTACTTTTATTTTTCAAGGCTGTTTAAGAAGGTAACTCGTCATAATTATTAATTTACCCCGTAATAGGTAAATTTAGGTAAATAAACGTGTTTCGTGTTTCCTCTTTTTTTCCCCTTCTTTTTTGGTTAAACAATCCGTTATCGGTCGAATCTGCCGAGAAAAAGTCGGTTGCAGCTGACTTTGTTTGTAAAAATTCAAATTCAGGTTGAGATGTAATTCAAATGTAAGCAAGCTTATGTTGTCACGTTTCGCACGGGAAAAGACATGGAAATGTTAAATCATGTGCGAAAACGGTCTCGTCTCGTCGCGGACTCCCCCTCCCAACAAGACCTCTCTCACAACATTCTATGTTTATTTATTATCCACCGTTTCCTTTTCCGAAAAAAAAAAACGACTTTTCAAAAACTTTTTGATATCTTAGCAAAATGTCCGGCTTTTTTGATTTTCTCATCTTTTTTTTTTTTTCTCTCAGGTCTCAGATTTCAGCGCTAGAAGCTCGACAAGGGTCAATACATTCTTGAGAATCATCTTGTATTAATAATGAGCGGTTTGACATCGAAGATGAAATTGGTTTCGTGCAACTATGTACGCCCCTCAGCTTCCCTCTTTCAAACCTTTTACTCCCCCTCTCTTTTTTGACCTTTCGCTCTTCCTCAACCGGTAACATTTTTTTTACTGCATCCTGCTCTGTGAAAAGACCCGAAAAAATGTCTCTTCATGTGGATTTAATCAGCAAATTTTTTTTGATCTTACACCTACATCAAAAATATAAAAAAAAAAGAACAAGAAAAAACTGACAACAGAACTACTTTCCCAGAAAACGACCTAAAAACAATCCTTGATCTTTTTCTTCTTTTTTTTTGTTAGTTGCTTTCTGCGTTAAAAGCATTATTCCAACTTCCTCTTCTCTTCATTGTGTTGATCGTTCGTCATTTTCTGAAATCTCCATTCACGCGATAGAAAGGATGTTTACTGATGTAATATTTCCTCTGCCTCCGGAACGAAGAAGGAGTCTAACGAAGGATGTTAAATTAACAGGATAAATGCGACGCAAATTCAAACCATCGTCATTTTATCTGATTTAAATTTAGGTTAACTGTTTTCCTTATGTTACCTAACGTGACTCTGTGGGACGAAGGTTTCAAACCCACCTGAGGAGTGTTTACAAACTTTTTTCCCCCCCTTCAGAGTTATTACATTCAGTTTACATCAGACAATACCGATTTGTTTTTTTCCTCTTTCCAGAAACGTCACAGAAAAATTGTATGTACTTCATGCAGGAATCTTGCGTTATATCTCACACAGGATGTTATTGAACGTAAGCAATCGTTTTGGTTATATCTTCCTTTTATCTCGTGCCAGGATTTATTCATGACTTTAAAAAAATTCTCGGTTCCTTTGTAGTGTAGTTATTCATTTTCGATATTATCGAGGGCGGAAGGGATCTCGGCGATAAAAAATGGGACAGTTGAGAATATCATACGAAAATGTATCTCATAAAACGAACTGCAATATTAATATTTTTTTTTCAGGGTCGTTTATCTTTGCAGGAAGGGGAAAAAAAAGAGCATAAAAAATAATAGAATCTTCCTTCTAAAATAAAACTTAAAAAAATAAAAAATAAAAATCATAATAATAACAAATGATCAATAGTTAGTCACAGAGAACCCGTTTTTGACTGCAGTGCGAAATGGGACGCGAAAAGTTTCGAGCCGTATTCACTTTGCCGGCTCCTGCGGTGGTGGGCGGACTAGCCACCCAACCTCCCAGCCACCCTCTGAACCAGTGAGGCTGCTATCGATCCACGGTAACTCTTTCATCTCTCTTTCTCTCCCTCTTTCTCTCCTTTTCTCTTTGCACACAGTCAGCGTCCTTGTCCTCGATTACTCACGTTGTTGCTCTATTTTATAAATTTATTGCATCTGATCGAACCACTACATTTTACTAATACTGTCACTTTTTTTTTTTCCTCGTGCAGCTTTTCTTTTCGGAAATAAGCAGTGCACAAAAATTTAAAGGTTTTTTTTCGCTATCCCGAGCCAGTACAGTTTTCCGAGATGGTAAAGTTTCACGGTCTGATTTAGGTTTATTTTTTAAGTTTTAATCGAATGCGGGGGAGGGGGTGGGAAGATCTCGTTTTCACTAGCAGTTTTCACTTCATTCTTTAAGCACGACTGCGAAATTTATTCGCGGCGTTTCTTAAGTCTTGAAGTCGCTTAACCTCGGAACTCTATTGGTTGATTGATAAAGATTTATGATAAATTATTGGTTACGACTCATATTACAATAAAAAAGAAAGAAAGAAAGAAAACTCGTTCGTACATGTCTTACTGTAAAACCAAAAAATGGGTCTCAATATATCTATTTACAACATCCATACGCATAATGCGTTTTTTATTACTGACATCAAAAAAAAAAACCAAAGACCATTTCACAAATTTTGAACCGAAAAGGCAAAAAGAAAAAAAAATCAAGACAACACAAAAAGAGAATAGAATAGAAGATATATTCTACACTTAACAGAGAATCCAGAAAACTAAGAGACTTTGATACTTAATATCATTGGTGACAATATAGGCCCTGTCATGTAAGCGTTCGGATTTTCATTCCTCTTTCTGTAACTGTAACTTTACCAGTTAAAATTACGGAATAGATTTCCAACGCAGTTTCATCAAACCAATCTGATCCGTGAACGAGAATTAACCGCTATAGGAAGTTTCATGTTCGTGGATCGTTCAACTGAGAAAAAGCCTAACCGTTGTTTAAAAGGTAAGAAAACCCGACTATATTTTTTGCCACGTATCCCCTTATCTCCGATACAGAGTTTTAGATTGAACCAACGGATAGCTTAGTTTGTTTATATTCTCTAGGATACCTAATATCCTACCTCATAATGAGATATTGAAAATAACAAGCATCATATTGTTCCCAGAAATCTGCTTCCTATTTTTCAAACAACTCGATTATTCGGTCGAATTAATAAATCTAGGAAAATTCTCCCTTAAATTTCCCTTATTACCACGTGAAATAAGACCCTTCACGGAAGCATTTACCTTGCTCCCTTACAACAATAAATCCCCAGGTTATAGAATAAGTCATAGAGCAAAAGGTGAGCCTGCATCTTTTCAATATAATAGGAGACCTTTCCCTATAATGAAAAAACCTTTGAAGCTCTTACCAAGAAAGCAGTTTAAGAGTCAGCGTGCTTAGTAATTTAAATACTTTTTTTTTTTTTTTTTTTAATAAAAAAATGGTGTCAAATTTTGCGGAGGGATATCGCGACCTCAGCACCAAAGGGTGTTAAATCAACTACTTGCAAATTTTACAGAAGAGCGTTTTAAAACTTTCTTTTGATGAAATCTAAGCTAAGGCTGATTTTAAAAATTTGATTCAACTTCAAATCAGTTTGCTTACTAATAGACTACGTCCCCTGAAAATTTCATAACAATACAATGAATATTAAGCTTAATATTAAAAAAAGTCTGTAGAAAGAATTTGAATTTACTTAATTTAATTTACATTCAATTCAGAACCAAAAAGCGCTGCCCATAAGAAATACATGAGAGTTCCTTTTGGCTCCAAACTTAGTTACTAATATAGTAAGAGCCAAAAGGTTCTAATGATTAAAAATTTGATAAAAATTAGGGGAAAAACCGGGAAAAATGGCGAATTTCATAATGTTAGCGTAAGGGGTCGATGGAGCACCTAAAGTAGAATCAAAATTGGCAAAAAAGTCAATTTGGCAAAGGGAGTCGATTTAGCACCCTTTGGTTCTAAGGCCGCGAAATAGATTCGCATTTTTTTTACTAGGGAACGTTAAAGTATTACGTAAGACTTTTTTTCGGGTTTTCGGACTTCCTTCCCCCCCTTTCGTAAGAATTAGTATGATCTCTTTGATTCCCCTGTTATATTATATTACGTAAGATTTTCGCTAATCTTCCCTCTTTATTTTTTAATTTTTATTTTATTTATTTATTTATTTATTTTTTTTTTTTTGTAGCTCCGATTTTAAATTGGAGTAATATTTTTCTTAAATCTAGATTGAGTTCCATTTATTTAATTCTGTAAGGAAATTTATATATTAAAAAAAAAAAAAACTAAATATAATTTTTTGAAATTAAAAAAAAATTCCGAACAGTAAATTATACCAGAAATCCTTACGTAAGATTTGCCAAACCCCTTCCCCAAGTAAGAAATGGTAAGAATTTTGAGTACCCCCTCCCCCCTGCCGGTATTACGTTATGAGTGTTTACTTGAATGTTCCCCGAGGGGTATCCAGAAAGGAATGTCCAAAGGTAAAAAACTTTTACTGGCACGACAGTGAAATTTTTTCAATTGTACCATTTTAATCTACATTCAATCTAGTCTCAAAAAATATGTGAATTTTTTTTTTAAATCTTTACTGAGTTATGAGCGTTTAAAGTGGTGTGGAAAATCGTTTTTTCGTCCATTGTCTGCAATCAGTATTTGGTCCATTACTCGGCCAAAAAAAGTTTTAGTGCCTTGCTTTGCCAATTGTCATCTCTCAGAAAAGCGACTGCTTATGTCATAAATCATGCCATCCATCTAATGCTTTTATATAATGGTAACGTTCGATCTAAAATTCAGCAACTGATAAATCAATCAATTTAATTCGTAAGTCGTTAAAAGGATCACATCATCATATTTTAAACGGATTAACTACTTGCTAAAAAGATTGAGACGGTAAAAGTGATCTCATCGACAAACGCAATTTTCGACAGCTTAACCTTATAACAAAAAAAAAGTTTATTTGTGTTTTATCTTTCTCAGCAAAACAATTTTCCGTGCGACTTTCTTCTCACAATTCCTCGATCGTGATTTCCTTCGTCGAAAAAAGTAATGAAGATATAATGAGAACGGCAGGTTCTTGACGAAGGTAAACCGTTCTAAAATTAATACCAAAAGCAGATTTCACGTCTTGCCGTGAAGTTTGACATCGCATCTCCCCGACTTGTGAAATAATCAGAAGTGTAGTAGGTTGATTGTACTTTGGTTTTTGTGCAGTAACTTCCAACACCAAAAAGGGAGGGGAAAGGTGAGGCAACATTCGAAATGCGTGTACGATTCCCACGCACAATAATAACGAAAGATTCGAATTTGACTCGTCTGGATCTGGGGGTGGGATGGGGTCACGGCTGCGATGATTGCTTATATTTCATTAATTGTGTTTGACCATCGTTCCAAATCGATTCTCCGACCGCAAAACTCATGCGGGATTGAAAAGTTGTCGAAGTGGCCGTATATTGAGTGGTTTTTGATAATTTATCTTATTTCCCATCGCAAAAGATGAACCTCAAGGCGAAATATGCCTTTATGAATTTCAAATTTCTCTAACGATTTTTCTCGTGCCGGGGAAAAAATCCAATAAAGGTCCGTTTTCTTTGAAGTAGTATATTTCATCCATAACTCACTTTGTTCTATAATCATTTAATTTCCTCTACAAATAAAGAGGCACTAAGCCACTTTCTCATTAGCCCTTTCTTTCCTATTTCTCCGCTTAAATTTTTTCTTTTCTTAATTTTTGTATTTGGCTATTGGATCGAATCCATTAGTCATGTAAATAGCTATTGCCATATATATAAATAGTGAAACTACGTTTACAGTGACGTTAAGATGAGTCTATTAGTAGTTCCTACACTCCCAGCGTAGAGGGAGGAAGTGTCGGTGGACGGTGGTCACCCATCCACTAACTGGCCGTTCTCAATGCTGCTTAACTTCATTGATCACGATGCCGCTAGATGACACGAGTCACCACTCCAACCCTTCGCCTTCTAAAAAAAACTTACTTTCCATGTTAACGCGAGAAAAATTTTCAAAAATGACAAAATCACCTGTCAAAGAATTTGATATATTCCAAAGCTGCAGGAGGCATCGACGACAAAACAGGAGAAGGATTGAAAGATTTTTGCTCAAGCAAAAATCCCAAGCCTATATTCATTGAAATAGTTTTGACGGCCGAGCTTTTTCTTCGTTACATTATACGCTCATATGTATGTTTCACGAAAGAAATTTTCGTGAAAAATTCAAAAGCGTTTTCTAGGAGAATTCTAGAGAAATTTTCATTTGTTTCTCGTGATATAGTAATGAGCTTCTTTCAAGCGTTAAATGAAAAATTATTGCTCTTTTGAAAGTCACTTTATGTTCTTTTGTTTGTATATCATAAGAGGCAATTATTATACCGGGAAAAACACAGAATAAAGGCAGGAAAACTAAGCAAAAGAGACTAGTTCTCGCGAACAAATCTAGACTAACGAAACGGTCAGTAGAGCAGTTTTTGAATTTGATAGTTGCGCGCTTTCTACAAAAACCTTTCGAAAAAAGTCAAGACCATGTGTGAAAAAGATCGAAGATTATAAATAAACACCCTTCGGCAACAGGTGCATTCACCCTCTTTCAACATGTCCTAGTTACTGATTCCATCGCTAAAAAGTGCAAAAGACAAAATGCGCAACATATAACTAATAATATAAGAAAACACATTCGAACCTTTCAATATAAATAAAATAAAATTCTGTACTGGGAAAATAAAAACCATCTTCCGCCTTTAGCAACATATATAAAAATAAAAATATAGCACCGTCGAAAGGGGATTTGCCGAAATAAAAGCGACGAACCATAACCGTCGAATTAGCAATATCAATACGTTATTCTTTGGAAAATTGGAAGACGTACTCGACAAGTCAAATAATGAAAATCAATAGCTGCTAAAGGAAAGAAATAAACTTTAAGAAAATCTTTTCGATTTCATTTAATCGGAGCATCTATTGACATTGACAAAGTGGTTGATTCCAGAAACTGGAGAAAGTTTTTATGTTAAAAAAAAAAAAAAAAAAAAAAAAAAAAAAAAGACGCTTTCATCGATTGACCTCTAGGTCAAGGAAATATAAGTGGTAATGGATCTGACCCTAAAAAAAAGGAGACAACAAGCTTTTTTTAATTGATTTTTTTTTTTTAAATCAATAAGTTGGTAGTTTTTACTGTAAGGGTACATTTTCACAGCAAAAGGCCAATCGCCGTTTTTTAACATTTCCGTTTGCGGCCATGGTCAAATCGGACCGAAAAATATATGAAACACTTTTTCTGCATATATAGAAGAGCATGATTGGGTTTTACAGTATTTGACGAAAATATTGCATTAAATTAATTGCTTATTTTCCGACAATTTTAGATCGAACACTAGTTCCAATCTATGAACGTGGCATAAGAACTTACGGCCGAAAACAAAGCCTTCGGCTTTTTGCTGAATGCAATAATAATTTACTTTCATAAAAGCACTGAAACACCCGATTAGGCTCTTGAATTAAATGGCTTCATACATTTTTCGGCCAGATTTGACCTCCAATGATCATAAAAAAAAATTGATTACTATTTTTGTTCCATAATTTGCTAATTCGATGCTAAAATGTTTTTGTTTTTACTACAAACATCATCAGAGCTAGAAGTATAATACAATATTAAAAAAGGATTCGGAAGAACACGTGACACTTTTTAAATTAAATCAATAATATAAATACCTCGCATAGAATGAATTTAATCAAAAACATAGAAATTACGAATGGACTAGAATAGGTGACTACGGCGAAAAACATGAATAATTAATTTAATTATTTATGAATTAATTTAATTTAAAACAAAAAAACTAAAAATTCTTAAGAGGAAAAGAGATTGTTGACTTTACCGACATATCTAAAAATGGAGGAGGCGTAAAAATCACGTGATTCGTGCCAACATAAAAACAAGGAAAAGTTTGAAATTATTAGAACTTGTTAAGAACGTTTTTGTAAATGACGCTGTCCCTTTTATAATCCGTTTGTAAATTTAAAATCTGGTTTTCCTTGTTAGACGTAATGTGGGCAAATTCCAGGAATAATCATTTATGGATATTATTCTCGCTTTCCAGAATTTTAATGTTGTTCAATCTATGATAAATACATAGCATACGTTGTCTAATTACTAAAAGTTTCACGTCCCGATAAATAATCCGAAGAAAAAAAAGAAATGTTTGAAAAAAATTAAAAGTAAAAAAAAAGTCTGCAGTTGGCGCTTGCAGCGAACGGGTACCCTAAAATCGTAAGAAGGACGTAAAACAAATAAGTATTTCCAGAGGAAGGAGGTTGGCCAAACGCAACTGTAAACTAATTATGAATATTTATATAAAGATGTTATACATCCGTGGTGCAAGGCTTCCGAGAGCGGAGCCGGGGGATTACAACGGATCTAACGGGGATACTTTCCTTGGGTCTACAAACATGAGCCCCCTTTCCTTCCTTCGCTCTTTTGTTGGTATCAGTTTATAATTTTAATCAGTTTCACGTTATTCTTAAAAGTTGTTACTGTAAAAATTTTTAAAAAATCCATATTTTTTTATCAAATAAAAAGAGGGGTGGGAAAAGTAGAGATCTCAACAGGCAGATTTCTCCTAGCATCAAGAGGAAATCTGACAGAACAAAGATGTTCCGCTCATTACAAAAATGACGGCTATATGCTTGTTACTTTAGAAAAGACATATTTCTCGCAAAAACTTTTCACACCAAACAAAAAGAAAAGAAGAGAGGAAAAAAAAAAAAAAAATTACGGAGAGACGATGTAATTTATCTTTGGCGATTTTCGCTTGTCACCAGTTTTTCCAGCAAACTTTTCGTTAAGTTAAAAAGTGAATATGACGAATTTATTTTTTATACATAAATTTATTTGGGGGCGGAATTAAAGACGGTTGAGCGACTTTATGAAATAAACGAAAAGGTCAAAAACGAAAGGGATGACTAGCTTTCCCTGAATCTGACAACTTGACCTAGCAAGTTTGTCTTGATATGCATGATATGCGTCTCGGTTACACGATCGAAAATCATTTGGGATGACAAGAAAAAAAAAAAGATTTTTTCCCCACTTTAGTTAACGCAATATTCGGAAGAAAAAAAATGTGCTAAATACTTTTACAAAAAAAAAAAAAAAAGGAAACATTCCCTTTTGTTAAATGCTGGGATTCCGGTGCTCTCAGTTCCGCTTGATCTTTTCACTGAAAATAATGGCCCTACAAGATTAGAGGTTGTTTTTTTGTGCTAAAAGTTTAATCAAAAATACATGCAATGCCATTTTTTTTTGACAGTTCCATTAAAAAAAATCTTCGGATTCTTTGTTATTCTAAATCGCTTTATTTTATTTATGTACTTTAGCGTTGCCTTTTAAGGGTTAGCTTTCATAATAGAGGAACGACGAAAAAAAAAAGGGGATTTCGAATATAAGTTATAAGAATAAAACAACCGGCTTCAACACAATAACGGGAAAACCGAAAAGCAACAAGTTGCCAGAAAATACCAGACAGATATGGATATCATATGTCCAGAGTTTCCCAAAGCAGCAGACGTGCAAGCCGTAAAAGTTAAATTATAGAAGGCAACTTCCTCCCTTGCTCCTTTTAAACTATAAACATGGTTGTTAAGCTTATGGTTTTCTTGAAAGATTTTATAAGCCCTTATGCGAAATTAGATGATCAAGAGTTTTGGGGGGGATTTCCACGATCGTCGACGGGGAAAAATTTAATTATGAAAATGCAAACTTTTGTATTCATTTAGAAAAACATTTAAACATAATTTTCTGCTTTTCCGTCAAGCGATTTAATTTCCATTTTCTTTTTTTTTCGGAATTTTAGATATGAAAATTAGACTATTCGGTTTTGCAGTAAAAAAAATGAAAATGAAATAAAATAAGTAAATAAACAAATAAATAAATATAAAAAAATAAACAAACAAATAAATATAATAACAATGAAATCGATGAAGTGGACTCGGCTTGATAAACGTTCAATGCTTCAAACGTTAGCCCTTTCTTCCTTTGTGTTTTTCAAAATAAATTCGGCTCCACTTTTTTTTTTTCTCTCGATACACCTAAAACGTAATTCAGGTGAACGATTGCCCGTTGTGCTCAGATAGCATGAATGGTTCCGTTTAAAAAAAGTCCATTTTTCACTTTTCTGATACGCTTCGGGTGCAAAATATGGCGTTCATACAGCGCCGTGATTAATTCTCTCTAACTAACAACCGAATGAAAAAAAAAAAAATCATTGTGAACAAACAAGAAAAGATGAAAAAAAAAAAAAAAAAAAAAAAAGGATTAGTCAGGGCATGAACCCGGTCCTCGATGTCAAACAATGGCTTTTAAATCGATCTTGTCACATATGGATTGCACTGATTTCATTTTGCCGGGGAATCACATTGACGAATTTTGATTTGATTATCAAGTTATTCCATTTCCAACAACTCATTAATTTTAATTATGCGGCTGGGAAAATGGTCGAAGGTCGGAAAGGCCAGTAGACCCCAAAAAAAAGGAGCTTGTTGCGGGGGAAAATGTGCAAAGCGCTCTTGTGATGAGGTTGTAATATAATATATCCCGTGAAAACAAATCGTCCACCGGAAATATGACAATAACAATCAGTCTTTGTCAGTAAAAAGCGATTATTTTTTTTTGACCAGATATCTTTGGGCGGGATTTATTTCTTTTCTCTCAAAGCGATGGGTTTGCATTATGTTTTAAAATACTCTCTAAGGATTTTCCTTTGTTTTTGGATCGATTTTAATGAAAAATGGAGCGGTTCAAGTGTATCGCATATATTTTTCTGGTTTCGCTTTGCGCGAATTCGGACAGGAGACAAATTGTTTGGTGAGCAGTGAGCACTGAGAAAAAACAAAAATGTAACGCCAAACTCCTTGGTGTGGCACGAAAATCATGAGAAATGATTTGTTGAAATATTAGACACAGCACACAAAAAGATTCGAATCGCGATCAACATTTCGTCGATCTTAACAGCCACGAGCTTAACGATACGTCAATATTTTAGTAACATTTATTATTCTTCAACTTGTTTCATTTCCTTGCATCTTCTGGCACATCTTCTAAGGCAATATGTACAAGTAAATTAATTCCAGTATGAAAGACTGCATAATTAATGCTTTCTTTCAGGAGTTAATATTTACTGTTTTCCAGGGAATTCTGAAATTGCTTTTTAATAATTACATCATCCATTCCACTTTTAAAGCATATGTCTATATAAAAATTGAAACTTTAACTTATTATTTCAACAATTTTTCCATCGTTCAACCCTAAATTCGAGTTTTCCGACTATGAAAAAAAAAGAAAAAAAAGTAAAGTACTTAAGTCGTGGTTGTGTTCTTACATAAGGGTTTTCGGAAAAAGAGCTGTGGGCGAAAAGGGATTCCAGGGAGAAATAAAACGCTTCTGCAGCCTTTTTTTCTACATTGTACCGTCAAGGAGGATTTGATTAACGACCCTCACGTTTTTATCATAGAAATAGTACTGTCGTCGTAGGAAATTTCAGGAAGTCTTCCAAATTCAAAGATTTAAATCTTTTAGAAATATTTTTTATTTTATTTTACTGGCGGAATTTTTATCCGACATTCGTAAAGAGTTGTGAATCTTTGGGTATGGGCAATAAATCGAACGTCACGTAAACAGGTATATAAATTATATCTCACACTCTCTAACGATTATTTCCATGCTTGGAGGATGTTAGGTTTTTAATCTATGACACACGGCAATATGCTCGAATAAAAAAGAAAAAAATTCGTGCACATCTTCAACGCGGTTTTTTTAACTCGAAGCAGATTGACTAACAAGAAAAATACGGTTGGTACAACTTGTGAACTCCAATAAAATGAAAACCGGATAAGAATTTAATATTCTGCTTGGGCATGCTTGTTAATTATTATAAACAAGAAGAAAAAGCTAATACTTTATTATCGACGTATTAATTTTTTCTGCTCACAATATACATCCAAAATAACTTCTATTCATTGAAATTTCTCTTCTCGCTTTCATATTCTCGCTTGTCTTTTTCCAATTCATTTTATAATCTATTAAAGTTCATATTTGAAGTTTATTATATAACAGCCACACAATCTCCGTTTTTTTTTTTTTTTTTTTAATGGTAAATCGTTTATCCGAAAAATGATGAACATAATTGTCGAGGATTGGTCGTTTTGGATTTTTCGCTTTGTTAATTTTACTCGTTTTAATATCGAATGGGCGATCCGCTGCCAGCGGATTAACTTTTGCCACCCTTTCCTCCCACACTTTTCTGTTTCCTCCACCCCTCGCAAATCGATTTTATTAACCGTTAAAAATCCTTACCCTAAGTAATGATATAAACAAAATTTTGTTTGTCTCCTTCTCAGCTTTTGATGGGCACTGTTGACTTGTAAACTCTCACTTTTATACGAATTGTTTTCATACCGGATATTAGCTCACAAGTTGAAACAAGAGCAAAGCTAATGCGGCATTATTCGCGATGATTTCCCTCGTGAAATTAATAGCCCCTCTTTTATCCCCGTTCTTCGACCATTTCGGACTCGAACATACACAATACTTCTCCACATCCGAATTTCCCGTAATTCAAATTTCTAGTCTTGTGACTTGAGCTGCCGGGGACATATTTTTTTTTATTTCACTTCAAACAGAGAGAGAAACCCAAACAGGAAAAAAAGAGATAGAATCGATTAGGTTGCCTTATGCCAAAAATCTTTCCGAGCGTAAATTAATTTCTTTCGGTGCGTGTCAGACGAGAAATTTAGCCCTTTTTCGTTTCAAGACAGAGAACAGAATTATAAACCGCGTCTTAATTTAAACGAAAACGTACACCGAGTTTCCCTTTATTCCTACTCACGTACTCTACGTATACTCTCATGTTTACGAATTTACTTTAAACAAAACCCTTTATTTTCTTTCTTTCTTTTTTCCGAAAGCGGATCTTCCTGCTCCGTATTTTACAAAGCATTTCAATTCATTTTAAATGTCGAAGGTGATTCCGACCTCCTCCATACCATATCCTTTATCATATTGAAAGAATGAATGGGTTATACGTCAGTCTATCAATATACTGTTCCCTTTGATTTGTAAAAAATACAAAAAGTCAAAATGAATGTTATAAAATAAAATAAAACAAAATATGAATAATACCTTTTTATCACAGAAGCTTATTATATTCTCATATGTTTTAATATTGTACGACAAAATAATAGATAATAGATTACATATAATCTATTACCAATTAACATAGATAATAGATTATACATCATTTATTACCTATGAGCACCCTTAATCTATTACAATGTATATTTGAGAATACCATAGGATAGGGACTTTTGTGATCAAATTTTTCATGCATCTTCTTCCGCTTCTTAAATCTAAAAATTCATTACCGTACCAGGTGGGTAGTTTGTACACTTTTTGACGTTTTTCCCAAAAACAGATGTAAAATGTAGAAGAAAATTTATATCTGTTTACGGTTCTCATAAACGTTTTCTGTTGATTTCCCAAAAGGTAAACATAAACAAAAACAACATAAGAATTATGTGGACCTACTTATGTTGATTTGGACATAAAATTTTTTACTGTGTGGGGTTACTTTGTACGATCATATGTCTATACCTGAATATCTTTAATAATTGAAGAGTATATGACAAATTATTGGTTTCTGTAAACGGAAAATGTCTTAATAATGTCTTAATAAAACGATTGGTACAGTACCTTTTTAGACGTTCTATTAATTACTATCGCTATTTATTTAAAAAAATAGTGAACGTAATAAGAACGTAACCAAAACCTTGTAAACGTTGTTGATTCGTTATGAGTTTAGCACCCATGCGACATCGCCATCGAAATATCTGTACAAAGCAGCCCCATTGATCGTAATTTTTTTTTTTGGCTTCTAATAGTTTAATTTAATGAAACTAAGATGATTGTTTAAAAGACTATAGAGGCAAGTGCGAAAAGCAATTTAATTTCCATTTGAACGGTGGATGCAGCAGAATGCATCTTAGCATTTTAGGTTGCATGATTTCTTAATTTTTTTTTTTCTCATTAGAAAATTTTTGAAACAATTCTTAGCCGTTTTAAAGTATTTTTAAAAAATAATAGTGTCTAAAGTAGCCCCCCGGTACGGTATTTCATTTTTTTTTCGATTATCTGTGTGGATGTCAGAAGAAAGGTAAGTTGCATTTAAGTGCCAGTTTAAATAAGTTGTCAGTTGGATTAAAATGTCAGTCATGGATTGCCCATTTTGCTCAATAATTTTTAGCCTATACAAAGAAATTAAAAGTCATGCAACTTCCATAATACTTACTGAGAGAGCAACTGACACTCAGCGAATTATGGCAAAGCTGAGCATGATCGAAGATAAGATCAACCAATTTATAAGAACAAAAAATGAGTTGAAATCATCTATCAAGGATTTGCAAGCTCAGATGGATGTTATGAAGAAAGATAAAGGTAAGTAATAACAATTATAAGGGCGAAGTATATAGATTGCTCATTGGTTGTGACCATATTTGTCTCGCATTAAAAAATAACCCTGCATAAACCACAATAAAAAAGAAAAGCGAAGGAAAATTCTAATTCACCGTTTAATTCCATCCCCATTTTTTTTTGTTTATGAGTTTGTGGCCTCCACAAGGAGTATAACAAAAAAGGTTAAAGGATCACTATACACCATACATCTGCCAGTAACATTTCATAAGTCCATATTTATTGCCTAACTGAAGTTAGGGGCGAAGAAAAGGAAAGGGAGTCATTATTCCGGTTAATTTATTCTAATATTTAAATACCAAATGAAATGAAAAGCTGAGATTTGCCTACAATATTAAGGGTTGTTAATTTTAGAGACGTGAAAGTGAGTACGGTCCATCCAGAATTTTTACAAAATATACTATTTTCACTGTAAAAATAAAAAAAAAATCCTGATGAAAGAATATAAGAAAAAAACAGAGTTTATTTTATTTCCAGAAGAGAAGTTCAAGGTTAATCGAGTTTGATCGGGAAAATCAAGCTTTACATTATTAATCGAGGCAATTAAGTTTCAGCTCCACGGGGTTAGAATTAATGTTGTTTTATTTACAACGGACAATATTAATTCTTCGCTTCTCAGATTTTTTCTTCTTTTCAAGTTTTTTTTTTTCCCAAGTCCCCTGGTAATATTGACAATCATAAAATAAAATACGACACGATTCCAGTTAATTTACATTTACCGCATGGAAGGAGGAATGACATTAAAGTCGACTAAAGGGACTTTCTAGGGAAAATCCCAAGGGGTTTTTCAATATTTATGTTTAAAGGAACTATTTACCAAACAAAATTAATAACTACCTTCGGAATATTCAACGTCACACGAACACTTTAAAGCCTAAAGTAAACCTGATTTCACAGATTACATCCTCGGATGCTTTCATTCGAAAATATCGTCACTTTCTCGGAAAAGAGAGAGATAAAAAAAAAAAGAACGAAAAGGTGTGAAATTATTATTCCTGTTTCAATCCGGAGTAGGATAACGAAAAATGACAAAGATTGTAAAAACAGTTGAATCGATACGATATCAAGGAAGGGTTCTAGGGTTCGTCGTTGACGTCGTTAGAATACCAAATACCCGATCCATTATAAAAACAAAATAGCTTAAAAAGGAAACGGAAGCGTTTCCAATTTAAGCCTGAAAAATATTATTCCCCAGAATATTTTAATCGAGTAGCAGATGCGAAGGATTTTAAAAAACCGGCGGACAGTTTCTTCCATTTTTACGTTTTCTTTTTTTTTTTTTCTCCCCCAATTTTTTTTTCCAGGATCGGATGAAAAATTCAAGGATGTCAAGTTCCATATATTCGAATTACTGTCAATTCAGAAAGAGTTAGGATTCGAAAACTCAGGGAGTTTTTCCTTTTTTTTCCATTCTTCCACCGTCTACTCTGAGCATTTCGCATTTTCTTCTTCGTCAATCCATGTTTATGACGTAATAAACCTACGTTCAATTTAAAATGAATGACATTTTTTTTTTTTTTTTTCAATACAGGTTTTTACAGCTCGTGAAATAATCATTTACGGGCGGGAGCTTGAACTTTGATTATGCCTTTTTTTCGGTTTGATTTTAACTATCGAATTTCTATGGCATTATAAAGGGAATAGAAAGAAAGAAAAGGAGGGAAAAAAAGAGAATAAATTGCAAATCGTAAAAGTTGAAGTCGAGAAAAGTTTTCTTTTTTTTCTTTTTTGTTTGATTTGTAATATCTCAAACCGAATTTCCAATCATTTAACCGCGGTTTTTTTTCGTAAACGACTCTTTCTTTTTCTTCTTCATTATGGGTAAGGTGATATACGTGTGCATTTAGGAATCCAATTTTCGCTGCCTTATTTCCCTGACCTTCGTTTAATGAGCAACCTTATCTTCCATTAGATTTACAACAAAAGAAGAAAATGATGAAAAGTTACAAAGTTTCAGACTTTGCAAGAAAATTCCAAGAACCGATCCACAACCTTTAGCACATTTTCCAGGCAAAATAAAAAAAAAAATCTCTAAATCAATTAAAAACGCAGATGATAATTTTCCGAGTCACTGACTGTATTTAATCCATTATTAAAATTTGTTTTGAAAAAGAAAAAAAAAGTTTTGCTGTTGAATAAAATGGCGTACTCCCCGAGTTTGGGATTAAAAATAAATATTAAAAATTAACCATTTCCAGTTAGAGCCCATAAGCAGAAAGATACCCGAAATGTATCTGGTTTTTCAATTCCGACTTTGAGAAAAATATTTTGATATGTACCGGTACTGTACAAACAATTTTTAATCGAGAATTTTATATTTTTGTTTCCATTATTTTGTTAACTAAATCCCAAGCCGTATATTTGCATTTAAAGGGTAAGATACGGATGTAAAGCAATAAAGGAACAGTGGATGATTATCCCTTTGGAGTTGCCCACATAACCGACACAACTAAAAACGTTTGAAAAACCCTTTTGAAAACTCCCGATCGTTACTATTGTAATTTCCATTGAATTAAAACATTATCTCCGACATTATATTGAATTATTGCTCTCATACTAGTTTACACACTCTTATCACATTAAAACGTCATCGAGTCGACCATTGTATGTGACACTTTTGTCACGACAAAAATTAAAATATTTAGTTGCAGGGGGAAGGGGGGTCTCATTTTCTCCTATTTTTCATCTCTTTCTCCCTCCCTAAAATTCAATTTCTTTTCTCCAAATGTGATTTAATCCAGATCGCGAAATTCCATGGCTTTAAGCCAATTGAAAATGAAAATCATTTGGACAGAGATACGTCTTTAAGAATTATCGCTTTATCCTATTCGCCATTTCCTTTTGGCTAAATACTTTATTCTGCAAAAAAAAAAAAAAAAAAAGGAAAGGGAGGAGGGAGACAGGAAAAAAAATGTATTTATTAAAAAATTTCTTTGCAAGATTATTTCTTTTTCGTTTGATTAAATTTCTAACGGTTAACTTTTTTAAAAAGGATCCGGGATCATATTCCTTTCAATTCGGCTCCTTTTTCCCCTCATAACGCCAATGATTGAAAAACAAGATTAGGATCGGGGAGCGACAACATGCGATGATATCAAAGTACACATATACATCATTCTCGTTGACCCGGAAATGGAAACGAATGATTCAAAGGAGCGTCCCGAAAGCAAGGAATATTCCGGATATCTCGACAATTTTCTACAATATGCTTTAGCACAGCTTGAAGTTTAATAATAGTTTTGAAAAGGTTTTCCGCTCAAAAAAAAACCTCTGGAATGACGACTAGATTCTGAATTGAAAAAGTATTCTATACATACGATGGGTCTTCCACCACTGTCGTCCCGGTTAACCCTCAAATTGTCATCCTCGTTCTCATCTACATACATTCATCGTCGTCAACATCATTCATTACAAACATCATGAAGACAGTCCAATTTTTTGTACTATCGGAAAAATCCCCGGGGGAAAAAGAATAAATTTAAGGATAATAATAAACATAAAAAAATAAAAAATTCCTTTCGCAGTCTGAGCTTGCTCTCAGAAAAAAAAATGTATAATGTCTATCAAAATCAGTACACGTGTTCTCAAAAGATATAAGCCTCAGGGAAAAAACTTTTTGCTTGTAAATAAGCTTGTATCAAAGAAATCCTAAACCTTGTTATAGATTCCAAGAACAAATGGCATTATTTGTATTGATTTGGTGTTCGAAAAAAGGTTGTTTCACGTGATATTAGCAAAATGTTTGCCCCGCAACTTGATGGGTATAGTATCCGATTTGCCACCTCGAGTTTAGTAGCAAAATCTGCTTTACTATTTGAATTTTCTAGACCTAATATTACCAATGACCTTTCTAATCTACATCTTTACATGATATTAATGAAGATCACAGCTGCCAAATTATTTGACTAGAGCTAATAAATCATGTTAGTAATGCTTTAATGGGTAGTGCAAGATAAGCAAGATGTGGGTGTACAGTCGAAAGCTTAAAATTTCGTGGACTGACAGCTAGTATGGGAAAGGAGTTAGAAGTGATGTAGAAGATCAAGTGTCGGAAGCTCGATTATTTCGGTCACGTAATGTAGAATGTACAGCCTTTTTAGGCTTGTGGTAAATGAAAAGATGGAAAGCGCGGTCAGGGTCGTAGGAAAATCTCATTGCTCAAAAATCTCAGGGTCTGGTTTGGTGTAGATTCCTTGGTCTTTTTTGAGCAGCTGTCTCCAAAGTAAAAATCACCCAGATGATAGTCAATCTTCATCGCGAAGCCGGTACTTAAAAGAGGAAGAAGCAAGATAAGCAAGCTACAATCGAGTACACGTAGTAGTAATGCTGAGCTTATTCTCATATTCGGGTTAATCCAAAACGAGAAGTTACTCACTCACTTACTACATTGCGTTGCCATGCACTAACGATGAACTTGCATTGATTGCATTACTTGCATTACTTGCATTCCTTGCATTACGGTGTACACTTTTGTAGTAACTTATACTGCCCCTGCAAGCGAAATGACCTCAACTGCATTTTTGTAAACAATGGGTGATTTTGGTACCGATCGAATCCTTATAATCTCAAGAATTACGTTTTATACCAAAATTGTGAGATAAGAAGAGGAAAAATGCTTATTTTTATAAAATAAAAAGTAAATAAAAAAGAAAAAAGACTATCATCATTATGAATACAAAGAAACAAAATATTTATTTACTTTTTACGATTGTTTTTGTTGTCGTTATCTCAAAATTTTAAAAAATGCAGTTGAGGTCATTTCGCTTACAGGGGCAGTATAACCCCTGTGTGGTGGCCCGTAGCCTAGTTTGCAGTCCGCTCGACTCTTAATCATGAGATCCGACGCGACATGCTTCTACCCTAGTTCCGTTAGGAATTTTTCTCAGGTCAAAAACTAGAGCGTAGTCAGAAAATCAACGGTCACCACCCCGCGGCAGGTAATGGTAATGGCAAACCAACGCGAGCGGTAATTGCCTCGTAAATCTCTCAAAAATAGCCGTTCGGAGCCAGCGTTAAACTGTAGGTCCCATATGCCTGTGAGCGCACACACAGGTTTATGTGAGAGATCACCACGCTCGTGATCGAGTAAAGGACTAAGAACATAACCCCTGTGCCCAAGAGTGGTTACAAGTTACTACCACCTGGAGAGCCTAATGGAATGTCAAGGAATCCTTTAGGATTAATAAATTGTGATTAATTTACCGGTTTTTGATAACTTGGCTAACATAATAGATAATCAAAACGTGCTAGGCACGGTCAGGAATAGAATTCCATGTATTTCGGGAAGGAAGGAGTAGTATTTTGAACGTATTTACAAGGTGTAATAAGGAGGCAACACATAACCTTAGTTGGTTAGATAAATGTGACGCACTTAGAAGTTTTCGAGAGGCTGTGTTAAGTTAATTGGTTACGGGCTTAATTAAAATACAAAAATACAAAATACTACCACCCGTGACCCAGCTATATGCCAAAGCCTCATGGCTGTGGCTGGTCGCATGCTAAAGCTTTTATTTGGCCTTCTACCTAGGCTTATGGTAGGACATCAAAACATAACCAGTTCACCCTCACTAAACCATACAGCATATGTAATGTAGCATATGTAATGTACAGCATATGCAAAATATCGGAAGCAGTATTTCTTAAAATCATGCTTTACTTAAAACAGCGCATATAAAGCCAAATACAACATCCAACCCGTTTGGCAACACTCAATAAAAAATATGAAATGAAACTTGACAGACTCCTTTCCTACAACGTCATTGTCCAATTGTGAATGGGAAACTTCGATTTCTTCAAGTGCGAATATAATATTTTCTGATTGGTCTACATTCAAATCTATAAATTGAAGAGTATATCAGGGCGTGATCTTGTTTAAATTGAAAACTCCTCCGACCTCTTATAATACACCACGTGAATCTGACTTAAATGGAGGTTTAAACTGCTTTGACCCATTTCCTTGAAAGATAAGTCATGTTTTCCTCTTGAAACTTTACCCTTCTTAAGTTTTGGTATCTCAGTTAAAGACTGATAGTTTCCTTAGCTGCTAATCGTGTTCATTATTAACGTTTCCAATGGGATGCCTTGTTTGTTCAACTTTATGAATTCTGCTCGCGATGTTTTACATCATTTCAAACGTTCCGTCGATTCCTTCAAAAACTTTATATCTCACATCTCTGAATAACATTCACATCCGTTCTCCCTTCAGCGAATAAAAAAATCCCAGTTCGCAATATAAATTCTAAATTATGTTTTTGACAAAATCGAAAACTTTGTCGGGGTCCACGTCGATTTCTTTTTTCCGTACAAAATACTATAAATATCTAATTCTCGTTAAATTCAAAAGTAAAAGTAGATTTTTTTTCTTTGTTTCATTTCATCAGTTTTTTTTCCTCTTTCATGATTTCTCGCGTCGAACGTTTTCCTAATTGAAGTTAATGAGAGTTTTAAAAGGTTTAGGAAACATACCGTTTTCGATCCTTTCCTTTCTATTAAGAGAAAGAAGGAAAAAAAAAATTAACAAAAAAGGGGAGGAATTCGTTTCAATAATTTAAACCGAGTCGGATTACTTTCAAGATCGTTGAAGGAAACACTAACGGGAAATCATTTTTAATTCTGAGAATGATTCGTGAAGTAAAAAGAATTCGTTTAGTCAAAAAAAAAAAAAAAAAAAAAAAAAAAAAATTGAAAGTTTTTTGTTTGAATATTCAACATTGCTCATTTCATTCATTGTATACCGTTTTTTAAAATAGGTTTTTTTTCCGCAGGAAATAACAAAGCAGATGCGGATGTAGCAACTTCAAAGACAAGAATTCGTATTAATCCCCCTGTCTTGTCCGATCAATCGATTAGATTCCCGACGTTAATCTCAAAGAAACAAGGGTTGATGATTCGTGGATACCTCAGTTTGAGAGCCTTTTATCAAACTATTTCGAGAGATAAACACTAGCTTTTGTACCGGTGTGCTTCAAGGGTGGTTTTCCGGGGAAACCGACTGGCGATGGCTAATTACGTCTTTGATACGTAAGACGTCGGTATTTTCCCATTCATGCACAGGAGCTTTCAAAAAGTAATTTGCTTAAGTGATTAAATTATATTTTCTTAAAAATACATAAAATAAAACCACATAAAAAGAATCCGCCGCTTTAAATGAAAATTCATCATGTTTCAAAACAAAAATATACTCTGAAATCATTTAACCGGTTTTGAATTCCCTCGATATCCCAGTTTTTTGAATAAACCCTTTACTTCCTTCAATATTCCTTTTGACTTCAGAAAAGAAGTCTTCCCTTTTCTTCCTGTCATTAAGAGAATAAGAATTCATTTTGAAAAAGGAGAAGAAAAGTAAATACAAAATTTTGTGAAGAGGTGAGGAAGAGAGGGTAGTAAAGGAGTCGATTTGAATTAAAATATATAACGCGGGAGATTTCACCTCTTTTTCGGTTGAAGCCTCATTTAACTAGTTCTCGGTCGAATAAACAATTTAATTTCGGTATTCTTCGCACCAGGGTCGATGTCGGAATTTTCCGGTTTTAAATAGGACTCGACTCAGTCGAAAACCTTTTCACAAATTTATATATTAATGGCCTCTCGTTCCAAGAGTGACGACCGTCATTTTACATTTCCCACCATTTCAAATTGTTCCGCGGTTTGAAATGTGTACGACACAAATCTGAAAAGAAATGTTAGCGTGTATAGGGATGTGGAAAGAGTTGGAGAAGAAAAAAAAAATATTACAAGAGAGTAAAAATGATCGTCGGGAGAGAAGTTTAAAAATTGCGGTTTTAGGAAAAAGGAATTTGGAACAAGATAAAGTTTGGAACTCGGCAAGACTTTAAAACTCTCGACTCTAACCTATAATGACTTTTGAGGTTTGTCCTAAATGGAGCTTGCTTTCACTGCTATTATTATGCTATAAGTTATTGCAACGTGGACATAGGATTTTAAAAAATGGGTTCCTTTGTGCACTGCTAAATGTTAAGCTCTAAGTAAATAAAGATTCTTATATGTACGAAACCAGCTGTATCATCTGATCCGCTAATTTTTTTAACGCCCATCGTTAAGAGGAGGCTTCACGGATGCCGGAAGGAATGGCTGTTTTTTACATATTTTTCTTCCGAGGCCAAAAATCAAAATTTTGTACACACAAAACCCTAAAAAATGTTTTTCTCTATTTTTTAACACCAAGTTCACATTTTTCCAAAAGAAATTAAAGCCGGCTTTTGGGTTTGAAAAAAAAAATTACAAAAAAATTTTTGAAACAAAATAATGGCTTTAATTTCACCTGAAAAAATATGAATTTTATGTCAAAAGATGAGGAAAATTATTACCTAGGGTTTTATGTGTACAGAATTTCAATATTTTGCTTAGAAAGCAAAATATTAACAAAAAAGCCATTCCTCGCGATACTTTAATGCAGAAAGGGACTATGTGCATGAAACCTTCTCTTAAGCACGGGCGCTTCACACCTTTTTGGTGTATTTAAAATGGAGTCTTGTCACTTGTCTTTTTTGATGAGTGCTTCCTCATTCCTTCGGTAGTTTAGACTAACAACGCCATGCTGGCAAATGTGGATCGGCGAGGCGTAGTTTTACATATAAAGTTCAGCTAGATTTTTCCTTAAATTATATTCGTTTGGTGCAGTTGTTAGGCATCTTAGACGACATCAATTCCTAAGCGCAACGGCCAGATTTGACCTCCGGACCTTTCACTAATAAGGTGAGCATGTCACAAATCAAATCAACCATAAGCAAGGTTGTTCAAATATGAAGCGCGTCCACTAATTAGTAAAAATTTAACAACTAAATAACCACTGTTGGTAAGTCAATTGGCAAAACCAAATATTTAGTGACTCAAAAAACCAAGAACGATGTAGAGGGCGGCACTTTGGTCGAATTGTTTTGAAGGAAAATTGAAGAAAATAAAAGAAAAAAATTTTTTGGTCGTTAACGGAGTCATTTAATTTTCCTTCAAATCAAAAAACCAAATTCGCGCATAGCAATTTCAGATTTTGTAGAAGTTCATTAAAACTCTTCTTACAGTCACAATTTTTGGAAGAATACGCTGCGATCTAGCCTCCTAGAATGCCCATTTCCGTATATATGGGTTTGCTGTATTACTGGCTAAAATATTTGAGCCATAAATTAAAAAATCCAGCCTCTTCGGTCTAGTACGTTTTGTACATTTCTTTTCGACTAAATTGTTCTACTCTTTTTTGCCATTTACTTCATTCAATACATCTTTTATTCTTGATGACTCTGGTTCTATTTTCACCTATTAATGGTTTTTTCATACGTATCACATTTACATTTCATCTTAAGATCGAAAACAAAAACAAAAAAAAAAAACTTTCAGCATCATTTCTCTGATCATCTGACGATATCAAATAAATCGTATAGACGCCGTCGGGGCTTTTCATTTCCCCCAAAAATAAAATATAAAACGGAAATAGGCCCATTCTGTTTTATTTCTGCAGGCTTCAGCATTATTTACAAGAAAAAGAAGAAGAAGAGGAGAGAAAAAAAAAAAAAAAAAAAAAGGATCGCGAGAAAGATAGAAAAAGAGGGATAAAAGCAAACAAACCCGCTTGCATCTTTTTCATTATTTATCTTAATAATGACGTGAAGACCTTTTAAAGGAATATGAAAAAACGTCGCGTCCGTTTTTCTTTTTCACAAGTTTAATATTTTTCCATTCATTTTTAAAAGGAGAAAAAGAAGTATTTGCCTTGATAAGTCCATTTACAATCGGAACACCCCGGATTTGAAAGGAAGAAAAAAGAATATTCAAGGAACGGTACAGGAAGCTCAGTGGCGGTTTTATGAGAGAAAAAAAAAAACTTATCAAACAGAAAAAAAAATAAATAAAACTGAAAATCCGAAGAAAGAAAGAAAGAAAAAAAAGAAACGAAAGATACAGAGAAACATCATTGAGTATAACGAAACCGATAATCTCGTGATATCTCCTTGTCGTAAATTCATCCTCGACTCTATTCATTTTTTTTCCAATAAAAACTCGTTGTTTCGATTTTTCGGTTAAAATTTCAATAGTGGAAATAAAGCGTCCGATCAAATAGTAAAATCGTGTGAAAAAATCAATTGAACCAATATTCACCTAACTTTTTTCTTTTTTTTTCCAAAATCAATCAAAAATCCGTTAATGGAAAATATAGTAGGCCTCTCAAACTCGAATAAAAAAAAAATAAAACCCTTATGGCTTGTGGCTTCGAAAAAAAATTATATTTTCAAAAAATGCGCGATATGTTATGGATCTTTTTCATCATCGCCGGTTTAATATCAAAAAAAGCCTGCAAAAGAAGGGAAAAGTGAGAAGAAAAAAAAAAAAAGAAGCATATATGTGTGAAGCTTAAATTTTTTTCAAATGGAATTCGATAACGCTGCTTACTTAATGTATTTTTCATTACCAGAATGTTGTGAAATAAGGAAATGAGAAAAAAATATATATCAAGAAAAATCACATTAGAAATGATTACATTGCAACCGGTATGATGTAAGAGATGTATTTTCAGCTTTTGCCGCTTGAGGTAGAAAAAACCGAAGAAATTTTAGATAAAAAAAAAAAAAAAAAAAAAAAAAAAAAAAAAAAAAAAAAAAACCAAGAGTGACAATATAGCTTAGATCAGAGGTTGTTCTAGGAAAATGCAAAAATAATGTAAATGTCCGTGGTGGTGCCTCGAGAACGGTTCCCGTGGGTAATTTAAATGTTAAGGTGTTGTTAACAAGGAGGTGCGAAATCCCCGGAGGATATCACAACTACTACCATTCAGAACATCGGAATCGACTCTTCAAATTTAATTCTTTAAAAAGAAAAAAATTTCTTTTATTCGAATTTTTGATTTTCGGAAAAGGAAATATTCCTCCGAACAAGCATATATACAGCAAAACGTCAAAAAACAAACAGAGAAAACGGGAAGAACGAAAACCCATTGAAAGTGGAAGAAAACTCATTTCGATAGTACAAACAAATGAATGGAAATAGAGTAGATACGGTAAACAAAAGAAAGGGCAAACTTGAACAATACCTTCAGACGGTACTTCCCCACGAAAAACTTGGGAAAAGGAAAAGCAATTGGGGTGTTTAAAACTACGTCAAAACTTTTCTCCTTCAAGCGGATTATCCCCTTTTTAAATGGTTCACTGTCTTGGGTGTTTTTAGCGACCATAGGAATCTCGTCAAGTGTCGGAAAGAATTAAAAAAAAAAAAAAAGAAACCTCTTTTTAGAAGATCTTACAAGAGAATCTAACTAATGAAGCATTTCGTCGTTGCATGTAAACAATTCTGCACGACATCACTTGGGGGATAAAAGAATTGAAGGAAAAGGAAAAAAAAATGTTTTGGGGGTTTGAACGGATTTTGAAGGAACGCAATCGGGGGCCATATCTTTACTTTTCTCGTTTTTTTCCCTCAACAAACCTATAGATGAATACAGCATGAGAATTAGATTCAGGTAAACAACCCGAGCGTGAAGCGACCCGATAATGATTGCAAAATGGTAAATTCGGGGAAAATTAGAGGGGAATCGGATATAAAGCTGATAAATTAACTCAATTTGTTGTCATATAACTAAACAAGGGCCGAAAAAGCAGAAATTAATCGGGTAACAAAAGACGTGATCGTTACCCAGTTTACAAACGAGGTGTTTCGTTTTGTTATAAATTACAGAAAAAGGTCATTTTTCTCATAGCTTGTTTTTTATTTATTTTTTATTGAAGATATCAAGATAACAATAATCAATTTTTTAATGTTATTTGACCGGTGAGTGTTCTGATTTCTTCGAATTCTTCAGATCTTATTTAATTTAATCATTATAAAGTAATACCATCGCTGTATTTAAGGCTGCTGCTACAAACTGGCTTTATTTTTGTCGTCCGCAGTTTGGATTTAGTGACCAAATTTGAAATTATGACCACTCTGGCACCAAAGAATGTAGCTTCTTTTTAAAATTTATTATTCATGTTTTATAATATTTAAAAAATGTTTTTGTCATTTTTGCTGTCGCGCCTTTCACGCCCAACAATATTTTAAAAAAATGGTCGTTGGGTTTCCAATAATTAGGAAAATTTGCTAAAACTTGCATATTAATTTTCATTGTTCTTTTTACATTTTCGATCACAATTGAAATCTTATGTAAAGCTTATGGCCCATTGCACTGTAAGATGACATTACTTTTTTAAAAATATGAAAAAATAAAATCGTCTTCCGGGAAAAGTCTAATGGCTCCATTCTTTTTAAATTCACTAAAAATTCACTATGGAATGTTAGACCGACATGTTGGTACAAAAAAGGGGTTGTCAAGGGGAAGGTTGTACCAACATTTTGGTCCAACATTCCATAGTAAATTTGTCCCCTTAAAGTTTTAAAATTTTTCCACCAAATTCAGATACTTAGTCATAAAAAATTTTATATTTTTTTAAAAAATATATCGCCAAAAATTATTTGTTCTTCGTTGTCGTCACTGCTTGCTGCTTGTTGCTTGCAATTTATGAGTTTTAAATTCGTTGCTAGTTTTAATAATTACCATTCAAAAATCTTGAAAAAGGCAAAACTTTTTTTTACAGATCGCAATTTGTTACTAAGAACATTCTATTGCTTCGTCCGCCATCTTGGAATGTAAAATTTAAAAAACTTTTTAATTCAAATTTAATTCCTTGACCTGAAAAAACCCAGACATCAATTTTTTTTATTAAACAGAGCCAAGGGTTTACGCATAAAAGTACTAGGGCTCATATGAGACTTTTGGGATCTCAGAGGTTAAGTTTTTAAATCTTTAAAACGATTTATATCCGTTTTTCATACACCGTAGAATGGGGTGAAGTTGAAAGGTGGGGTGAAGTTAAAAGGAAATTCAAAAAAAAAAAAAAATCTAGGTTTATTTTAAGCACTAAAAATAATTTTTTTTTTAATTTCATTAAGTGGATATTGTTTCGAGATACTTAAGTAAAAAATTTTATTTTTAGTGCCTAAAATAAACCTAGAATTTTCTTTGAATTCTTTTTCAACTTCAACCCATTTTACGGTACAATATGTAGTCAACAGAAGTTCAAACCCTGAAGCTTAGTAAAAAAAAAGAATATTCAACGAAAAAAAAAAATTTCAGTAGCAAAATAAAATAAAGGCGAAAAAAAAAATTCCAAGTCGATGGACTTAAAAAAAATGAAAGAAAAAAGCTTTTGATGTTCGGATACGCTTCACAAGCAGGGTGCGAACAAAATAATAAAACGAAGTCATTAAATATTCCAGGGCAATCTAGACCCCGCTGATTAGCGTTCCATCTTTAATTTTTTTTTTTTTTTCGTTAGATACAAAAATGCTCACCTCGTTCAATTTTTGTTAAACTAGAAATCCATTAACCCTTGTAATTTCTTGCTTTTTCATCTTTATCTATTTTTCTCCTCACATCCTTCCTCAAGATTAACGATTTTCCTTTTCCTGTTCCAAGATATTTACGGAAATAAAGGAAAGATTATCCGGCAAGTTTTGAAAGATAAGAGATTCCAGATTAAAGGAGACCGTAAGTGGCGATGCGGCTTTCGACCTGTGAAAATCTCCCCCCCTTTTTTGCCCCCTTCACTTCGGAAACTGTAAATAGAGAATAATTAACGAAGTAAAAGGGAAGACAAAAGAGATAAAGCGATGATGAAAGAAGAGTGTAAAGGCGGGATAAAACGTAAACCACATCAGATGTGTCAGAACGTTAGACATTACCGCAAGAGAACGTAATTAAATTAAAGACAAAATGAATCGAAAAAAAAAAAAAAAAAAAAAAAAAAAAAAAAAAGTTTTGGCATTGCTTTTATTTCATTTTGTTGTTGAAGAATAAGGAAAAAAAGAAAAGAAAAAGATATAATAGAAGAGGGGGGGCGCAAAACGAAGAAAGCAGAGAGGATGTCTTGATAAGAACAAAAACAAAAAGCTATAATTCTCCGAAACATTTTCTCCCAAGTTATTAGTTGTTTAAATGATATATCGATCTTGAGGAAAAGATTTTTTCGGATAATACTGAAGATTTTATGAAAAAAGAAGAGAAATAAGGATCTTGCCTTTTACAGAATTTTCATTTTTATATAATATATATCATTTCGTTATAGATATTTTTCTTGCTTTCTTTTCCTTTTTTCTCAACTTATGAGATTAATCAGGCATTTCTAATGTGCTTCATTAAGGTTTTATGGCTCCCGATACTGAAAATGAAATATACTTTTTTTTTTTTGTTCTTTTTACGGTATTTAATTTTATTTTACTTCTGAGCAGATCTATTAACGATCCAAGTTCGGTTAATACCGAAAGACATTAAAGAAAGGCCAACCTGTTGCATGTTCTTATTCCATTTGTTCAATATCACATTGAGGTGCTAGAATAAGACCGTAAATGATATTTTAAATTGAATAAAAAGATTTTCGCTTGTATAAAAACATCTGCGAAGACATTACCCTGTAATAAGCTTTAACATACCCCCTTTGGATGGGAATGGGTTTTAATTATTTCCTAAGGCGTTATTCTAATTGTAATTCGTCTTACGTAAAGCGCTTTTGCATTTGATTAATAGCTTTGCAATTATTCCCACCAGCTAAGAGATTACTAGCGATCAGCTACTCGGTCTTTGAATGGGGGACTAGTGTAGATGTTTAAATATTGGAATTTATCCTTCCTAGATATTTTTCCTTGGGGGATCTAAGCAAGGAAGGCAGTGGAAAATACACATTTAACACACTAAATTTAAAAGAATAGACGTTTCAGAGCTGGAAACTAATTTGCAGTATGTTCTTAACGAAAAACTAGTATTTAAACGTAAAATTTTTCATCAAATAAAATAATAAGTAAAAAATAAATAAATAAATAAAATAAAATCAATCCGGAGAAGTTTTTGTGACGTGATCATTCCTTAAACGATTTTCTATTGGTGTGACGTCATCTGCCTGTATCGAAGCGAGATATCGAACTCGAAGCGAGACATCGAATTTAAAGCGAAACACGTCTTGTTTGTAAACATGCTTGTAATCAATCGATGCCATTAAGAGTTTCAGAAATGAACAGAACCACTTTTAGGCAGATGACGTCACGTTCCTTCACGTTCCGTTTTTGCGCCCTTTCAAATTCAAATTTTTGTTTTTTCCCTTTCCGGGGATTAACAATTTTTTTTTACTGAATCAAAATCATGTTTTCTGTTATATCTCGCCTAGAACAATTAAACGATGGAGTCATCTTAAAACGTGTGACTTCTCTATTGCACAACAGACTTTTCCACCCTCTTCATTAGAAATTTCCGGATTATTTTTTGTTAGAACAATTTCGTATAATTTTCTTACAAAAAGTACAGAAGTCTTTTTTTTTTTGGCGCAATTACGGTTTCTGACTATGGGTTTAGCCGCCTATACTTTCGAAAAATCCTCCATTCCAACTTTCATATATTCAAAAAATGGTCGCCTGTAAAATCATAAACCGTTAACTCCGTCCAAGAGTCGTTATGACTTTTCTTCCGGAGAAAGTTTAGGAAAAGTTAATATCTTGAAAGGGTCTTGGAAGGTTTTTAGCTATGCTAGCTCTGATCGTTATTTGTTTATAAATTTGGAAAAGTTTACGGGGCAGCATATATATGCGCAAATGATGTGCGGTGAGGTGTACGTAAAATGTTTTTGTAACTTTCCCTGAGCTTTATCGCAAACATACTTTACCTCGTAACATCTCAGCTTTCAAGATTACAACTTCCCTTTTTTTTGTCTCTTTTTTTCTCTTTAAAAAAAAATGGTTTCTCTTTGAGATTTTTTTTTCTTTTACAGTATAGAAGATGGAAGATGTGTTGACCTAAAACCGAAAAGTAAACGAAGAAGTCAGTCGGTTCATCACGTTCAACAGTGTTATTCTGTAATGTGACTTAGGAGAAGGAAAATTTTGAACGTCAAACATTTACCGTTTCGCTTTTTTTTTTTAATTTAAAAAAAAAAATGAACGATGTCTATAAAAAGAGTTTTTCGGAATCCAAAAGGTTCGAAAATGGTGGTTTATGCTTCGGTTTTGCATCGAATACTGATACGAATAAACACAGAATTTCATCGATAAATTCGTCTTCGTTTAATTGTGATTTTCCCGCTTATCGGTTAAATTCAGGTCTCTTATCGTCTCCGGCGCAAACTGTTGACAGCCCCATTGATCCCTTTTTATAAAACAGGGGAAACTGTTTATTACCAAGTGAAAAATTCATTAATGTAAACCGAAACAAAAACGTTATATTCTGTTTTATGCAGATTAATTATTCTGACATTCATTGTTTCTGTATCGATTCGCGACTGAACGGTTGACTTGGATGTTAACGGAGGGGAAAAGGGAAATAGGAAATAGGAGACGGTGGGGAGTCTCCGGGACGAGTAGAGAGAGAGAGAGGGGGGGAGGGGAGAGAAGAATCCGTTCCTGTTAATGCACCTTTAGAGTTTTCCTTTTTGGATCTTTTCTCTTTGAGAAGAATCTTTTCCATTCCAAACCAGGGCTGTAGAAATGATAAACGTTCTAAATGTATGAATAAATTTTTAGTATGATGAAAAGAGCTACGAAGATAAGAGAAAGAGGAAATGCCTCTAGGATAGGAGGATGACTATATACCCTTCTAACAACAACATTGCCAGGAGATTCGAATTTGCCGCAAAAATAACCTATTCCTTCAATTTTACCTCTCTTTCTTTTTACTTTTCTTTTGTTTTTACTTTCCCTCTTCGATTTCGATGCTCGACGACCGAACCGGCTTTCCCAAATGGGGATTTAGTAATGACTATAATCCTGTTTTTTTTTTTTTTTTTTTTTTTTTTTTACTTACTTTTTTCTATATAAAGTTGAAATAAATGTAGTGGTCACAGAGAAAGAGAGAGAGAAAAAAATATTGGTTTTCTAGAATGAAAGTGTTATTTGTTATCTTGTTAGGAAATTGCGTTTACCGTTTTCGAAAGAGTCGAGTGAAACAGTCCTGCTGAACATATCATAGAGTCGAATCTAATTTATCGAATAACACGCGACATACGAAATGACTTGTACCTGGGAAAAAGCACATAGGGTGAACAACTGGAACATTACATAAGGCCGTAGGGTGGTTCAAATTTACATTACTTTTCGCGATTTTGTTCTTCATGCGATTTTCACTTTTCTTATGGTCTAAAAACAAAAGGTAATTTTTTTTAGATTTTTTCGGCCACGTTAAGGGGTGGCTCACCGTCATTTTTTGTGTAAAAATGACTTTTTTTTCTTGGCATTTTTTTAAACAAATTTTTCCAAAACTTTAGGAGCAATTCTTGGGGACCAAAACTAATTGGTAATATGTTTTCGACGTCGTGGAATCCGAAAATGACCATCCCGTTTCGATTAGAATCACCCCTAACTGGCCAAGCACCCTTTTTCGGCCAAAAATAGCAATTTTTTGGTAAAAAATCGAATAGAAAAGTCACACGTTTAGAGATGACTCCATCATTTAATTGTGCTAGGGGAGATATAAGAAAAAGCGTAATTTTGACTCAGTAAAAAAAACGGTTAACCCCCGAAAAGATGAAAAACAAAAATTTGAATTTGAATGGGCGTCAAAACGGAACGTGAAGAAACGTGACGTCATCTGCCTAAAAGTGGTTGTGTTCATTTCTGAAACTCTGAACGGCATCGATGCGTAATCTTTACAAGCATTTTTACAAAAAAGACGTGTTATCGCTTCAAATTCCATGTCTCGCTTCGAGTTCGATATCTCGCTTCGATACAGGCAGATGACGTCACTCCAATAGAAAATCATTTAAGGAGTGATCACGTGACAAAAACTTTTCCGGACTTTGTTTTTCTTTTTTTTTTAATTTGATGAATAATTTTCATGTTTAAATACTAGTTTTTAGTTAAGAGCATACTATACATTAGTTTCCAACAAAAATCTTAAAACATGTGACTTGTCTATTTCAAGTCGATTTTTATCAAAGAATTCGTGATTCTGATCAAAATGCTGTGGTCATTTTCGGATTCCACGACGTCGAAAACATAGAAACAATTTGTTTTGGTTCCAAAGAATTGCTCCTAAAGTTTTGAAAAAATTTTGTTTAACAAATGCCAAAAAAAAAAAAAAAAATTTAAGCACAAAATGGCGGTGAGCAACTCCTCAACGTGATAGAAAAAATCTAAAAAAAATTACCTTTTGCTTTTAGACCATAAGAAAAGTGAAAATCGCACGAAGAAAAAAATTGCGAAAAGTAAGATAAATTTGAACTACCCTAAGAAGGCCGTCAGGGAAGATGGACTATCCAAAATACTTACTTTTTTTTACCGAGGCGCAAAAAAAAAAAAAGGTTCCAAAAAATGTTGCGCAAGCATTCTTTTAATAATGACATTGGCAAAGTCAGGGGAAATATAACAGACACTCATTTTTGCTTTTAGAAGCAGAGAAAAAATCAAAAACTTTTAATTATATGCTTAAAAATATTGGAATGGTCTCTATAATGATATTGACACTTTCAAGAAAGAATGAAGGAAAATCATTAAATAAAAAGATCGGTTTGATTGACAGGGAACTTACGGAAACCCTGAAGGGTCACTGTTTATTGCTAATTTGTCGACTCTCAAATTTGAATCTGCCATTGTCAAGTTGTAACCAACCAACATTCATTGTGAAATATAAACCTGACAAAACCAAATTCGAACTAGACAGTCTATAAATTAGAAATATAAACCTTCAGGGCTTCCGCAATCTGTCTAATTGGTACCGAACCTATACCATTTGGTTTCATTCGCATCACAATCCACGAAATGAGCGATTTGACTCAAATTCATAGGGTACCGCTTAGTACACTGTAAAAAATTTTGTGTAATTTTAACACAATTTATAAGTCAAAAACGGTCCACACATTTTTATTTGTCAATAATAACACTATAACAAATATTGTTTAGCAACATGTGTCAAAATATCAATAAGTGTTTGTCAAAATTAACATAAAAAGATTAACAAACAAAGTGTGTAGACCGAGTTTGTTAAAAATACACAAAATTTTTTACAGTGTATGTACTTTACTACGATGCCGCAAAGCAAGCACTGGATTGGTCTTCAAGCCAGGTCTTTAGGATTGGTCTTCAAGCCGAAGGTCTCAATTAATAAATTTTATACAGCCAACTTACCGATAGCAATTTTCTCCTGCTTTCCCGTACTTGATTTAGATAATAGTTGTAGATATACGGTGGCATATTTCTTTTTGTTTCCTCACCTATCCATTTCGTGAGAGGGAGCACTAACAGGTAGTCATCCGGCTCCGGTGAGAGCTCCCATATCAGAGGAGTTGACATCACATTTCCGCGATTACAATGCGATCACTTAAGTTTTTCATACCGGCTATTTAATTTTAGGTAATGTTTGTTGCTTTCATGACTTTATTTTTTGTCAAATAAATCCTATGGGAAAAAAATATGATATGAAGTGAAGGTCTGTGACATCAACCTTTTGGTCAAATGTTTCACAGGGAAAAATAGTTGACAAACATTTGGTTTTGTTCATTTTTCAGGAAAATTATAAAACCATAAAGATTGGGGAAAAAAAAAACTAAAATTCTAAAACGCAACATTGTTTGGACTTCATTTTTAAAAAAAATTCGAAAAAAAGAAAGAAAGACGAGAGAAAAAAAAAATAATAATCACTCTTTCCACTCGAGTCAACATTTTTTTCCTTTTCCCCATTTTATTTGCGTTGAAACATGAGACCATTCGAAAGAAATCTTCAAAGAGCTCTATGATGTCAGGGTAACGTTGTTGGAAAATCGCTTCCTTTTTCGTAGAAAAAGCGAAAACATTCAAGCCAAGCCTCGAAAATGGTTAACAAATAATTCTTCATACGAATAATGGACAAAAAAAAAAAATTAAAAAATTGAGAACACAGATGTAAGGTTTTTGATGTAAGCTTTAAACTCTAGTAAAAAAGAATTTTTATTTGCAAGCTTGTCCGAGTAAAAGACGAATTTTCCTCTTTTTTGCTGTAAATTTAATATCGGAACAAGAAACCCCATGAAACCGTGGCGAACTTCAATTCCCATACCACGGTCGCCACTTTCTACAGTCCGCCTCCACTTCCGACTTATTGATCCTCATCTTTTTTTTTTTTTTTTCTCCTCGTTCTTTTCATTACATTTAATTATCTTTCTTTTCTCCCAGCCCTTTATAATTGATGAGAGAATGCATTCACTTCATTTGACAATCGACATTTCCTTTCATCTTTAATGACTTTTGACAACTTATGTTCTGGCTTTTATCATCGCCTTCGACAGACGAGGAAAAAAATGAATGCTTTCACTTTTCGGTCTGGACAATTTTCTCGACTGATCAATTAGCAGCAACTTTTTTTTTTTTAACACTCAACTAAAATGGTAAAAAAAAAAAAAAATTCGTCACTTTTTTTTTTTTTTTTTTTTTCCTGAAAAGAGTAATAAGAGGAAAACAGCGGGGAAAAAAATAATTTAAGAGAAAACAACTTGACGTAGAAGCAGAGAAAAAAAACTGCGAAAGAGCGAGTAAAGAAAAGTAACTTAACTTCAAGATTTTTTGTTTTTAGACAACTGAAATATCGAAATCTAATAGAAAAACCCCGGTCAATTCTTCAAAGCCTTGTAAGAAACTTTAAAGACTTTTATTTGAATCTTTAATTACCCGTTGGCGCTCCTTTGATTTTCTTCTCCATAAGATTAACATCACTTTGAATAGGATTGCTTTCAGCTGAATTTTATAAAAAATGAAATTACGATTATATAGGTCTAATATCCAAACTTCAAAAAAATATTGCCTACTAATGACCCTTTTTTTTTAAAAATCCGCAAAATGATAAGCAACAACATTCAATATTCAATTTTTTTTTTTGTCTCAACTAAACTTATTACTCAAAAAGTGATATGTTTCCGAAGTGAAACTTAGCTCGAAAGTTCAAAGGTTAAAACAGCTCAGTACAAACGAGAAGAAGAAGGTTCGAGTCCTCTGTGAGCGAAATATGCTTCGATTGATCAGATCGAAAACTTCATCTGAATGGGGAGGCACTAAAGCTGTTCGACAATTTTCTACGACACTGATCTAACAAAATTTCAATCTAATGAGCAGTAGCTTCAGCTCATCTCTTAATAATGATTTTTAGTTTTCTTCTATTCTTTTAAATTATCCTAATACCAATGCGTTAGGACTATAACGGCGTTCATTTTTCTCACTTCGGTCTTTTTTTTTTCGACGAAAAAACCAAAATAAAAATAAAAAAAAACTCGAAAGGAATTTATTTCTCTGGAATAGTGGTTTTTCGGATCACGCTTTCGACTTTTTTTTTTTTTTTGGTCTCAAAGTTTATATGAAAACCTTTAAAACTACCTCGAAAAAAAGGTTCGATTAAAAACAATAAGCGTCAAGTAACACCACAATTTGAGGTTAGAATACGGTTTTAATTATTTTTACTTCTCTACTTCAAAAAAAAAAAAAAAAAAAAAAAAAAAAAAAAAAAAAAAAAAAAAAAAAATTAAATAAATAAATAAATAAATAAATAAATAAATACATACAAAATAAAAAACAAGAGCAAATTAAATTAAATAAAAAAAATAAGGTATTTCAAAAGTAGTTGTTATGAATCAGTCAAAAAAGAACAAAAGCTAAGCACATCTCTTTTGAAATTTAATCTACCCCCCAATATACATATCCGTTAAAAGGGATGGGTTGTATAGGTTGCAACATTATAAGATTCCCTAAAAATCAAGGTCGTTTTCATCAATTTTTCGGGACAATGCTGTAACAGACCAATTTAATTTTCTTCGTGAATTTTTTCCCATACCAGAATATATATAAAAGAGAAAGGATCTTTAAAATTTTTTTCAAGCTTTTCGTTTTTTCCTCCCTCCTCTTGTCTTCCCCCCCCCCCCCCTCTGATCGAATTTTAATTTTGTCCATGAGGCTTCTTCCTTCCGTTTTTCTTCCCTTTTTCACTCCGTACTCGCTTCCCTATTTAATTTAGGAAATAATTCATTTTCCCGATACTTTTCTTTTTCACTTTAACCTGAAAAAAAAAGCGATTCTTCTCCCCAGTAGTTTATGGGATTTTTTTCCCGGGGATAAGAGGACGCTTTTTCATTATCTATACTGTTTTATAAAAAAAAAAAATCGTTAAAATTTGACTTTACTTATATTGTAAAAAAATCTGAATTTTTTTTACAGGGCATTTTGTTTTCTTATATAAGTAGAACGAATCATTTAGCAAAACTAAATGTCATTTTGCTATATGCGGACGACGTTTACTCTCATCACTGGACAGAATTTAAAACGATTTAGTTTTTGATGAACATAAGAGATAATACATTTTCTGTGCTATTAACTCCCATGTTGTTTTACTTCCCCTTTTTTCCCCCCATCTTTTGTTTCATTTTTAAGCTAGTATTGTAATATTGCCAAGATAACACAGTGGTCCAGAAAAATTTATTTTTGGCCAAAACTTAATTAAAAATTTTTACAATTTTACATAACTGATCGGACAACATAATTTTCAGGTTGTTTCTGTTCCTTAAATGAACAAAAAAGTCAAAAAAAATTTTCTTTTGCTTTTTTAAATTGTTTTTAACTCACTCTTTGCAAATAGTGACATAAAATTTGATAACGCTGTAGGCATGTTTACGAAAATCACGAGTAATCGAATATGATTTACTGATACTCAGTGATCGTAGAGTGCAAATTATTTCCCCTCCAAAAATTTATTTCTGGCGGTAATTCGTTTTTAAAGTTAATTTAGTAAAAAAATGTTATAAAATTTTTTTTTCAACTATAAGCATTTAATTGGTTTATCCAAAAGTTCCCTTCGTGTCTATGGTTTCATTATGAAGCCTCAAAAACCCGCTTACAATTTTTGCGCCTCTTTGCCCGTTAGCTTTGGCCAAAAATAAATTTTTGTGACCCACTGTGGTTTGGACGACAAGCAACAAAAAGTTGGAGCCGGAAACCAAAAACTATACTCTGAAATACAATAAGATATAATTTGGAACATTTCACTACTCGTAGAAGAAAATTTTTTAAATCTAGTTTTAGTAAGCAAATATTTTGAAGTTATGGTTTAAAAAAAAAAGATACAGTCGGTGAGATAAAGTTGTCATCATTTCTTTTATTTATCATTTAAAAAAAAAAAAAAAAAAAAAAACCATAGCAGAAAAAAACGAAGTAAAACGGAATCCGGTCTAGGGTTTTCCTTACTTTTTATTTTTAACAAAGAAAAAAAAAGGATCCTCTAGAAAATGCGAGAAGCAGAATATTTTCTCAAAACAGAAAAATTAAACTTATTGAACCTTTAACTCTGAAACCCTTGCTCCTGAACAAGGAAAATCAACGAAATGAAAACTCTCGAATTTTCAACGGCCTAGCTCCCTCTGAAACATTTCGTTGAATGCAGAGTAAATATGAATTTCACTGAAAAAGAAAAAGGCGAAAGCAAAATAAACAAATAGAGGAAAAAAAAAAAAAAAAAAAAGGGACTGACATTGGCAGATTATCAAAAATATAGCAGAAAAATGTAACTTGAAACGAATTTCATAAAAATCTTGTAATCGTGTGTGAACAACTACAAAAAAGCTGTTTCATGTTTGGTAGCTTTAATATGAAAATATTACAAACGAACAAATGGAAATCATTTTACAGTCTATTTCCGCCCCCTCAAAACAATGTCCATTCCTGAGAAAAAGAAATTGAACTATGGGTTTATTAGCTAATTAATTAATTTTAATTAAACAACATAATTATTTTACGTTCGTGGGATGAAAAATTATAATAATTCAAAATATTTTTTTTCGTAAGAAAATAGGTTTAATAAAATATGATAAATGTTTATGAAAAGGCTTCAGAATCTAAAAACCGCATCTTCCGTAAAAATTTATCACTCAAAAAAATTATCAAGAGACCAAGTGCTTTTCCTTTTGCAAGGAACAGTTCTCGAAAGCGAAGTTTCCATCACATCATCTTATTTTTTATCATTTAATAAACTGTTAAGTTTAAGAGAAGGAAAAAAAAAATTGTACTAAAAATTTGCTTTTTGAATCCGCGCGTGGTAGCTAATAGACGATATCCTGCACCGCTCAATAAGATTAAAAGGGAATTGTGCAAACTAATATGGATTTCGATACCATGATTATCGATTAATATTATTGATAGTCACATGTCATTTCAGTTCTCAAAGGGGCTGTAAAATAAATCCTAACAAATTAATATATTTCAAACCCGATGATAAAAGATAAACAAATCAAAAATAATTTAATTAATAAAATGAAACATTTAAATACGATAATTTGATGAGCCTCAAAGTCATATAGGAAACATTTTAATTTCATTCAAAAACGAAAATTAAAGAGGATAGAAAAAGACTGCTCGGGCAGTAAAATCCTGTTCCTCTTGTCGTAATATAAAATTTTACATTTGCTAAATGAAAATCTCACGATTTTCCCCAGTTGGAAAACAATTTTTAATTTTCCAAAAGGATTACATTATAAAATAAAATATAGCACCTCGCGGATTTTACGATTTTTTACAAACGAAACAATACCGCAATAGTATAATAAAAATATTAGCTCGTCCCAAAAAGAGGAATCCGTACGAGGTGAGACATCTAGCGGAGAAAATCAGAATCATCAGCTCCCGACGGATGATTCTCCTACATCACGCAGTCGATGGTGGTCGTCTTCCTGTGGGATAATGTCGGGGGGGTTTCATCTCTGAGGATGAGACATCTATCGAGAATCAACTGAACTTTTCGAGTATCTGAACAGTTAAAAAAGAAAAAAAAAAAACGGGGAAAAAAATGGGGATCTTTTTAACATTTTGAACTTGAGAAAAACATCCATCAATTCAGAACGTCGGGGGATCTAAGTCGATGCTCATGTTAAAGGCAGAAAACTGATTAATGAATCCAAGAAAGATGAAAGAAAACCATTGAAAGAATCGACAGAGCACCCGAGCATACTGAGCAGGTCTGAGCTGCGCGGCGAATTAAAAAAAAAGTACTTGCAAGGGATTTAGCAACGATTTAATAAGCAAAAATCACTTTTTTCGGGTCCCCTAAAATGCCACCGCATTAGAAGCAACCGCAAAACTATATTTTTCCCGATTTTGAAATCGAATTGACTAAAGTGAAACATATTTCTGAAACTGAAAACCACGGCAACGCATAAGATGTAATGAGCAACAGATTTTTTGCAGAAAATCAAAAGTAAAAAAAAAAAAAGGAATAAAAGAGCGAAAGTAACATTAAAGTTAATATATTTAAGGCACTTCGTTCGCTACACAAACCGGCCGGTTCACCGTCCGGTTTTTGTCAAAAAAAAATTTTTTTTTCTGATATTTTTTTTTTCGTTTTGAAGTTAAAAAAAAGCAAATCGGGGTCAAATTATACTCAAAATGTTCGAAATTTGATGGAAAACATGATTCTGTAGGTTAAATACATTAGTAAGCTTGAATTTCGTTGATATTTTCGAAAATCGGATTATTGTTTTTTTTTTTCGTTTGTTTACATCGCCATTTTAAAATTTAAATTACGTAAACAAACGAATTTTTGCAAATATTATGTAAATTCAAACTTACTATTGTATTTAACCTACAGAATCTTGTTCTCCATCAATTTACGAACATTTTGAGTATAATTTGACCCCGATTTGCTTTGTTTTAGCTTCAAAACGAAAAAAAAAAATATCGGAAAAAAAATGTTTTTTTGACAAAAACCGGACGTTGAACCGGCCGGTTTTGTGTAGCGAACGAAGTGCCTAAGTCGACCGCTAAAAATATAGCTGGACATCTATTTCAAAGTCAGTTAATTCCAGCTGTCTAGTTCTTTCTATCCTGTCATTAATATCATTTTATATCCTTCTCTCATGAGCGACCAATATTTTCCGGATCAAACAAAAAAATAATTCCGGGGGGGCAAAAGAGAAAAAATTCAATTAATCCGCATATTTTATTTCCAAGAAATTTACGCCCCATGACATAAAAAAAAATAACACTCCAACGGGTTCTTTTTATCTCTGCTCTTGGCATTTTGATCTTAAATATATTTATGTCTTCTTTAAAAAAAAAAAAAAGTTTTTTATCTAAATAAAATATTTTTAGTTTTTGTAACTAGATTTCGCTAGCGAAGGGAGAGCGTTATTAAAAAAGGGGAAAAAGAGAAAAGCATGTTTTAAGCTAGTTCATTGCTAGGTAAAAAGATTACGTGACATAAAAAGTTTTGCGGCGGCAAGAAATAAAACCCCGAGATTTTTCCTCCGCTGGAGAAAGCCCCAAGCACAGAAATAATTAGGACGATACGAAAGCGTGAAATGCCCTTTTTGCTCCTCATTCTCAGAAGGACGAAAATCTAGATAACTAAGCAAAATGAAGCTCAAAGTTTTCGTTCATGTCACATTTGATATACTCTTTCCCTTCCCATTCAACAGTGTTCCAAGTATCCAATGTTATGTTAACAAGAGAGTTTGAAACATCGCGTGATAATAATGAGAAAGTAAAAAGTATTTTATTTTTAAAGAGGATGCTTTATTCTGGCGGTTCCTGAAATCGGTGAGCAATGCAAAGCCTGTACCTGCGCGAATCTACTATCGGTAAAAGTGTGCAAAACGGACGTTTGCAAACTAAAGGAGGAAATCCGACTATTATATCTGAATCTGATTTATTTATTTCTTTTCAACTTTTTTTAGTCTTTTCTTCTGACCGTGTGTAGGAAAAAAATAATTTAAATTGATAGAGTACTCGGCGGCTGATATACGTATCCCCTCCACACCGTAAAAAATATAATAAATCCCTCAAAAATAACATCGAACATCTTCAAAAATTTCGAACATCATTCGAAAATTTTTGATCATGTTCGAAAACAAATATAACCACTTTCCTCGCGAAAAAAATTTTCGAAACGTTTCGAACAAATATTTTTGGTGCAATGTAACCAACGGCTAAATCACCGGCAATTAAATGGTAAACGAACCGGCTGAGAACAGGATTGGAACTCCATATATTCATGCAAAATATGAGAAAGTGCGACCAGACTTCGTATGGATCCAGCAGGTATTTTCTGATTTAAACTGGAAAATTTCCAACCAGAAACTGGGAAACGAGAATTGCTAAATGAATTACAACAGAAATTGAATTACGCGTCAAGAATATTGTAATAGATCCATGTGAGGCATTCAAATTACCAACCATTGACACCCTATTTTAATGTGATCAAAATAAAGTTTTCATAGTTCTCAACTGCGTGCTCTAGTTATAGCAGTGTTCTCGGTCTGCTGGAGCGCTAATATAACCACGGCGAAGTCTGGCTGCTGGATGTCATCAAAATCTATGCCGGACAAAGCGTATTTGGAAACCGTGAAACCATATCTCCTCTTATGTGACACCTTATCTAGCGTAAGTACTTTTCCGCAAAGTCAACAAACAACGATTCAGTTGCCGAAAGTCAAATTAACTACTAAAAAAAGAATTCCAAGGAAAACCAACCAACACACCGAATTCCAACAATTTATTTTCCAATCACTTCAATCAAGCGAAAGACTTTTAAAGGTTAAAAAGTAATTATAAAATGCGAAATGAAAACTTGAATTATTTTATCTTTGACATGTCCGTTAAAAAGTGCAAATCGAGATAACGAGTTTTGTCAAGTTTTATTGGTTCCTATGGCAGTGAAATGTGGAGAAGACTTAAACCCCATTGATTAAAAGTTCAAAAATTTAAAATCAAGTTTTCTTTTTTCATTATTTATTTCATGTCAATAGTCAAAGGAAAACCTTTTTAATTTTATGCAAGAGTAAGAATTTAATTTGTAAAATCACTGCCACTCAAAAAAGTGACTAAATAAATCACGATAAATAAATAAAATTCTAAAAACGAAAAACCTTCACTATGTTCTGAATATGGTAAACATTGCTTTTCAATATTTGACAATGCAATGCATAATATCACTAGCTAGCTGCCATTTCGAAGTTTACGACAAATTGATTTTCGTATATTTTTCAAATTCAAATTCGAAGCATTGGTTTTTTACGGTTCATGATATTTTTAGATCTTTTACACACACACACACCAAAAAAAAAAAAAAAAAAAAAAAAAAAAAAAAAAAAAAAAAAAAAAAACATTACATTTTACGTCGAAGAATCTTAGGTTATATAGCTAACGTGAAGATGGAAGTAGACTTAACTGGGGGAAAAAAATCCCGAAAAAAGTTATAAAACCGGAATATAAAGCCCCCCCAAACTCCCGTTTCTCGATATCGAGGGCTAAAGATACCGAAACAAAATCGGAAGCTAACTCATATACACACACCTACGTAATATAATGCAACGCGTTCCCTTGAGGAACCTTTTACTTATAAACAGGAAAAAAAAAAAAAAAAAAAAAAAAGATTCCTTTGTATATATTTATTTTCGCTTTTCAGGGGGATTCGCTTAAAAAGTTATTTCTCGCAACACATATCAAGTGACTGACAGACAGATAATAATAAGGGAAAGTTACGAAAAAAAGAAGGAAAGAGTGCTTTCATACGACAAGGCAAACATAGACAGTTCTGGTTGCTTTTAACGAATTGGTTCCTCTTTAGACGGGGAAGAAAGCGTGTCATCATCATTATCAGATGAAAAATGTAAATTTTCTCTTTACCTGCGAAGTCGACACTTTCCCGTTTAAATGTAAATAAAAAAAAAAAAAAGAAAGAAGAAAAAAGTTTTTGTGCAGATACGAACAGAAATAAATATAGGGAAGAAGACAGTTTCATTTCTACAGCAAAAACTTGATTCTTTTTATAAGAAAACCAGACAGCATAAAAAAAAAACTTCTTTGAAAATTTGATTAAAATAAAATTTCTTTTTCGTTTCCGAATGACGAATTTCAAAATTAAGGTTGACAATTAGGACATCGGCAATCCTTTCTTTTTATTTCACAAAAAATAAAAAATTTTCTAACATTGTTCGTGAAAAGGTTATTCTATTTGTTAGCCTATAGTCAAATTTAAAATCATTTTAGAAAAAAAAAGTGATTCATGTTTTCACGAAACGAAAAAAAAAAATTATGTAGCTGAAAAGGTTCATTTAAAGTTAGATTATCGAATATTCGATTAAGGGTATCATAAATTTATTTCAAAAGCCCACCTATCCAAATCGATATCACAAAATTGTTTCCCATTCTTCACTGACATTGGGACCTCATAATCGAAAAATGAACGTCACATTTGTTTTATATTGAAATCCAAAAAGAAATGGGTACTTTTTTTCCAAGATTAGAAAGTAATTTCTTGGAAAAGATTTTTCCATCAGGTTTTAAGTTTTTTTTTTTTGCCGACAAAAGATCTTTCGTTTTTCCTCGGTTAAATTTCATCGAGAGGCAAGAGGTATTATGAAGGAGAAAACTATTTCCAGTTTTGTGGTTGTTTTGAAGTATACGTTATAAGGAAATCTCAAACTTGCTCCACCGCAATACATTATGTCAGACTTAAGAGAAGGCTCTAAAGGTTTTAAACGGAATAACAAGCTACATAAAAGTTCTAAACAAGGGAATGCAGAGGCATGGATTTATGGAGACACAGATGCCGTAAGAGGGCCAAACAGAGAAAAAAACCAATAAAAGGGTTACAGGTGAAAAACTTTTTTGTGGTTGTAACATTTTAATTTTAATTTTTTAATTCAAAAATGTTAGAAAACTTACAATGAAAGGATTCAACTGTTGGAAGGGAACTGTATGGTATGAAATCGTGTCGGCATAACGATCAATAGTTTAATATGGAGCATAGTGAAAAATATATATAATCTGCAAACTTAAAAATTTCAAATGGATATTGCAAACAAACAAGTTTTGGCATCGATGCCTAGCACATTATCGGAATCGAAATCATTAAACTAACAATCGGAAATGCGATCATTAAACTAAAATCAACATTTTAAGTTGTACTAATGGAATCATCGAAGAGACATCAGACGTCCGAGGCATCCAAGATATTCACCCAAAATTCTACGTTTTATCATTACTAATATAGGCTAGATGTCCAATCGGGCTCTGCAGTACAGCCTGGAAAAGTTGTGCAAGGGCATTAGCATTATCCCTTTATGATTTATTCATTTATATTTTTTTTAAATGTATTTATTTATTTATTTACTTATTTATTTATTTATTTATTTATTTATTTATTTATTTTTCATTTTATTTAATTTTTCTTAAATTTTTTAATTGGAGTCGTCTGCTGTTTCAAGAGGCCTAAAGCTTGTCAAAGTCCCATAAGGACAAAAAAAAAAGTCGTGTTTTGGCACAAAAGAATGGCATCGGAAATTTTCCATCGATTTTGAAAATGAAGTCTTATTAACCAAATATAATTGAAGACATCAGTGGAAGAAGGAGGTCGTTCGAGAAACAAAAGAAAAACGCCATGTAAATAAATACAAAACAAATTTCGTTCTAACTGAACGGCCCCCTTCTTCCACTGATGGCTCATAATTAAAGAATAGCTTCAAAACTCCGACAAACTTCAGGCCTCTTGAGGCAGCAGAAGATGAAAATCAAAAAATTCAAAAAAATCTAGGGATAAGATCAGTGCCAAAAAAGCCAACTTTTGATTCTCGGTCGTGCCACCCTCTAATTTTGTTCCAGTATATAACAAATTTAACGAATTAAAATTTCAGCTCGATCGGCCATGTTTAAGGGGTCGCTCAAGGCCCCCCCCCCATTTTCGCCATTAAATTTACATTGGGCTAAGAACCACTAAACAAGATGACGCTTTTCCCGTTTTCCAAAATAAACCAGGAACAATTATATTTGAAATATTTTGACTCTCTGAATTCAGATCTGCAATCAAAAGGGTATCTCCCTGTTACCATGGACGATCGGCCCCCACCGGAAAGTCAAGTCGCGGGTTTGGCATTTTATTGGGACCCATAAGATATGTTATCCCCCAACGTTTTAGTCCGATAAGTTAAACATGGGAGCAACGCTGCACGAGATCTGTTTTTTTCATTAATCGTGCATTTCTTTTTTAATATGAAATTTGGAGATCCGGCAAAAATCATGAAGGTACCCTACCTTAAGACCAATATTGTGGGTAGGCTGGACCCCTCCCAAGGTCAATGACCCCGGAGAAAAAAATTTTTAAAATGAAATTTTGTCAATTTCCTACAGTTCCGACAGAGGTGGCACTTTTTAATGCCTTTATATATGATGGTCTTAGGGTACCCTAACATATATCATTGGGCCGTTTTCGCCCGCTTGGTGCGTCAGGTCGAAAAATTCAGAAACCTTAATAGGGTATACCCGAGTAAGCATCTGAAATCTGCCCTTGGCGGAAAATCCGGGGGGAATGCCTTAGTATGTAGGTACCCTATAGGGATATCATGACATATAGGTCTTAAGGCCACCCTGTGCAGAAATAGGGGGGGGGGGGTCGAAAATCGAATTTTTGGTCTTTTGTTTTTTTTCTCCCATGGTAAATTCTAGAGGGGGGAGGAGGAAGAAAATCATGAAGATGCCTTAGACGAAGGGCAACACAATGATGAGGGAGGGAAACCCGAAAGGCCAATGACCTCGGAAGGAGGGCCTTTCGAATCCTTTTTTTAAAGATTTCGCTTACATCCAAAACAGGGATTACTTTCAAAATCCGTTCGTTCGGTGCGTCTTATGTCTGTTTTAAAACATTTTTTGAGATTGATTCAGGAATGATTTTTAAAAATGCTTAGAAAAACCAATTTTTTTTTCAGCACCCCCCCCCCCCCCCCCTTCCTTCCCCGGTCTCCTTGTAAAGGAACAATACCCTTAAGCATTTTCATTAAAAATTATATACAAGAGCAGTCTTCATTAATGGCTCCACATAGAAATAATCTTTACGAATGTAAAGGGGGTACGGGAAAAATGAGCAAAATTGAAAAACCTCCACTTTTCATGTTGACCCATCTGGAAAATGGTATCGAACGATTGATATTATATTACTAGGCCATAAGACGCGCCGAACGAACGGATTTTGAAAGTAATCCCTGTTTTGGATGTAAGCGAAATCTTTAAAAAAAGGATTCGAAAGGCCCTCCTTCCGAGGTCATTGGCCTTTCGGGTCCCCCTCCCTCATCATTGTGTTGCCCTTCGTCTAAGGCATCTTCATGATTTTCTTCCCCCTCCCCCCTCTAGAATTTACCATGGCCGAAAAAAAAAACAAAAGACCAAAAATTCGATTTTTGACCCCCCCCCCCTATTTCTGCACAGGGTGGCCTTAAGACCTATATGTCATGATATCCCTATAGGGTACCTACATACTAAAGGCATTCCCCCCGGATTTTCCGCCAAGGGCAGATTTCAGATGCTTACTCGGGTATACCCTATTAAGGTTTCTGAATTTTTCGACCTGACGCACCAAGCGGGCGAAAACGGCCCAATGATATATGTTAGGGTACCCTAAGACCATCATATATAAAGGCATTAAAAAGTGCCACCTCTGTCGGAACTGTAGGAAATTGACAAAATTTCATTTTAAAAATTTTTTTCTCCGGGGTCATTGACCTTGGGAGGGGTCCAGCCTACCCACAATATTGGTCTTAAGGTAGGGTACCTTCATGATTTTTGCCGGATCTCCAAATTTCATATTAAAAAAGAAATGCACGATTAATGAAAAAAACAGATCTCGTGCAGCGTTGCTCCCATGTTTAACTTATCGGACTAAAACGTTGGGGGATAACATATCTTATGGGTCCCAATAAAATGCCAAACCCGCGACTTGACTTTCCGGTGGGGGCCGATCGTCCATGGTAACAGGGAGATACCCTTTTTATAACCTGTACTGTTTTCGACTTATTTAGTGGCTAAAATGTAGCTAAACCGCATTTTTAGCCCAAATTGGCTATTGAATAGGTCGAAAACGGTAAAAGCTAGAAACTTTTCAGTTGCAGATTTGAATTCAGCGGGACAAAATGCGTAAAATACAATAAAGCGCTGGTTTATTTTCAAATGGACTACCTACTTGACATTAAAACGGAAAATTCTTCAGTTAAACTTAAGAAAAGAGCTCAAGTCATGTGCGCCCGCAGGAGTTAGCAATTCGGAAGAAGAGACGTAAAATATCTGAAGAAACAGAAAAGCAAGAAGAGAAATAAAAATAAATAAAAAGATAAAACTATGTCCTAAAAATAAATGACACCATGTTTACCGACAAGGGGTCCTCCTTGTAATTCTGGTAAACAAACTTGAATGTTAAGTATTGTTATTGTTTATCCAACACATTACATTGTCGATTCTGTTTATCTTTTATCGGCTTTCATTCTCCGTTAAGGTGTCAGCTACAAGGGTCCTTTTTCTTTATCTCGCAATTAATCACCTCTTATCTACGCCTAGCAGGGTTTAGCAAAGCTCGCAAATTGAAATAATTTTGAATTATTTTAATAAACTACAAAGAGTCTTTACGGAACCCAAATTGATAATTTTCGTTTTCAAATAATCATCGGGAATGATATAATTTCACTCAAATTGAACGATTGCCTTTGAATCGATTCCTTCCAAAATGCAATATTGCCTCAGGCTTTTGCCTTCCTTTTCAATTTTCTAACAAAAACAGTGCGGGTCGGTTGGGAAATGTTTACATTAGGTAGCGAGAAAGCCAATCAGTTTGTCTATCAAGAACAAAGGAAACTTTCTTCCCTCTCCTTCAAGATGGTCCCATTTACAAAAACCCCGAGCAGCAGCATCCTATACATTTTTTGCTGCTTAAGCCTTTCAAAATCCTTAAGTCCCCGGGTTAGCCCTTGAATTAAATTAGTTTATAAATTTGATACTTTCAAAACTCCCAGAAATTAACTGTTTACGTCTTGAACACTTGCCTCAGCATTGCAGCTGACATGGAAAAAGACTTCCCTTTAGGGGATCCCTTTTGTATATATTTTCGGTCGTATCATTTACAAAAAAGAGAAACAAGAGAGAAATAAATAGATAATCTTCCTTAATCCGACAAATTTCAAACGGGAGAGAAATTCTTGATTTTCCGCCCCAGAAAGTCCAATTTTAAGATATCGATCTATGTTTTCGGATAAAAAAAACTGGATTTTCCCCCTTACCATTCCAAATTACAGCAAAATTTCCGAAATCAGATTCGTACTCTGCCATGCGAGAAACCTTCGCACGAAAAACCAGCCAAATATGAAAATGCGATTACGTTTGATAACTGGAATACGGTACACTTAAAAAAAATTTATTACCGGCCGGGAAATTACCAAGGGCGATAACTCAAAAAGTAAGAAAAAAGGACGGAGCTTCCCGTCGAAGCCCAAAGGATTCCCTATTCGTGATTTAAAACAAAAGGCGCTCGAGGGTGAAACTTCACGGGATGCAAAAATCTTCCCCTAGATTAAAATTCTGATAGTAAAATATAACAAGGGGAAAAGGTGACTAAATTCCTTGTTCAAAGGAGCATTAGTCAAATTTTGGCGAGTCGCCAAAAAAGAAAAAAAAGACTATTTTTTTTCTTTCAGAAGAAAAATTGTCACTTTTTTCCGAAAATTCCCACTCACTATTATTGCACGTGAATTTCATTTGTTCTTTTGTTATCAAAAGTTTTTGAATAAAACGGAAATGGTGACCTGCAAACTCTAGGAAACCGGATGAAGGAAAATGACAGTGGGACGCACAAAAACGTAAATGGTTGCTTAGTAATCAGAGATCTCAGTCGGACAATTTTGCCTAGCGGTGTTCGCAACAAGTCAGACATACATTAAAAAGATATGCATAAATCTCTTTAACGAGATTTGCTTGACAAGCAGCATGATAAATGTAATACTCCTACTTGCTTGAATTTGTTCTTCAACCGGTAGGTGTACTAAACGAAAATGTGTCCAATGTGCTCATCGCATGAGCACGTTGGACATAAGAACCTGCAGGAAAAATTATATTTTTTTACTTATGTCGAATGCGGGAGTGAGTTGTAAAAATCGCGGTGCACCGTAGCAACCAATTTTAGTAAAATTTGTAAAAAGTCATATTGTTTTGGTGGTAATAAGCTTAAGAGTTGTCGATACGAGGGGGAGATTTCTCGTCATGGTTGTTTTGTTTCTTTTCTACGAAATACTTATGGATCGGTATTCTTTTTAGCTGAAAGATGTTTTATAATAACGAATATGAATATTTGGAGAATTTTTTTTAACCTGCCCCTCTACCATTTCTCATATCCCTGCGCTTGATTTGTCACTCGTAAAAGGCCTTATAGGAAAAGGACTATAGGATCTTGAAAAATCTTTTCATTCTTTATATTTTTGAAAATAAGCAAAAAATAAAGACGATCAAGTTGCAAACTTAGAGTCATATCGGATCCAGAAGGCTTTCTCTCTTTTTTATTCGAAAATAAAAACTGATAAGTGCTAGTCGGCCATTTTGATAAGTTGGACTTATTTACTTCTCACGTACAGATTTATGAATATTCTTGACCTAGGTGGAATGAAAAAAATGTGAAAAAGCATCTGATTAAAAAATTTCTTATATGATAAGTTTAATTCAAATTGTTTCAAAAAGTGAAGTCCATCAATAACATCTTATACGGAGTCTACAATAAGATTTTGGAGGATTTAGGGAAAGTAATGTGGCACCAGTTCTACACCCCTCCCCTTTCGAGGAAAACTTACAAGAAATTATTATTACATTTTAACTTTATTTTCTTTATTTATTTTATTTTATTTTACTTATTTATTTTTTTTAACGTAAACGATGACCCAGGTATAAGCCTTAAGAATTCGCGTCCCACTCTTTTCCCGCTCTTCCCTTCCCTCTTTGACAAAAAACACTTTCCATTCTTCTGGGATCGATAATCATTCCATCTCATTTCTTTTCCTAAGTTCAAAAAAAGTACGGTCACATGTAATTGGATATATCCGCCGCGAGCCTCTTTTTGTGATGTCGAGAAAGTAAACAAAGTGCAATGTTGAGCTTATCAAAACAAATGAAGTTTGTTTACTTTTTCAAAATCCTAAAAACGATCACCACCGGGAATTTTTACCAATAAAAAATATGGTATCAGAGATCGTTTCATTCACGCTTTTTAATAATTAAAAAGATTCAATAATGCAGAGCAACAGTGGCCTTCACTTATTTTGCTTTAAGAATTTAAAATCCTTAAATTTCAAATTCGATGTAAACAAGATCCGTTTCATTCCCCACCCTCAAGATAAGACCTGATGTACATTGCTCTCTCGATATCGAATAGACTCCCCCCCCCCACCTCCTCCCCCTCCCCCCCGAAATTAAGACTCTTTCGGAATCTTCGAGGTTGGTGTCTTATTCCATCCCGAGAAAATCGATAAAAGTACGAACGCTTCCTACGTGCCCGAAAAACACGGCACGTCTTCTATTTCTTTGAGTGTCGCTTAACTTACGTTACGTCGACTCTATATTTTTTGCGGGGATTGGAACTTTTTTGAGTGAAAGCAAGAAAAACACCATCGCTAATAACATCAGAAAGTAATTAGATGATAAAACAACCTACGGTGTTTGACTTTATGACGAAACTTCGAGATTAACTTTGAACCAAATTGAATTTTGGGGCTTTCCGAAGAAGAGTTCAAAACTGCTCAGGTGTGTTCTGTTCGATGATCATTAAATATTTAAAATGATTGCACATGGGCTGTCTCACACCGTATGTAAACAAAAACGCTGTTGCGCATCTCCTCAGAATTACTCTTTCCCCCCTCCCCTCCGTCTCGGTACGAGAATGAAACCACGTGCTTCACTATGAGAAAGAACGTCTCCATACCGAAATTTCCAAGAATCAATCAAAATCTTAAAAGGGAAAAAAACATTTGGAACGCGATTAATTTTGCCGCTTTCTTTTTGATTAAATTTCTGTCGATATTTAAGTCTCAGATAAATAGTTAAGAGAGGTATGATAAAAAAACCCTTGAAACTGCAGCACATGTCAAATCCAAATGCCTTCTCGAGTGGGGAAAATGAAAACAAATGAAACTGGAATGCTTTCAGGCGGCAATATAAAACGAAAAAAAAAAGTTCAAAAATCGAACCTCGGTCCGAAAAATGAAAATCCGACGCGGGAAAAAAATCACAGCACATAAACACTGCTTTTTCTTTCCGAAAACAAAACAAAACGAAAAAAGAAAAGGAAAAACCGCGGACGCACGTGAGAAAACGTTTTGCAGAATCTCGAACAAATGTGACCTTGTCCTTGCTAAAATGGGGGCCGACTGCGTCGCAAAGAGAAACAGAACCTCGATCACAGAACTGGAATTTTCCCAGAGAGGTGACGTCATCATGAAAACCTTCCCGTCGCTTGAATTTATTTTCATCATCTTTTATGTTGCCCCGTAAGATCCTTATGAGTCGCAAAAACCGCTTTCACTCGTCGAGACGGGATTGAGCGGCTCGTCATGGAATATAAACCGTCAAGGAAACATCATTAAAATCCTTTCGATGTTATATCCGCGAATTCGAAAAAGTTCTTACAGAAAATCCTACGCGTGACCATTTTTTTTTTCTGACAAGTTTCTCGGAAATTTTTTTAGCTTTCAGTGTTTCGAGTTATATGAATTATTATGAATATGAATATGATGAATATGAATATGAATATGAATATGAATATGAATATGAATATGAATATGAATATGAATATGAATATGAATATGAATATGAATGGGAACGTTCAAGTATTACGTAAGACTTTTTTTCGGGTTTTTGGACCCCCTCCCCCCCCTTCGTAAGAATTAGTAAGATTTCTTTGAACCCCCCCTATTATATTACGTAAGATTTTCGCGGACCCCCCCCCCTTTTTTTTAACGCCAATTTTAAATTGAAGTAATATTTTTCTTAAATCTAGATTTATAGTTCATACTCATATCCCTGAAGATGGCTACAATTGGCACAAAATCTCATCAAAAAAGTAAATTTTTATTTCTTAAAATTTTTTGAAAAAAAGTTTCAATTTTTCTATTTTAGACATTCGAAAAAAAATTAAAACAACATAATTTTTGAAATGCAAAAAAAAAAAAAAAAAAAAAAAAAAAAAAAAAAAAAATTCTGAACAATAAGTCATAATGGAAATTCTTACGTAAGATTTGCCAAACTCCCCCCCTCCCCCTAGTAAGAAATCGTAAGATTTTCTAGTACCCCCTCCCCCCCCTTTCGGTCTTACGTAATACTTGAACGCTCCCAATATGAATATGAATATGAATATGAATATGAATATGAATATGAATATGAATATGAATATGAATATGAATATGAATATGAATATGAATATGAATATGTTGTTGATGGTTGTGCATAGGCACACGAATATGGATATGGATATGAATAAGATATATACATGAATATTCTTTTCCCCTCGTGTTCATGCGTGCATCTGGACATCAAGAAAGATTACGCCCAGTCGACCCACAGAGTCATTACAGTTGCATTAAATTGCATCTCGTTGACAGCAGATACTAAGCTGGTTTTTACCTTACTTTTCGCGATTATGTTCTTCATGTGATTTTCTCTTTCCTTATGGTCTAAAAACAAAGCTAATTTTTTTTTTCGATCACGTTTAGGGGTGGGTAACCGCCATTTTGTGATTAATTTTTTTTTTTTTTGCCGTTTTTTTTTTGCCTTTTTTAAACAATTTTTCCAAACTTTAGGAGCAATTTTTTGGGACCAAAACTAATTGTTTGTATGTTTTCGACGTCGTAGAATCCGAAAATGACCATTCCATTTCGATCAGAATCTACCCTAACTGGCCAAACACCTTTTTTTGGCCAAAAGTAGCAATTTTTCGGTAAAAAATCAAATTTTAAGTTGATTTTTTTTCCTTTCATCCCTCTGACAAATTTTTTTTGGGAATTAAATCATCTTAAAACACGTTTTCGACATCGTCGAATCCAAATATGACCACAGCTTTTTGATCAAAATCACAAAATCTTTGGTGAAAATAGATTTGAACTTCAATTTTTTACTGAAAAATTGCTATTTTTGGCTAAAAAGGGTGTTTGGCTAGTTCGGGGTGATTTTGATCAAAACGTGGCGATCGTATTCGGATAAATTCGAAAGTAAATTTGAACCACCCTAAGCAGCTACTGATAACAAAAACCCAAATTCTTGTTAAAAAAAAAAAAAAAAAAATTGGGATTGCCCTTGGTTGGAAATGGAACGTATTATTTTTCTTAAAGGTTATGGTAAAACAAGGGAATCAATATGTATCAGCATAAGAATCTTTTTTTTTTTTAATTTTACAATAAAACTCTCATATATTTTGCCAAATGGAATCCCTTAGAGATCTGGCACTCAAAGCATACATCTCCTCTCCCTCATGTACTTTCTTCCTCTTCTCGCTAAAGAGATAGAAATATGATTTAATCACGCGTACAATTTCATATTTCGCGTTGTTATCAAACACTGCTCAAGGCAACCGAATGTAGTACATTGTAAATAAAATTAAAGGAAATGATATGTATTTTATGTTTTAATAGCAACATTTATGCGGAATTAATATTAAAATCTTGAATTTTTGCTTTAAGTTCACTTTCCCTACATGGATCAAAAGCTTTTTTACTGTAAATAAATTAAACTTACTTCTGCTGAAAATTTTGGAATAAAAATAAAGTACATGAATTAAAAATATTATTTGTGTCATAAAAAGTAAGTATTTAATAAAATTTTTTCTGCATGCAACAATTTGTTAAAGTTGGCGGTTAAAAATTGTAAATCAAAACGGTTGGAATAAGCGAGGAAAATAAGGAATAAGGGCGTCATATGTTAATATCGTTCTGCCTGAAAAAAGTTTCCAAGAATGCGGTGGCTTGATTTATAAACATTGAAAGCATCGCATTCTATGACAAATTTTCCGGCAGAACGATATTAACATATGACGTCACAACGCTTCCGCGCTTATTCCGACCGTTTTGATTTACAATTTTTAAGCCCCAACTTTAACAAATTATTGCATACAGAAAAAAAAATGTTTAATACTTTTTATTACACAAATAATTCTTTAAGTACATGTACTTTATTTTTACACGAAAATTTTTTAAAAACAAAAATACCTGGAAATACTCTATTACAACAGAAATATTTCATCTAAGTAGGAAACATCCTTTCTACTTCATCAAAAATATTCTCACCTTTAAAAAAAGAATACGGT